>BQMB01000324.1:0-525000 GCA_027943415.1 Closterium sp. NIES-67 | reverse complement strand
ATATGCGGAGTTGGCATGTCATCGCGACGGTCGCCTAGCTGTTAGACCGACCGCCCCTCAAAACGGTCGGCCAAGCCTGCTCTTCGTGCGGATGCGACGGGGGCTCGTGCGTGCCGTGAAAACAAGTGTAGAGGCGGCTAAGCAACTTGAGTCGGAGCTGGGCATCAAGGTGTGCTCACGAACGGTTCGAAACGTGCTGAAGCAGCCTGGCCTCGTTGTAGTACAGCAACCAAAGAAACCGCGACTCTCAGCGCGGAACATTCGAGACAAATTGAAATTTGCACGGGCCCACATGGATTGGACGATCGAAGACTGGAAGCGGGTAATCTGGTTTGACGATACCAAAATCAACTGCTTCTGCAGTGGTGGCCGCACCTATGCATGGATCCGCGATGGCACGGCCCTTCAAGGGCATCAGGTAAAACAGTATGTGAAGCATGGGGGCGGATCCGTAATGGTATGGGGCTGTATGTCCTATGATGGGCCCAGGTTCATGTGTAAAATTGAGGGGCGCATGGATGGGCAGCTGTACCGCTCGATCCTGCAGGACGAGCTCTCTCAAACGATCGATTATTACTCTCTGACAGCATCTGATGTGATTTTCCAGCATGATAATGATCCAAAGCACAAGAGTAAACTTGTGCAGGAGTTTCTCTCTGAGCAGCCATACGCAGTCCTGCTGTGGCCTTCCTCCTCCCCTGGCCTTAATCCCATTGAACACCTTTGGGATCACCTCAAACGTGAGCTTGCAAAGTATGAACCCCCCCCCCACAGGCATGCTGCAGACTTGGGAGCGTGTGCAGGAGACTTGGGAGGGGATCTCCGCTGATGTTTGTAGGGGACTGATAGATAGCATGCCCAGGAGGATTAAGGCTGTTGTTAGGGCAAAGGGGATATGGACTCGTTACTAATTCATGACACTGCAATGCCTTGTTTGATTTGGGAACAAACTGTCCGAATGTACCCTGTATAATTCTGCCTTCACAACTTCTATTTTACTAGTCTTAAATGGGCACGTGGCTGCAGCAAAGATGTAATAGGCCATTTGTCTACCAACCTCAAATGGCCAGGATAACTCTACACTCCTAATATTCATGTTTTATGCATTTTACTTACAAAAAGGGCCAACATGCGGACACTTTGTTCCGTCCTTGTATTTTGTAAGTGCAACACCCATGTACACACCCGGCCAATGAAAACAGTCGCAACCATTAGAAATCTTGTGTTCCACTTCAATGCGCTCCTGAGTGGACGACGACCAGTTTGTCAACTTATACATATGCTTATATGTAGAAAATTTAGGCTAGATAGGCATTGTGTTACGATGTTGGCTAGCTGGGAAGAGGACTCCGTGGAATGGCGTCAGGGTTTAGCTAGGAACTAGGAGAGAAAGTTGACGAGAGAAAAGAGATCGAGAATAGAAGAGAGGGATACAAGGAGGGGGGTTGTACCCTGTACAGTAGGTTTCAATAACACCTACCAAGCCTACCAAATATATAACAAAGATATAATTTAACACACCTCCTAGGCTTGGTAGTAGAAAAACCCACACACACCCACACCCCCATTCCCAGCAGCCATGACTACTCCAGCAGGGCCAACCCCATGGCCCGTGAGATGGCGACGACGGCAGCGGCGGCAGTGACGACAGCAGTGGCGGCGGCGGCGTACGGTGGCAATAGCCCAGCGGCGACAGCGGCGGCCTCTTCGATTACAGTGGCGGCGGCAGCGGCCCCTTCCCGTTCGGCGGTGTGGCCAAGCTCCGCGACAGTGGGCCAAGCTCCGCGGCCAGCGGGAGTCAGGCGTCGGCTGTGGCGAGAAGGAGGGGACGCAGGGGAAGGAGGAGGGGGGGGGAGGGGAGGGGGGGGGGGGGGTCGAGTGGTCCAGCATCACGCCCGTGGCTGGCGTGGAAGCGTGGAGAGCAGGCCCAGGAAGGGCAACCTGCTCTGAAACCATGTTACGATGTTGGCAAGTTAGGAAGAGAAGACGCCATGGAATGGTGTGAGGGTTTAGCTAGGAACTAGGAGAGAAAGTTGACGAGAGAAAAGAGATCGAGAATAGGAGAGAGAGGGATACAAGCAGAGCCTCATTCGATCCTGTGACACTTGGTAATCAGAGCCAAGGTTTCAAATCCACGCTTAACCGCTGGGCCCCCAGGGGCACGCCGAGGAAGGTGTCGAAACTTCAGTTCATATTAAGTTTCGACTAACCTCGCACAGTTGGACCTGGGGTCCCTTCGAAGGCGAGATGCCTTGCCAACCGTTCGATGGAGTGCATCGACCTCGCGAACGCGTCAGTTCTCGTGGAACACTCCCTGCAACATTCTGAAATGTTCGCAGTTCGCCACGACTCTTGGAGTTGTGCGGAAATGTGCAGAGCTGCGACCGACGACATCCGTCCAATGGAGATTCGACGCTTCAGATCTTCCGAGGCGAAAACGACATCCTTCTGAACGACTTCGGGTTTCAGCGCGCATGGGAACAGGACCTCGCAAGACGCAAAATTCTTCGGACCGTTCGATCGTTCGACAGCCGGCATCGACGACCAAGAATTGCTGCAAGAAACGAGTCAACCTGGGCACCGAAAGCTGCTGAGCGCGACTCAGGGAAATCTTTCGATCGCTTGGAGTTTGGACCGTCGGATTGACTTCTACTTCAACAGACGAGATGGAGTGCGACTTTTGCACAAAGGGAGAATGATGCGCAGAACCATGAATCAGCCGCCTTTGACACCGTTTTCTTCATATGGACAACCAAATTCGGATTCCTCCATTTGGTTTTGAATATGGTGCGATTATCATCTGCCAAGTCAGAAATCTGCCAAAGAATTACCTACTTAGTAATAGCTGCAACCAGAAAACTGACAGGAGAACGTGGATCATCAGATCGGTGCAGAATCAACGGCACGAATGCAGCGGAGACTACACTATGAAATCGCATCATCAAAGAGACAACATTTGTGACCAGCGATTGCACAATCGACGCATCTTTCGACTAGTATCGAAAACGATCAACTTATTTTGACCAAGTCCTCTTCGTTAAAAATGGATCGACAACAACACAGTAGATCTTCATGCAGGAATAACAATGAAGCTATGTGAGCACATGTTCTCCATCCAAGATCACTTCTTCACATAAATTGATCGACAAGCTATGGGATTACAAAGAAGTAACCGTTTTCTCTTGCAATGCTCCCAAGTTCAAGTTGCTGCGAAGCAGCAGATTTTGCACGCAATGACGATGCAGTAAACCTGTCTCGTCAAGGCCAGCGAGACACTACTTCGTAACAGGAGCTGATCGATTCGCCTTCATCAAGAATCTCAGCCATCCGAAGTGATTAATTAGAGCAGTCTCAATTTCGACCTCACGAGGCGACACACCAATCATGCGCCGCGATTCCAGGTGTTAATGACCTGCGTGGAAAATTTTCCGTGCATGTCACGATGCTTGATAGATTGAGGAGTAATTAACCTCTAATCCGGCAAGTATTCGTTCACAAGCGACTCTACGACACATGCATTGGAGGCGATTCGACCAAAAGACGAGGCGTTACAAGCATCAGTGTAACTTCGACGACGCAGGAGAAAACCAAGCAACACGAGGTGTCAACAAATGAGGGAGATGCGGACTACTACAACACGATCACGCGCTCTACCAACCGTACATCGGAGGCACGGATGAGCATACCAGGAATTGCTACCCGTGGATACATTGAGGGGAGATGCAAATTTCTCTTCATACCCTCAAATGAAACAATCACCGGCAGCAATGGAGCAACAAAGGTGTACAAATGTGCACGTGTTCCTAGTAGTTACGCATGTTACCCCCATCTGGAACACTCTACTGGAAAGAGGGAGTTGATGGATTCTCCTTCAACCATTACAAGTTGAGAGAATTATTTGCTGCAGCCGCAGCCATCGCCATTGTCGCTACCATTGCCGCCGCCGCATCAGAAGACTCGACACAACAGTCACAACCAAATCCTGATGGATGATTCTCCGCTCAATGGAGATAACGCTGGATTATATTCCAGTATGATCATAAAGACCCGGCCAGGCATAATACTATGATTTCCAGCCAGTGGGAAGGAGATACCACTATGCATTGGAAAAGTTATGGCAAAACCATATACCCTCAAGAGCAGGAGATATTTGCTCTTATGAGGATGGGAGGACTACGGTATTTTACAGGCTCAAAAGTCCTCATGTCCATTGACTGTTATATCAGTCATAATACCTGCGTCGCAACCAATCCATCACCAGCACCACCTCCACGGAAGCAGATAGGCGTGAAATGGTGCGCCGACGCCACTCCGGATAGTGGACTCCGCGTATCTCCAACAACACCCCTGTTTGCCAAAATGGAGCAGACTTCAACACTGATGCTGAGTAGCTGAGACATATTCGACATCAGCGCTACTTCAAGGACAGTGACAGAATGAGACAACGCATGATGGCACCAGAAGACCTATCCCAATATGTGCGCCTAGACACCGATGCCTACCGATGGCCTCCGTGTTACACTAGAAGTGCATAAGGTCATACTGGATTGGGTATCAGCAATGCCCATTTGGAAATTGGAGAGGATTATTTGGGAATACCCCTAATATTCCCAGATGTCCTAACACATCACGTGGGATATATACGCAGCTGAGATTCCTTGCTTGAGCAACCACAGAGGGAAACTACCTTGGCACCGATTCTGGAAGTTACCAGCTCCGCGTTTGTGGTACCAACCCCTCGCATGGTTTTGAAGATAAGGGATACGCTGAGCAGCACTTCACACACGTTGTTGTACTCAAGGCAGTGTCACTAGCAGACTGCGTGGTGGACAAAGCTACTACAAGTGATTTTGCTCTCCATCCCGCAGCAGTACGTTGTTAAGAGGGTACGACTCGCGACAACACTATGGCATGGACCAGCATTCGACAAAAGCTGCATGTATCGGATACAACGCTGCTACAGAAGCATGACTATGACACGTCTGCAACACCACCAACATTTAGTCATCTTCATACGTGGACGAGATGCGAGTAACACCGAGATGTGCTACCCGAAACTCAACGCATGCTATAGTGTGCCAGTTAGAGCACCCACCGAAAGGACAGTACATCTACTCTTTCGCTATAACATCTCGATCACGATCAACGCCATCTGCATACCACCTATTGCCGCAACCTGCTCACACCACAATAACCGACAAATCCATTTCATCACCGTTATCCATCACCTCTAACACCAGACACGCCACTTGGACATCCAACAGCAACAAAAGCAATTGGCTGCTCATCACTACAGTTATCCACACCATAATCTCGACATCCGTCATCTTCCATCCAAGCTTCAACCTTGCTTCTGCGGGTCTATCCTCATTGAAGCAGATGTCACTTCAGTCACCTTCCGCTTCCGCCTACCATCCACTTGGAAGATCCTTCCATACTAGCTTCTTAAAACTTATCAAGACCAAACACGCTCTACACCGAATGCCAACCACCGTCGCCGCCCGTGTTCATCCACGACATAAAAACAACTACATACCCGGACACTATCGTCGTCAAAATGGCACTCTGGAGCTTCTTCATTGCTGGAAGGGTTATGATACTTTTGAGGCTGTGTCTCTGAATTTGACATGGGTAACGCCCGTCGTCCTCTTCGCGACTACCTTGTCAAGCAGGGTGTTACTTCTACCACCCAGCTCTGAGGGGGGGAAGTGTGAGAGTACGACCCCGTTACACTAATTTCCCCTTTCCATATTTCCTTTCTATTTCATTCCTCTTTTTATCCTCATTCATTTGGTCTTTATCTCATCTCATTTGGTTTCCTATTCCTCCTTTTCCATTATCCCTTGGTTTATCCTAATATTATGATTATATCACCGACTAGGCTCGGCATGTACTGGCGCGCTATATCTAGCGTAATCCTGCCGTAATCCCTTAAAGCCAATAGCCTCGCATGGCTATACGCAGGGTGCTTCTATTTCTAGAAGAGTCTATTCCCTTTGGATAGGATAAACCTGGTTACCTGATATACTTCGGAAGTATAAAAGCACCTTGTACTCATGGATAGTGCAACATTGAGCAAACCTCATTCGATCCAGTGACAATGCTCCTCACACCTAGCCAGCCCCCTTTCACCTAGCCGGCCCCTCGCGCCTAGCTGGCCCCTTTCACCTAGCCGACCCCTTGTATGTAGCCGGCCCCTCACGCCTAGCTGTCCCCTTGCGCCTCGGCGGCCCCTCGCGCCCAGCCAGCCCCTCGGGCCTAACAAGCCCCCCCTCTCGCCTTGCCGGGCCCTCGTGGGCCTAGCTAGCTCCTCGCGTTCTTGCCGGCCCCTCATGCGCCCAGCCGGCCCTTCACGCTCCCCGGCCCCTTCAGCACCTCCTCAGCTCCTCGCGTGCCCTCCTGGCCTCAGCGCTCCGCCGGCCCTTCGCGCCCTGCCAGCTCTGCGCGTCCCGGGCCCCGGGTCGTCGGGCCCTCCTTGGCCTTCTTGCCCGGTTTTCCAGCCGAAGGGCCGTGCAGCTGTGCCGCCGTGACACTGTGCCACTGTGACGCTGTGCCGCCGTGGCGCTGTGCCGCTGTGGACCTGTGCTGCTGAGGTTGCGCCATGGCGGACACTGTTCTTTGCCTGGACGCGGAGGGGCCCGCGATCGACTTCGCTGCCTGGCTTGGCGATCTCCGCCCGCACCTGACATGTCAGCGCCAGGATGGGCACTCCCTGGCTATGCATGTTGATGGCTTGCTTCCCCGCCCTACTGCGCGTGATCCCCTCCCTACTGACCCCACCATTGCTGAGAGTGAGGCCTTTGCTGCTGCTGCACTCGCTCGCGCTGTCTGGGATTCTCACGATGCTGTAGCGCAACTTGCCATTTGTCATGCGATTCCTCCGTCTGAACGTCCGCGCTTCACCGTTGTCGCGAACGCCAATGAGTTCCTAGATGCAGTAGTTGCACACTACTCCACCCCTGCCTCCACCTATGCTGGCCGCTTGATCCTCCCCATGCTATTCCCTAATCTTTTCGCTTTCCGCACAGTCGCTGACCTCGCTACTCACCTCCGTACACTGGAGACTAGTTACAACGCTGCTAGCACTGCCGCTCAGCTCACTGCCTTCCCCCCACCATTCTGTGCTACACTGTATCTTATTGCCATGCGCCTGCCTGACCGCTTAGCCACTGCTCGCGACTACTTCCTTAGCCAGCACCCTGGGAATCTCACACTGACCGCCTTTGTCACTGCCCTGCCTGAGATAGAGAATCCCCAACGCACTATTGCTAAGTCGAGCGGTGTTGCGGCAGTCCCTATCTTTCAGGGTTGTGCTCCCTCCCAGTGCACCTACGCTGACGTTTCCGTAGCAGTCGCTACGACTGCCCCTGCCGCTGAGATCACTGCTGCGGTGCTCCTGCAGCAGCGCCAGCATTGGGGCCATCGTGGCCACAAGGGGGGGCGTGGTGATGGTGCTAGTAGTGGTAGGGGTGGTGGCAGGGAAAGTACTTCTGACGAGGGAGTTAGGGCTGGTGGCTAGGAGCAGCAGGAGCAGCAGCTGCAGTAGCAGCAGCAGTAGCAGCCGTAGCAGCAGCAGCAGCCATGGGCTCGCCTCTCGCCGGGGTGGCCAAGAGCCTCTTGAGGTGGTGGCCGCGGTGGTGGCCGTCGCAACTCGGTGCTCACCGACAGTGTCGGTGCTGTGATCTGCCAGTACCAACTCCAGACTGTTGCTTCTGCCGCCTCGATGGCCTCTTTTGTCGCTGCTTTGGCCCAGCCCCGGACCTCCCTGAGAGGCACAGTCTGCTGCGCCACGGTGTTCCTGTTTTTGAGTTAGACATGGATCAGATTAGTTCTACCCAGCATTCTTTGTATGCCGACGCTTCTAGTGTGTCCGGACCTTATTACCCTGTGTTCTCTAGCTTAGGCATAGCATCTGTGTGTAGTACAGACTCCCCTGCTGCGTCAGGCTTAGGACCCTTTGCTTTGTCTAGCCTAGGCTCCACACTCTCTCCTCCTTTGCCTGCTTCTACTACTTCGCTGTCCTTCACCCTTGACTCCGGAGCATGTGCCTGCTTCTTCCGCGACCACGCCACAGTCACACCGCTTGCTGCGCCTGCCGCTGTCGCACTTCCTGACTCCTCTTTTGGCCCTGTATTTGCTCGCAGCTACACTACCCTTCCCTGTCCAGCGGTCCCCTCGGGTTCCCTTACAGGCTTGCACATCCCTTTGTTCTCCAAGAACTTACTTGGTGTTGGCTGTCTTCTGGACCTCGGCGTCACCACTACGTTTCCTAGTCACGAGCGGTATGCTGTCTGTACTGAGGCCGCCTCAGGTTCTCCACTTGCGACGTTCCCCCGGGACCCAGTGTTTGGCCCGTGTACGCTTGACACTGCTTCCCCCCCGGTTGGTGCATCCTCCCCGGGCCCTGCATCTTCCCAGATTGCTGCAGCTTGCGCGTATCGGTCACTCGCTCACCCGTCGCTTCTGAGGCCCCACTGCCAAGGTCACCCCGCACTTTGCGTCTGCGTCACATGTCTCAGCACGGTCTAGTCCTAGGTCTTCCTGTGTCACTAACTGCTCTTCTTCCCTCGCCTGCGCCACCGTGTACACTCTGCGTCGAGGGCCGGCTGCGTCGTGCTCCTCACTCCTCCTCGCTTCGCCCTGCCACCGCACCCCTCCAGACCCTGCACCTGGACGTCTGGGGCCCCGCTCTTGTCCCTGGACCGCGTCGCGAGCGCTACTTTCTCGTGCTCGTCGACGATTTCACGCGCTACACCACAGTGTTTCCCCTGGAGCACAAGGCCGACGGGCCTGACGTTCTTATCCCGTGGGTCGTAGCTACGCGTCTACACCGCAGTCTCCCTGTGCTGTGTCTCCACTCCAACCGTGGCGGCGAGTTCGCCTTCGGTCGGCTTGGATAGTTCTAACGTGCGGAGGGCATCACCTAGTCGTACACCCTACTGGACTCCCCGCAGCAGAATGGTGTCGCTGAGCAACGCATTGGTTTGGTCATGGAGGTGGCTCGTACCTCCGTGATTGATGCTGGTGCACCCCATTTTCTGTGGCCGTTCGCTACGCCGCTCACCAGCTTAACCTGTGCCCGCGCTCCCTGCAGCCGCAGGTTTCGCGGACCCTCCTTTGGACCAGGTCTCCTGGTGACGCATCTGCGTTCCACGTGTGGGGATGCCTCGCTCACGTTCGTGCCTCTGGCACGAATAAGCTAGGTGCCCACTCTGTCCCCTGTGTCTTCCTTGGTTTCCCCCTTGACTCATCTGACTAGCACTTCTACCACCCGCCATCTCACCGCTTCCTTCACTCGCGTGACGTCACTTTTGACGAGTCTGTCTCCTTCTACCTCTGCTTTCCCCACCAAGGTCACCCGGTTTCCTAGCCCCTATTTCTGGTTCCCACTCCTCCTGTAGCCACCGCTCCCCTCCCTCCCTGTCTTGCTCCGTTTGGTGTGTCTCACGTCACTCCCCTCCCGTCGGCTGTCCCGGTCGAGGAGTCGGCTGACTCCCGTGGCCCCGCGCCGCCGTTCTCGCCGCCTGCCTCTCGCCCGGTGTCTCCTCCTCTGCCATCGCAGTCACCGCCGCAACAGTCGTCCTCTCAGCCGCAGCAGCAGCAGCAGCCGCCGCCGCCGCCGTAGTAGCAGCAGCCGTTCGTGGACTCTGGGGGTGCTGGCATTGAGGAGGGTGCTGGTCCTGGGGCTCCTGTTGTTGCTTGTCCCGGCGGGCCTGGGGGTGGCACTGGTGCTTGAGAGAATACCGATTCTCGGGGTGCTGGGGTGGAGTGTTTCGGTGGTAGCTGTGGTGTAGCTAGCAGTCCAGGAGTTGGCGTCGAGCTGCAGCAGCAGAAGTCGCCGCCGTCGTCCGCCCTTCGCCTGCTCGGTCTTCCCTCCCCTGAATGCTCACCTGCACCTTTCCCAGCCCCTCCTCCACCTCCTGTCTACGGCTCTGTCTTCCCTCCGCTGGACTCGTCTCCGGTTCGTCTTCCCCCTCGTTCCCCTCTTATGTCTGCTCCTCTATCACCTGACCAGACGCCTCCGTCTCACGTTTGGTCTCGTTGTCCCTCGTGCTCGTCCTGTTTCTCGTGTCCAACATTCTGAACCTATGCTGCTTCGTTCCCATGCGTCCTTTCCTTCCGTCCAACCTTCGCCTCCTCCGTCGTCTCTTATTGTTGCGCCTCCCCCTCTCTCTGACTACCTTCCTGCCGCTCGTCCTCTTGTTCCTCGGATCCTTGCCTCCTTGTTTATCGATCCGTCTGTTCCTGTCTCGCGTCTTGACGCTCTCGTCGCTGCTGTAGCTGACTTAGGGTCTACCCACCGCCTTGACTACGCCATCGCTCTGGTTTCTGGCCCTGTCTGTCCTCCGTCCGTCGGGGGTGCTCCTGCCCTTGGTAATGACGTCCTAGAGGACAGGCAGTACAAGCTTGCTTTCTTGCCTAAGGGCGCTCCCCAACTTTGTTCCATACTGCCAGTCCCTGAGGGTGTCCCAGACGCCTTTGTCATCCCGACCCCTCGCACCTACGCTGAGGCGACCTCGGGACCCAGTGGCTCCTTCGGCGCCTAGTCTATGGCTTGCGGCAGGCGCCTCGTGAGTGGCACGACACGCTGCATACTACACTGGCTGACCTGCAGTTGTTTCCGTCCTCTGCACACACCTCGCTCTTCGTTCGTGCTGGCCAGACTCCGTTCTACATCCTTGTCTACGTAGACAACCTGGTCTTTCCTACAGCAGATAGAGACGCGCTGGCCTCCGTGAAGGCCGAGATGCTGAGGAGACACACGTGCACTGAACTTTGGGAGCTGCGCCACTACCTTGGCCTGTAGATCTCCAGGGACAGAGCAGCACGCACCATCACTCTCACAAAGTCACACTTGGTGCGCCAGGTACTTCAGAGGTTCGGTCTTCAGTTCTCCTCCGCATAGCCCACACCTCTGCCAGTAGATCACAGGCTCTCAACTCAAGTTTCTGAGGAGTCAGTAGCGCTTAGTGGTCCTTACACTGATTTGGTGGGTTGCCTCACGTACCTGATGACTTGCACTTGTCCAGATCTCGCATACCCTCTCAGCATCCTGGCTCGTTTTGTGGTTACAGGCATACACTGACCACAGCACTTATCGACCGCTAAGAGGGTTTTGCGTTATCTAGCAAGTACAACGGGCATGGCCAGTGGTCCTTGCTGGGCACACAGACGCTTCTTGGGCAGACAACGCTGAGAACCTCAGGTCCTCCCAGGGCTACTGCTTTAGCCTTGGTTCAGGTGCTATGTCGTGGAGGTCCACTCGCTCCTCGTCTGTTGCGCAGTCCAGGTGTGAGGCTGAGATCTACGCCGGTGCCATGGCGGCACAGGAGCTCCGCTGGCTGACGTTCTTTCTAGTTGACTTAGATGAGCGGCCTAGCTTTGCCCCGGTCCTGTACTCTGACAACATGGCCATGATCCTCCTGTGTCAGGAGCCTCGACTTGAGGGCAGAGCGAAGCACATCCAGCTGCAGTACTTCCTCCTGCGCAAGCTACAGCAGCGCCGATAGGCTCGCGTGGTACACTTAGCCTCTGGTGCCAACACAGCTGATATCTTTACTAAGGTGCTTGCATGTAAAGTTCATCAGCGACACTGTTTGCAGCTTGGTCTAGTTCTTGTAGACTCTCACTTGCTAGGACCTTGATTGTGTACTTGTGAGAGTACGACCCCGTTACACCACTTGTCCTATCCTTATCTCCTTCCTATTTCATTCTTCTTTTCATCTCATTTGGTTTCCTATTCTCCATTCTTCCATTATCCTTTGGTTGATCCTGCTATTATGATTATATCACCGACCAGGCTTGGGATGTACTGGCACATTATCCTGCGTAATCTTGCCGTAATCCCTTAAAGCCAATGGCCTCGCGTGGCTATACGCAGGGTGATTCTATATTCTAGAAGGGTCTATTCCTTTGGATAAGATCAACCTGGTTACCTGATGTACTCTGGAAGTATAAAAGCACCTTGTACTGATCGATAGTGCAATCGATTCTCGAGTCATTCGATCCTGTGACACTTGGTAATCAGAGCTTTTCTCACTCGGCCGCGCTCAACAAAGCAGCAGCAGCGGGAAAACCTGCCTCGAAAAACCGCCGGGGGCGACGAATTCGACGCCGATTCTGGTAAGCACCAGCTCCGCGTTTTGTGAATTCCCCCTCCCGTGCGTGTTTTGAACAGGATGGCAACCTTCGACAACGCCGAGGTTACCCAGCATCTCTTCGCGCGCATCACCGCTCTTCAGAAGGAGTTGCGAGCGGATCGCGAAGCGTGGCGAAACGAGTTCGAGCGAGTAACTCGACTCGCCGGAGCGCAGCACGACTCGACAACGGCGACGACGCACCAGTCGCAGCAGTTTCTCGAGGCTTCGAAACCGCGCCCACCTGAGCCGTTCGATCCGAGCGATCGAAACTCCGACGCCTGCAGATGGATCGCCGGAATGGAGATCTACTTCGCAGCCGTCGGATGGAGCTCGCCAGTCTGGGACGGTCAACGCGTACGACTCGCGGCGACACTGATGCGAGGGCCGGCACTCGAGTGGATTGGCGGCAACAGCACCTTCATCCACGGTGAAGCCACGTGGCAGCAGTTCCGCGCCGACCTGCTCAAACGATTCGAGCCGATAAATTCAGGTTTCCTTGCCCGCGAAAAAATTCATCGCCATCGACAGTTCGGGAGTGTAGCACAGTACACGCAGCAGATGGAAGAATTTTATAACCGAATTCCCGACCTGACTGAAGGGGAAAAAGCGCAATCGTACCTCGCAGGGCTGAAGACCGAAGTCAAACGACAGGTGGCAGCGTCAAACTACGCGAGCTACAGTGACGTCGTTTCGGCCGCGGAGCGCTTCGACATGGTCAACGCCGGAACACGACGGACGCACGTCGGCAGTACGCGACAAGGCGACCGCTCGGCTCACACCACGTTCGCCGACCCGATGGAGATCGACAGATTCGACGGGCGGCCACGTCCGAAAAACACCAACTACACGTGTGATTTTTGCGGGGTGCCGGGCCACCGAATCTTCGACTGCAACAAAATGAAGGCCGCACGCGCAGAGTATCGGGCACGCAACAGTGGCGGAAATCTTTCGGCCAATCAGAAGACCAAAAACGGGAGTCGCCAGTGATTGCGGATCTAGCTGGCGAAAAAGAAAAGATCCGGAAACGGCCGCGGGATTCCGGGAAAATCTACTTCGACGAAGCTGATTCGACGCGAGCAGGAGGAAATGATGGGGGAAAATCTCCACCCCACGACCGGTCTTCGCCAGAGGAAATCGCCGAGGAAAAATCAGACTCCGCGAAAAAAGACTCTGCCGAAACGGGGAAACTCCTTGAAGACCCAAGAAATTATAAGAATTCGTTAAAGCTATTATATAAAGATGCTTTAATGAAAACTTATGATTTTCGAGGGGCTAGAGCCTTGGAGAAAATACGGGAGGGACTCCAAAAGAAGCAGAAAGCTGTGGAGATCATACCGGTACCGGACAACATGGGGAAAAAATTAAGGAGTGTGGAAAGAAGCCGACCTTTCCACGGAGTCAACGTCCTCTCCCGACACCAGCCCACATCAACTACCCGTTCCCCAGGGAAGACGTCAGTGGAGCTGAAGCAGCTCAAAAGGAAGCTGGGGGTCTACAAGAAGCTGCAAAAACCCCGAACTCCTTCTCCGGATGCATCCAGTTCTTCGGCATCAATGACGCGGACAGTCGTCAAAGAAACTCCGGGCCCTGGAGAAGAGCCGTTCTCCAAGCAGCCTCGGCCAGCTGCTAGCTCAGGAGCAGATAGCAACGAAAAGGTGTGCACGGATTATTGGGATGTACCCTATGACCCCATTAATGAAACTATCTTTGGGTACTCCGAGCAACGCCCGCCTCTCGTGCTCGAGGTCATCTGCAAAGGACGACGCCTCCAAGCACTCGTGGACAGCGGAGCATCTCACACCGTCTGCGACAAGGCAGCAATCGACCGACTTCGGGAAGAGTACAAGCCTTCAGGATTCTCTGCAACGATGGTGGATGGCAGCAAGCTACCAGTACACGGCGAAGCAGTGTTACACCTACAAATTGGACCACTACGCTGGAGACCTGCACTCCCCATCACCAACATCAAAGGGCTTGACCTGATTTTCGGGCGAGACTTCCTGAAAAGATTCAACCCCGAAATCAACTGGGTGAACCGCACTGCAAGCATCTACAACAAAGGAAGGAGAGTTCAGCTACCAAACTGGGACGATACAGGAGATATCCCAGTGGAGACACTCGACACCGGGTTCCTGGCGTTAGCAACAGAGGTGGAAACCGACGGAGAGAAGACCTCGGAACCTCCAGGAGAAATCAAGAAATTGCTGAAGGAATTCCAAGACATTCTTCCTGATGATCTACCGAACGAGCTACCGCCATACCGCACGCATCAACACGAGATCATAGAGGAACCAGGTTCGAAGCCGACCTTCCGAGCACCATATCGACTCAGCCCTACGGAGCTGACCGACATGAAAAAACAGATCGAGTATCTCCTAGCCAAAGGACTCATCCGACCATCTACTTCACCATACGGTGCCCCAGTACTCTTCACCCCGAAACCGGACGGAAGCCTCCGCATGTGCATCGACTACCGAGCTCTTAACAAGCAGACCATCAAGAACAAGTATCCGATACCACGAATCGATGACCTGCTTGACCAGCTTCGGGGAGCTACGGTATTTTCCAAACTGGATCTGCGGTCCGGATACTGGCAGATACGGATGGCGGACAACTCTATCTACAAAACTGCTTTCCGAACTCGGTACGGATCGTACGAGTATTTAGTCATGCCGTTCGGACTCACCAACGCACCAGCGACGTTCCAAGCAGAAATGAACCACATCCTACGCCCACTCTTGGACGAATGCGTGGTGGTGTACCTGGAAGACATCCTCATCTACTCGCGCGACATGAAGCAGCACGTCGAACACCTGCGACGCGTCTTCGAAATTCTTCGACGGGAACGTTTCTACGTCAAACTGTCCAAGAGCGAATTCGCCCTAGAGAAGGTCCAATTTCTCGCACACATGGTGAGCGCTCAAGGAGTTCACGTCGACCCCAAGAAAATCGATGCCGTACGTACGTGGAAGACACCCGAGAACGTGAAGGAGTTGCAGCAGTTCCTAGGCTTCGCTAATTACTACAACAGGTTCGTGCCACAGTATGCGAAACTCGCGGCACCACTCACGAATCTGCTAAAGAAGAACACGCCCTACAAATGGGAGACGAAGCACCAGGAAGCCGTGGAGCAGCTGAAACAAGCACTGACATCCGCACCGGTGCTCATCTTGCCAGATCCCGAACGTGACTACGTCATTGAAGCAGACGCCAGTGATCAGGCCGTGGGAGCAGTCTTGATGCAAGACCAGGGGAATGGACTGCAACCAATTGCCTACCTCAGCAAGAAACTGCACGGGGCAGAACTCAACTACCCGATACACGACAAAGAGGCTCTTGCTATTGTCATCGCCTTCAAAGCATGGAGATGTTATCTCGAAGGACGTCAAACAACAGTCTACACCGACCACTGCAGTCTGAAATATCTGAAGACACAACCAACCCTTTCCAGGCGGCAGGTCCGGTGGATTGACTTCCTCGAGACACACTTCCACTACGACATCGTGTACAAGCCCGGCCACAAAAACAAAGCAGACGCCCTCAGCCGGCCTGCACACGTTGCCGCTATTCAGGCCGAAGGGATGAATCCACTACTCAAGGGACTCTTCACACACGGGTATACCATCGACCCCGAAATTCCCTTGGCAGAAAAAAGACATCTACTACAGTGGGGCAACGACATTGCGTACCGGAAAGGATCAACGAAAATCTGGGTACCCAATTACCCTCCTTTGCGCCAGTTACTACTCGAAGAATACCACGACGTCCTCTACGCCGGACACTTCGGTAGCAACAAGACGCTGACCGGTATCGCAAAACACTACTACTGGCCTCACTTGGCAGATGATGTTCAGAAATTTGTCACCTCGTGTGATACATGTCAACGGATGAAGAGCAGTAAGCAGAAGAAAGCAGGACTGCTACAGCCTCTTCCTGTCCCAGAACAGCCATGGCAAGTGGTTAGCCTGGATTTCATTACCGGGTTACCACCTACCACTCGCGGTCATGACGCAATTCTTGTCGTCATCGACAAATTCTCTAAGATGGGACACTTCATCCCGACACACACGACGGCACGCACCGAGGAGACAGCACAACTCTTCGTTCGTTACATCATCTCACAGCATGGCATTCCAACTACACTCATCTCCGACCGAGACCCCAAGTTCACCAGCAAGTTCTGGAAGGAACTTATGTCTCTTCTCGGGACCAAACTCGCCATGTCATCCGCATACCATCCGCAGACAGACGGACAGACAGAGCGCCTCAACCAAATTGTTGAGCAACTCCTCCGAGCAGCCTGCAAGGACGACATCTCCAAATGGGACTTGCACCTGCCCGTACTAGAATTTGCTTACAACAATGCTACGCATGCCGCTACTGGACAAACGACGTTCTTCCTCTGCTACGGACGCCACCCACTCACACCACAAGAACCGACAGCATTAGCTACAGTCCAACCAGCACATGATTTCATTACAACCATGCATCAACTTTGGGATCAGACCCATAAGCGCCTCCTTGACATTCAACAGCAACAGAAGCGCCAGGCCGATCGCCATCGCAACGACCACACCATTTCCGTGGGAGACCAGGTGCTCCTCGACACCCGCAACCTGGACATCAGCCACCTCCCATCTAAACTTCGACCTCGCTTCTGCGGACCTTTCCTCGTTGAAGCACAGGTTACCCCTGTTACCTTCCGCTTACGCCTGCCAGCTACCTGGAAGATTCACAACGCCTTCCATGTCCAACTTCTGAAGCCCTATCGGGATCCTAACACGATCTTCGTAGGACGCCAGCCGCCGCCGCCGCCGCCCGTCCTCGTCCAGAACGAACCCGAGTACGAGGTCGAGTCCGTGCTTGCACATCGTCGACGTCGGAATGGCACCGTGGAGCTTCTTATTCGTTGGAAGGGCTATGATCCTTCTGAGGACAGCTGGGTCTCTGAAACCGACATGGGTAACGCCCGTCGTCCTCTGCATGACTACCTTGTCAAGCAGGGTGTTACTTCTACCACCCAGCTTTGAGGGGGGGAAGTGTGAGAGTACGACCCCGTTACACCACTTGTCCTATCCTTATCTCCTTCCTATTTCATTCTTCTTTTCATCTCATTTGGTTTCCTATTCTCCATTCTTCCATTATCCTTTGGTTGATCCTGCTATTATGATTATATCACCGACCAGGCTTGGGATGTACTGGCACATTATCCAGCGTAATCGTGCCGTAATCCCTTAAAGCCAATGGCCTCGCGTGGCTATACGCATGGTGATTCTATATTCTAGAAGGGTCTATTCCTTTGGATAAGATAAACCTGGTTACCTGATGTACTCTGGAAGTATAAAAGCACCTTGTACTGATCGATAGTGCAATCGATTCTCGAGTCATTCGATCCTGTGACAGTACTCCTCTTTATGTATACCTTCTAGACTGGCCTTGTGGCTTTTCTTTCAGTGGCTGGACTAGTAGTGCTGCCCTGGTGTGTTCTTGTCTTGTTTGTACTCTTGCTGACTGGTCTTCGGACCCCTGCCTCAGAGGTTGGACTAGTAGTGCCGCCCTGATCTTTGTGTTCCTAGCTCTGCATTGCCCCTTATCTAGCGTAGGGGGTGTGTCAACTGATACATATGCTTATATGTCGATGTTATAGATTAGATAGGCCTATGTTCTTAGAGATTACATCTCCAACCCTTTATCTTCCCAGTACTCACTTGTTCCATTTTTTTCTTGTATTCTAACACACTAGCGAGCGCAATGTGTCACAAACACCAACAAATCTCAACGTTGCGATCCACCTACTTACGAGCTAACGCGGAAACACTACGCTTGCCAATCGATACACGCCATTTGGGATGAAGGAATCATTTAGAGTTCTGCCACGTACTCCTCCTCGTCGACGTGTGCTATAGTTTTGAAATGAATGTGGTTTTGATTATTGTTTTACGTTTTTATTTTATGTTTTCAACTTCATATAGTTTTGACTCTGTCTATAGTAGAATCAATTGACGGTTGGAATCAAATCTTGTTTGTTCTTATGAAAACACATCAATTAATGTGCGCACCTGAAATCCAGAGTGGCCAAGCCAAGCTCATAGAGAGTACAACTCAGGAGGAAACCATTTTGTATCAGTCTTTCAAGTTCGTTGCATTATTCTAAGATGGTATCATTCTAGGTTAGATCTCCCTCCCCACTTACGCTTACGCCCCTTGCCCTAGCCCTAGCCCTAGCCCTAGCCCTAGCCCTAGCCAGTGTCCTAGCCGTGTCCTAGCCGTGCCCTAGCCCTAGCCGCGTCCTAGCCGTGTCCCAGCCGCGTCCTAGCCGTGCCTTAGCCCTAGCCGCACCCGTGCCCTAGCTCTGTCCGCGCCAGCCCTGTCACTACGCGGCGGCCCCGTTCGATCGTGCCGGCCCCACTATTTCGCGCCGGCCCCGTCTCTTCGCACTGGCCCTATCAGTTTGAGCCGGCCTCGCTAGTTCGTGCCGGTCCCGTTCATTCGCACCAGCCCCGCTAGGTCGCGCCGGCCTCGTCGCTTCGCGCCGGCCTCGTCGCTTCGCGCCGGCCTCGTCGCTTCACGCCGGCCCCGTCAGTTCGCGCCAACCCCGCTAGTTCACCCCAGCCCCGTCAGTTTGTGCCAACCTCGCTAGTTCGCGATGTCCCCGTTAGTTCGCGCCGGCCCTGCCAGTCGGCTCTCGCCCCGCTAGTCCGCATCGACCCTGCTCGCCCGTGCCGGCCCCGCCACCTTGCGCCAGCCCCGCTAGTTTGCACTGGCCTTGCCATTTCGAGCTGGCCCCAGTTCGCACCGGCCCTTGTTCTTGTCGTTCTGCGGTGCTACAGTGCCGCCATGCCGCCCTGCTGCCGTGCCGCCATGACGCCGTGCCCCCGTGCTGCTGTGCTGACGTGCCACCGTGCCACCATGATGTCGTGCCACCGTACCGCTGCGCCGTCGCGCCGCCATGCCGCCGTACCGTCGTGCCGTTGTGCCGCCGTGCCGCCGTGTCGCCGTGCTGCCATGTCGTCGTGTCACCATATCACCATATCGCCGTGCCGCAAGGCCTCCGTGCAGTTGTGCCACTGTCAGCTGCTGCGGTCGTGGTGATGGCGGACGCTGTGCTACGCCTGGACGCGGTGGGTCGGGTGATCGACTTTGAGGCGTGGTTCGTCGACCTCCCCCGTCAGCTTAGAGGTAAACACCGGGACGGCTACTCCCTGGTCGTCCATGTCAACGGTAAGCTTCCCTGCCCCGCCGTGTCTCATGCCCTCCCTGACACTCCTACGTCTGTTGAGCGTAAGGCCTTTGCCACTGTTGAGCTTGCCCGCGCTGTCTGGGAGTCGCGCGACGCGGCAGCGCAACTTGCTATTAGTCATGCCCTCGCCCTGTCTGAGCGTCCCCGCTTTACTACTGTAGCAAATGCGAAGGAATACTTAGATGCAATCATTGTGCGCTATTCCACTCCCTCCTCCACCTCAGCCGGCCGTCTAATCCTCCCCATGTTGTTTCTATAACTTGCGTCCTTCCCTAGTGTCGCTGACCTTGCCACTCATCTGCACGCACTTGAGACTAGTTACCGCGCTGCTAGCACTAAGGCCCAGCTCACTGCAGTCCCTCCTCCCCTCTACGTTTCCCTTTACCTCATTGCCATGCGTCTTCATGGCCGCCTTGCCACTGTCAGCGACCAGTTCCTTAGTCAACACCCAGGTGACCTCACCCTTCCTACCTTTGTCACCGCCCTGTCCGTGATAGAGATACGCCAGCGCACTATCGCTCAGCCTAGTGGTGCTACACGGGTCCCTATCTTCTATGACTATGCTCCCTCCCAGTGCACTTACTCTAACGTCTTGTCCGCTGTTGCTGAGACGGCCCCTGCTGCAGAGACTACTACGGCGGCCTCTGCGCAGGCTTGTCAGGGTGGGGGACGTCGGGCCTGGGGGGGGCGTGGCGGTGGGAGGGGTGGTGGGGGTGGCGGAGGTGGCGGATGTGGCGGCAGTGGTGGAGGCCAGTGGTGCAGAAGAGGGGACCGAGACTGATGCCCCGGTGCAGCAGCAAGAGAGGCAACATCAAACCCAGCAGCAGCAGCCGCCCCAGCAACGGCAGCAGTCGCAGCAGCAGCAGCCGGGGGGACCCCCGCTGCCGTGGTGGCCTGGCGGCGCTGGTGGTGGTCGTCGTTGTGGTGGGCCGCGCAGCTCGGTGTCGGGTGGCGGCTCCAGTGTGGTCACCTGCCAGTACCAGCTTCATGCCGGCCCCCGCCACGGCACCGTATGCGACCATCCCGTTCACACCGCTGCCCGCTACTACCGCCACCTGGACAACCTCTTCCATCTCCGATTTGGCCCCGCGTCGGACCCCCCCGATTGGTACAGCCTGGTGCGTCGATGTGTGCCTGTCTTAGAGCTAGATATGGATCAGATTAGGTTTGCTGTGTATGTCATGTATGTTGATGACTCTAGTGTGACTGACACTATTACCCTGTATGGCCTAGTTTAGGTGTTTCCTATGTGTGTAGCCTAGGTTCCCCTACTGCGTCAGGCGTAGGACCACCTGCCTTGTTTAGTCTCGGCTCTAATCTAACTCCTTCGCCTTCAGACGCCACCGCTGCGCTCTCTTTCATGCTAGACTTCGCCGCGTCCGCCTGCTCCTTTCGCGACCACACTGCGGTCATGTCGCTTGCCGCCCCTGCCGCTGTAGCGATTGCTGACCCCTCCTCAGGTTCGGTAGTTGCACGTAGCTCCACTTCCCTTCCCTGTTTGGAGGTTCCCTCAGGCTCCCTTACAGGCTTCCACATCCTTTCGTTCTCTAGGAACCTAGTTGGTGTCGGCTATCTTCAGGACCTCGGCGTCACCACTACATTTCCTAGACACGAGCGGTACGCCCAGCGGCCGCAGGTTTTGCCGACCCTCCTCTGGACCGGGTCCCCTGGTGACGCGTCTACGTTCCACGTCTGGGGCTGCCTTGCTCACCTTCGTGCCTCTGGCACAGACAAGCTCATTGCCCGCAATGTCCCAAGTGTCTTTCCCCTAGACGCGTCTGACTGTCACTTTTACCACCCCCCATCTCACCGTTTCTTTCACTTTCCTGGGGTCACTTTTGACGAGTCTGTCTTCTTAAACACCTGCTTTCCTCGCTGAGGTCTCCTGGTTGCCCCGCCCCTATTCCTGGTCCCCACTCCTTCGGTAGCCCCTTCTCCTCTCCTTCCCTATCCTACCCCATCTGGTGTGTCTCACGTCACTCCCCTCCCGTCAGTCGTCCCGGTGGAGGAGTCGGCTGACCTTGTAGCTCCGGGTCTGCCGTATGTCTCCGCCCCAGTTGCTCCTCGTCCGCCACCACAGCCGCAGTCGCCGTGTCCACCGCAGCAGCCGCCACCGTTGACGCTGCAGCAGCAGCCATCGCCGTCGCAGGGGTTCGAGAGCTCTGGGGGTGCGGGCGTTGAGGAGGGTCCTGGTTCTGGGGGTGCTCGACCTGGGGGTACTACCGTGGCTTGTCCCAGCAGTCCTGCGGGTGGCACGGGTGCAGGAGAGGTTTCTCGTTTTGGGGGTGTCGGCTTGGAGCATCCCGGAGGTAGTCGTTGTGCCGCTGGAGGTTTTGGTGTCGGCGTGGAGCAGCAGCAGCAGCAGCAATCGCCGCCGGTGTCCGCCCTTTGGCTCCTTGGTCTTCCTTCCCCGCACCGCCTGCCTATGCCTCTCCTGCCGCCGCCTCCCCCGCTTGTATACGGCTCTGTGTTTCCTCCTCCGTACTCGTCCCCGACTCTTTTCCCCCCTCGTTCTCCTGTAGTGTCTCCTCCCTTGTCTCCTGGCCAGACCCCCCCACTCCCGCTGGTGGTCTTACTGTGCCTCTCATGCTCGTCCTGTCTCTCCTGTTCAGCACTCTCACCCTATGTTGCCCCGTTCTCAGGCATCTCGTGCTCCTCTTCTACCGTCGCCTCCTCCGTCGGCGATTGTTGTCTCCCCTCCTCCTCTCTCTGACTTCCTCCGTGCCGCTAGTCCGCTTGTCCCTTGTGTACTCACTTCTCTTCTAACCGACCCGTCAGTTCTTGTCTCCAGTCTTGATGCTCTTGTCGCTGCCGTCGCTAACTATGCCTCTACCCACCTTGAATACGCTACTGCTCCGGAATCTGACCCTGCCCATCCTCCGTCCCTCGGGGGTGCACCTGCCCTTGGCCGTGACATTCTAGAGGACAGGCAGTACGAGCTCGCTTTCCTGTCCGAGGCCGCGCCTCATCTCTGCTCCATGCTGCTAGTCCCTGAGGGTGACCCAGACGCCCTTGACATCTCGACCCCTCGCACTTACGCTGAGGCGACCTTGGGACCCTGGGCCTCTTAGTGAATAGCTGTCATGGACGCTGAGATCCACTGGCACCTACGTCAAGCATTTCCCCCACCTGGGGTGAATGTAGTCGATGGCCGATATGCCAGGTTCTTCAAGGTGAAGCGCCCTCCCGGAGAGCCGCCTATGTTCAAGGCGCGCTACGTCGCTAGAGGCTTCAGTCAGCGTGAAGGTGTTGACTTCTTTCAGACCTTCACCCCGACCCCGAAGATGACTACTCTTCGGGCGCTGCTACACATAGCAGCACAAAGTGCCTACAATCTGCACTCCCTTGACTTCTCCACAACGTTTCTCCAGGGCAGTCTGCATGAGTAGGTCTACCTGCGTCGTCCGCCCGGCTTCATCGGCACCTACGCCCCTGGTACCGAGTGGCTCCTCCAGCGCCGGGTTTACAGCCTGTGGTAGGCGCCTCGTGAGTGGCACAACACGCTGCATGCTACGTTAGTTGACCCCCAGTTCTTCCTGTTGTCTGCAGACCCTTCGCTCTTCGTTCGTGATGGCCAGACCTCGTTCTACATCCTTGTCCAAGTAGACGACCTGGTCTTCCCTACTGCACAGAGACGCACTGGCCTCCGTGAAGGCTGAGCTGCTGAGGAGACACACTTACACTGACCTAGGAGAGCTGCTCTGCTACCTTGGCCTGCAGATCTCCAGGGACAGAGTAGCACGCACCATCAGAGGTTCGATCTTCAGTTCTCAGAGTCACACTTGGTGCGCCACGTCCTTCAGAGGTTCGATCTTCAGTTCTCCTCCGCACAACCCACACATCTGCCAGTAGACCACAGACTTTTGGCTCCAGTCCTTGAGGAGTCTATTGGTCCTTACGCAGAGCTGGTGGGTTGCCTCATGTACTCAATGACTTGCACTCATCCAGATCTCGCATACCCTCTCAGCATCGTGGCTCGCTTTGTGGCCACTGGCAGACACCGACCACAACACTGGTCGGCCGCTAAGAGGGTTTTGCGTTATCTAGCAAGTACATCGGACATGGGGCTAGTGCTAGGAGGACGCTGGCTAGTGGTCCTTATAGGTGAGGGGCCTAGCTCTGCCCCGGTCCTGTACGCTGACAACAGTGCCATGATCCTCCTGTGTTAGGAGCCTCGACTGTAGGGCAGAGCGAAGCACATCTAGTTGCGGTACTTCCTCCTGCGTGAGCTTTAGCAGCGCCACCAGGCCCGCATAGTACACTTGGCCATCAGTGCCAACACTGCTGATATCTTTACGAAAGCGCTTATGCCGAAAGATCATCAGCGGCACTGTGTAGAGCTTGGTCTAGTTCCTGTAGCTTCTCACTTGCAAGGACCTTGATTGTGTACTATATCTTATATTACCTTTAGCATTGTGGCTCTTGTTCCAGTGGCTGGACTAGTAGTGCCGCCCTCATTTGCTCTTGTCTTGTTTGTACTCTTCTGACTGGTCTTCAGATCCTTGCCTCAGAGGTTGGACTAGAGTGCCACCGTGAGCTGTGTGCCTCTTAATATTCGTTGCCCCTTGTCTAGCCTAGGGGGTGGGTTAACATATATTTGTATATGTTATAGGCTAGATAGGTGCATGCTCATAGAGAGTACAACTCCTTAGGACAAAACCACCCTGTGTTACTCTTTCTAGTTCATTTCATTATTCTGAGAACGTGGACCTTGTCGCAACTAGCGACAGCGTCCCCACCCCTGCCAGCTGCTTATACAATAGAATCCCTGCCCCTGCCAGCAGCGCATACGACAGCACTCCTACTTTCTTGGGAACACTACAAGAAAATTTGTTAAGGGCGTACCGCCCTATGTGCTAAGTGCCTCATTCTAACATTCTTGGACTTTGCACTATAGAAATACGACCTGTATAGGGGAACGTGATTACCGAATGACGACACAAACCAATCAGCAGCATCCAGTACACGAACTATGCCTTTGTCAACTTCGTCAATAAGTCTACTGCCATTTCGGTGGTGGGGCAAAAGGTCAGCTTGAGTTTTCCGTGCTCGATCTCATCTGAAATGAGATGTGTTTTGTTCGATGTGCAAAACAACTTTTATTCGCGATCTTAATAGCAGTTTGGTTGCCACATAAGAGGGAGTGGCTTGGTAACTGTGCTATTTTGCTTCTTCTAGCAGCTCATAAAGGTAGGGTCCTTCCTTTGTGCTGAGGGCGATATATTCTGCTTCAACCGATGAAAGAGCTACTAGCTCATGTTTTCCCGATTGCCACAAGATCTTGCTGATAGATTCCAAGCGGTAGACGTAGATGGTACGTGAGTGCCTGTTATCCTTATCGCCGACATGATCGGCGTCTACGTAACCAATGAACTCGATCTTAGTGAATATCGACTTGCATCCGTGTCCTGCAAAAAAAATCAGCGATCTCCATTAACGAAGTGAAGAAATAAGGTGCGGAACCCTATTGGTAATGCTGGTCGAAGATGGATGATGGAACACGCCGGAAGGGTTAGTGAAAATTTGCTGCATTTCTTGTCGTGAGACCCGTTAAGGTTGCCCTTGAGATGCTCGGGGAAGGGCCACAGGCCTCTATGCTTAGGGGGTTATGGGCGCACTGACCCGCTACTTAAAAAGCCCTTTTAACTCAGTGGTGTGACTGAGTTTCTGACACTTCTCCCCCCCTCCCAGACGAAATAGCTTCCAGTAACTCGGGTAGACCTCCAAGTAAACCACTTCTCCAAGGTAGTCGAAAAATACCCCTGCTGCTTCTTAAAATCATGTGGAACCCAGATTCAAAGGTGTCGCCGAAAACTCCAATTGGTATTTCTCCCAAATCTGCTCGAGGTTGAAATTCTTCAGCAAGGTAAACCCCTTCAAGTTCTTGTAAATTCAGCAGCAACTTCTCCAGAAGACTCCTAAGGGAACTGAAAATTCTTTACGAGTCAACACACTGCTTGTGAGCTGGCCCCAACACAACTCAAATAGTTTTGTTTCCAAATCTTCTCAATTCGATACTGGTGCTGTCGATTGTCGGATGGCCGGATGGGTCGTTTTCACAATTACTGCAGCGAGGTCGGCAAACCGAGGATTGAGGTGGTAGTGGGTGGTAGTTGTCGTTTTGCAGGCGACAAAATGAGTCATTTTCGTCAAACGGTCAATGACGACAAGGATCGCATCATTACCCCTTGGAGCGGTTGGCAAGCCTGTGACAAAATCCATCGTCACTTGTTGCCAGGGTTTACTGGGTAGCTCGAGCGGCTGCAGCAATCATGTAGATCGAAGTCAGGATGACTTCGTGCGTTGACACGAGGCACACGAGGTGGCATACCGCTGCATGCCCATCGGCATATATATATAGAATCCATTCACAGGGTTATATACCACGGTCGATTATGCACCCATTCACTAATAGAATCACATTAAAATCTACGGGCCTCGTCACGGTGCAGCAGTCGAAGAATCCCCGACAAGTGGGGAAGAATATCCGAGTTCAGGTCTGGTGAGGAAGAGGGTCACTCAAGTGCTACAAACTCCAAGCCATTCAAAGCCTAGGCGGGACACATGGCTTAGAATGGCTTGGAGAGCATGAGTATGTTACGTTGGAGTGACCCTTTTCCTCACCAGATCTCAACCTGGATATTCTTTCTGAACAGTCACGACTTCTTCGACTGCTACACCGTGACGAGACCTATGGATCCGAGCGCGATTCTGATAGTGCAAGGATGCACAGTCGACTGTGCTATGTTACCCTAAGTTTCGCAGCAGGGACACTAGTTTTCGTCACTTTGCTCGTAATTTTACCATACAACGGTACGACGAAGACGATCCATGATAAGACAGGACCAATTGACTTATGGCATCTTTGGCCACACCTCAGCGTGGCTAGTCTTAGAGATAACATTCAATCTCAAATTGTGCACAATACTCTTGCATACGCTCAAATCCTTAGCAATTTTCCTAGTGCTCACCCCCTTATGCAAAAGCGTGGGTCCAGGATGAGTGCGAGAAGATTGCTGTAAAGGTTTGCACTAACCTCATAGATAGCATGCCTAGGAGGGTGCGGGTGGTGATCAGGGCCAAGTGTCTGTTGACTAGGTACTAGAAACGCTGCTCGGAAGTTTGCTATTTGTCCTGGGAAACAATTGTGCACATGTAATCTTTGCATATCTTTTGGCACCAAATTAGATCCAATGCACTATCATGGATTTTAGTGTTGTGAACACATCCACTATGTGCCCCTCCCAAAGTGGACCACCATTAAACATTAAGACTTTATGTACAGTGGTCGAAAAGCCCCAAAGCCTTAAACAATGCAAAACATCCGGACAAATGTTTTCGTCACTGTAGACCGCGATGGTAAATGGCGTTTTTTTCCCACAATTCCACTCTTTAGTGCGAGTAGCGACAGTCAACGAGCAGGATTCCAAGGTCAAAGAGCACTTGGGATTGCGATAGCAAGCTGGCAACTTTTAAAGCCGGGAAGTTCCCAGCGGTGGCATCGGGATGGCATCCGGATGACATAATGTGGTGTACGAGCAGAAGCATGATAGAGGCATGGTGATTTTTTCTGTCTCTGGCATAAATTAGTAATACTTGCATATTAGTCTAGGAAGTACCTATTCGGGACGTACCTATTCGTCGTGTATCGCGACTGTTCGCGTGACATGACTAGTGACTGTTCGTGTGACTGAAAGTGGTGTGACCCTTTGGGTGACTATACGCACAAACCTACTGTTCACCCGTTGATTCGCTACTGTTGCCGTCATCACGCGTGTCCTTCCATATGAGGTATCGCACTGCTAATACAGTCTAAGTGTTATATCAGGAATGCATTAGTAAACTCTGTCTATTATACTTCAACACTCCCCTTCATTCCTGAGTGTACGTCTCTGGGTAAGTGTCACCATGTTTGCAGATTCCAACCAGGTTGGAGCAGTACTAAAACTTGCCATGTGGGAGTTTCTTCGCCAGGAAATCAGCTGCCATTTCTTTTGTAGGGCAGTATTTCAGGATGACCTTCCCTTTGTTGATTTCGTCCTTGACAAAGAAGTAACGAAGGGCGATGCGTTTTGTCCTGTTGATGAAGGCGGGCTTGTTTGCAATCTTGATTGCACTCCGGTTATCGCAAAGTGACTCGAAGTTACGTGTCGTTGCGATTTTTGCCTCTTGAAGTAACTCTTGAAGATAGAGTCCTTCGCGAACTGCAGAGCTTGCTGTGACGAATTCTGCTTCGGCTGACGAAAGTGCGATGACCTCCGGTTTCGTTGAGTTCCAAGAAATGACACCACCTAGTTCGAGTTTGAAAATGAACCCTGTATGCAAACACCTGTTGTCGAGGTCAGCAGCGTGATCTGCATCAGCATATCCAGTCAGTCGAAAATTCGCTACAGATGTTGTCGTGTAGCTGATGCCGATTGTAGGAGTAGAAATGAAATATTGGAGGGCTCGACGAAGATCCGCCATATTCTCCCCTTCAGGTCGTCGCAGGTACTATGCGAGCTGACTCATGATGTATGCAAGATCTCGGCGGCATGTAACAACTGCAAATAGAAGACACCCAAGTTGCTGCTGGTAAAGCTGATGCTCGGAGGCGGTAAGTGGGGTAGCATCAGGTGTGTGAAAGGCCGAAATGTGACGAAATGGAGTGGTGAGGCCGATAGGAGCGATAACGAACTTTTTTGCAAGTGTTTCTACGTACTTGCTTGCTGAAGGATGGATGGCATCGGGGCCGCAATCGACGTTTAACCCAAAAAATTGGGTGACGTTTGGAGAAATAGTCACTTCACGAATCGGTTGGATTCTTTCCTCCATGCATGCCAGAAGACTGTTGCACGAGCCAGTGTACAGTAAGTCGTCCACGTAGGCGACTAGGAGAATACAACTCCCCCGAAATTTGAGTATGTACATTCCAGGAACGTGGGGCAGCTGCACGAAGTCGAGTGAAATCAGCACTTTATGAGGATGTTGCTGCCACAGGCGAGGAGCCTGTTTGATGCCGTAGAGTGATTTGAGTGATTTGCAAATGTGAAGTCCGTCGTCATAAGTGTGAGGGAGTTCGACAAAAATATCTGCATCGACGTCTGCGTATGAAAACACATTTTTAACGTCCAATTGGCGAAGTGGAAGGTGGCGGCTAGCACCAATGGCGAGAAGAGATCAAACTGAGGTATGACGGCTGACCATAGCATAAGTTTGGTCGTAATCGCTGCCGTGGGTTCACCTCTGTCTGGTTCACCTCTGCATCCATAGCTGCTCACCACTTGTCACCATCAAAGCTGGAGAGGGCCTGCTTGAATGTTTTTTTCTCGATCCCAGTCGTTGGTTGCTGAACTGCGACGGCAAGTCCGAGGATCTGAAGAGCCGATTGGTCACCACGAGGATGAGGTTGGCAAACCTTGATGGTGTCATCATCATCAATTTTGGATGGCAGATGGCGGGCACTGTTGTGTGATGCTGCGTCAGTTTTCTGTTGGCACAGGTGCTCCTCATAATTATATGCAGCCTGTGTCATGGCAGGACGCAACGGGTCTGAGAGTGGAATGAAGAGCGGGGTTTCTGTGTTGTTGGCACGTGTCGAAGGGATATAGGATACGAACTATGGTTCTTCTCGTTATGAGGGACCAGGTTTGGCTGTTGATGGGGACGGTTGCGGAGCTGTAGAAGCTCTTGCTGCTGCGTTGTTGGGCGAATTATATTCTTCGGTTGCATCTGCTTCATCTTGAGGAGTGGCGAGACTCCGTTCGGCACTTCAGCAATCAGGATCCTGCTGCTGTCATTCCTTGTCGCGTTTGAAGTCATCGAATTTTCTCGTAGAAGATGCAGTCTCAGGCATACAAAACCTTTCGAAATTTGTAATCCCTAATTATCCAGGAGTAGGAATCTTTAGGTACACCGAGGTGTATTCCCCATCAAGCCCGTTTAGTAAACCTGCCCACAATTGCGCTAGGAGGTATGTATTGGACCATGCAGCCCCAAACTCGTAATAGTCGAGTGTCGGCGGGGTGTTTTGTCCATATGACGTGTGGCAAGCTGAATTGAGGGAGAGCTGTTGAAGACAATCAGTTGTGTAGGCGGACAACTTGCATCATCACAAATGGCAAAAAATATGTTGTCAAGCTGGACTGTTGTAGCAGCACGCGCATCTTCTTTTGCAGCATCCTGTTAGTTCTCTCATCTACTCCATTCTACTGATGGGCGTAAGGCATAGTCTTGGGCTTGAGTATCCCTTTTCGCGCCAGGAATTCATCAAACTGCTCGCTAGTGTACTCGCATGCGTTGTCTGTCTGGATCTCTTTCTGTTTGATGCTGCTCTGCCGCTCCGCGATTTTCAGCCATAGTTTGAAGGTGTCGAGAGCTTCCGACTTGTGAGAGATATTGAATTCTTGTGCCAGACGTATCGAGTAGCACCGTCGATGAAGGTAATTATATAGTGGTAGTCGTTGCTGCTGTTATCTTCTGCTTCCTGCGGCATAATGAGTATGTCGTTGAAAACGACATCCATATGTGAGTACTTGGTAGCACTTGGAAAGTGCGACGGGAATGGAGCGTGACTTAGGTGAGCTCCGGGGCAGATGGTGCAGGGTAGTTGATGACTGCTAGGTCAAAGCTCTTGGCCGTTGGTTAAAAGGAGAGCGTCCTTGTCGGAAACAAAGGCTTTAATTGAGTTGTTAAGAGCTTCTAGTGAGGGATGACCTAACCGCTTGTGCCAGATTTCTGCTGTAGTTTTATGTCCCTTTGAACGCAGATGGTGCAGGGTAGTTGACGAATGCTAGGTCAAAGTTCTTGGCCATTGGTTAAAAGGAGTGCGTCCTTGTCGGAAACCAAGGCATTAATGTAGTTGTTAAGAGCTTGTTGCGAGGGATGACATAAGCGCTTGCGAGGGATGTAGTTTTGTGTCCCTTTGAGCGCAGGTACAAGTCGGAGTGAAGGAAGAAGGTCGGCGAAAGATAAATCGTTGGCGCAGGGTTAACGCAGCGGCCGGTGACGAAAGGCTAGATGAACCCGGCTTCTTCTGCATTTTCAGCCCAAGGTATGCCGAGATGTCGGCGACGCGCCCAAGCATCAGGTACGATTAACTCTTTCTTGCCCCATGTGTGTTCAACCTCCATTGGTTATTCGACTATAGCAGATGTCCGTTCTTGATTATCGTAACCCCAGTTGCCATCTCCAACTACCCATGTACTTTGAATCATTTCTGCTACTGCCGATGCTGCTTCTGTTGGCTCTGCTGCAGGTTTGTCGAGGGAGTTGGTGCGACAAGGCAGAGGCGTGATGCAAAAGACATTCATACCACGAAGTTCTTGGCATTGGAGATCCGTTTCCCAGTGATGATGCCAAGGGGCGAGTGAGACGTTCTTCTCACAGTCGCCAGATGCTTTCACATGTGAAAACCGTAGAACTGAAACGCCGTCTTTAGTTTATGCGATGCCGACTAAATTGCTTTTGTCTTCCTTCTTGTCGCCCAGGTACAACTCCGTGAGCATCGTGTTGGCGGTGCTGACGAAGCAGATGCCACTTTCCATCAGCTACGCTTGTGATAATAGGTTGAAGCCCGAGTCCCGTGGCGACGAGAACCTTGTTAAGGTGAAGTGAAACTTCTGTATCGTCGGACTCGAGTATCACATCTCTAATTCTGGTGGCTTCTATAACTTGATTGTTGGCCACAGTGATGTTGTTTTTTTCTCCGTTTGGCAGGTCTTGCCAGTTGAGGAGATAGCGACTTGAAGATGCCATTTGGTGACTACAGCAGCTGTCAAGAAACCAAGTGTTAACATGCTCGGGATACGTATGCTTGACGATGTGGGCGTACGGCTGCACGTTCAACCATCGAGCAAACCCGTTCGGTTGCTCTGGTTCTTCTTCATTAATGACTAGTGGTTCTGGAGTTTCTGAACGAGGGCGCAGACGTGGAGGTAGGTTGGCTGCTACTTCTTCCATGTCACTGTTGCTATCTTCATTGTCTCGTTGCCTCCAGTAGCGTATACCACTAGACCACTGTGGTCCAATGATGCAATTAATGATTGCCTTGCCTTTTGCAGGTTGAGTTGAAGAAGCTGAAGGCGGCGAGATAGTCTTGACAGGGGCGGCTTCACCGACTTCTCCCGATTCATGTTCTTCAGTTTCTGACACCCTTCAATATAGTGACCTGCTCGTTTGCAGAACTTGTAGAAGCCCTTTCCTCCTTTTCTTGTCTGCTCCCATTGATTTGATGCACCTCTTGTCTGCTCCCATTTACTTGGTCCACCTGCATTTAAGCTTAATCGACTCTTGGCTTTGCCTCGTTTTGTGTTGTACAGGTCCAAGTCCTGCTACTCTGCCATCACAGTAGCGCAATGAGAAGTTTCTTAGATGTTCCCTTGGGAACAAAGAAGGGACTTGCACTGCTTCCATTCGGGTCCAAGTCCAGCTAGGAGAATAGTGACGAAGAGCTCATTGCTAAGATTTCCTCCGCACTTGCCAAGCTGGTCCCGAAGATTTATGCACTTGTTGATGTAGCTGTCGGCTTTTTCTCCCGGAAGCATTTGCATTGCTGTAAGTTGACTTAACAGCTTGCTCTGTGAAACGGAATCTTATGTTTGATACAACCTTCGCAGGTAATCCTAGGCATAGAAGGCTGGAGCAAGTGAAGGTTTGAAGCACCGAACTACCAACTGCTCTTCAGGTGAGAGATTCCGCACCACTAGTGTACAGGCCATAAGCGAATACTTGTAGTAACGCACCTGTTCTTCGGTCGTTCTTGTCTCTGGATAACGGATTGAACCGTCAAAATATCCTCAGATACCATAAGATTGCGCGAGGAGTTCGAAGTCGAATCCCCAAGTATAGAAGTTACGGCCATCAAAGTAAGTTGAGGCCTTCAGCTTGGAGATAGTTAGGAAATCTGCTTGATTTACGACAGCTTCTGCAGCAAATAGTCTTTCTTATGCCATTTGATGTTGTTGCTGTTGTGGTTGTTGTTGTTGCTGTGGTTGAGCAGGTTGCCCATGGAAGGCAAAAGACTCGGCAGATTCATCTCCAGCCTCCAGGGGCTGAAGGCCCAGCGGCAACAGTAGCTCTTGCATAACTAGAGTTATCAAGGCCCATAGAAGCTGTAGGATGCGCTGGAGCATGTTGTTGTTGCTGAGTAGAAAGTCGGATAGATCGTCACTAGAAAGTCCAGAAGTAGGAGAATCCGTAGTTGAATTTCTTGTCTTAGCAGCTGACATAACTATATATCTATGACTTAAGCTTAAGGGCGTAATTGAAATCAGCTTGTATCGGGTCCTGTAACTCCACTAGCTCATAATACCATGTAGAAGTGAACTACATATTTAGGGTGGCCAGGATCTAAAGTTGGTGGAACCACAAGTAAAAGTCAGCAGAAGACTTTACACCTTGTATTGGAAATGTCTGAAATGACAAAGGTAATAATAATGAGTAATACATGCATATTTACAGTCTAGGAAGTACCTATTCGAGATGTATTTGTTCGTAGTGTATCGCGTCTATTCGCGTGACATGAATAGTGACTGTTCGTGTGACAGAGAGTGGCGTGACCCTTCGGTCGACTATACGCGCGAACCTACTGTTCACGCGTTGACTCGCTACTGCTGCCGTCATCACGCGCGTTCTTCCATATGAGATATCGCGCTGCTAGTACAGTCTAAGTGTAATATCAGGAATGCATAAGTAATCTCTGTCGAGTATACTTCAACAAATTTAAGACTGGTGCAACACACAGCGCTCACATATGCATAAGTTGGAAAAAAAAAAAAAAAAAAAAAAAAAAAAAAAAAAGACACACTTATTGGGTAACACTGTAGCTTCCGAAGGGCTCAAATGCTGGGCAGGCTGGAAAGGTGGGAATGAGTGGATGGAAGGAACACAGGCAGGAAATGGAGGGGAGGGGAGGGAAGGAGTGAAGGGCAAGGGAGTCGTGAGGAGTGAAACCAAAGGAACGTGCCACTGGCACTCTCCTTCACCTCACGCGAACCTAAAACCCGATAATCAGAAACAAATGTCAGATTGGCTCACCCTTTCTTGAGAGGGTCTCTGAGTTTCAGCTGTGCGGCAATGCTTTTCCCACTGCACTCCCAAGGCGCCACCACACTCCACCCCCCTCCACCCCCACTACTTCTGCCACCACTGCTGCTGCCACTAGTGCTGCTGCTGCGACCTTCGGTGCTAGCACCACCACAATGTTCCCTCCTGTGCTCATGGCTATGGTCCCCCTCAGGTTCTGACCCACCCCTGGCAATATTGGCACTCTCAGTCTCCTTGCCAGAGGTGCTGGAGAAGGTCAGAGACAAGGTTGGGGGAGGAAATCCGGAGGAGGAGGGTTGGGAAGGGGAGGTGGTAGCAAAGGCAGAAGAGATGGGTGCAATTTCCAGCCCCACTGCCCCTCCTTGCGGGTGCGCACGCTCCACGCGTGGTTGGCGCAGTCGCAGCAAGTGACCCACACCCAAGCTCTCCTTGCCTCATCCACTACCCCCCACACTCTCTCTTTCCACCTTCCCCCTCTCCTCCTCAGCTTCCTCTCTGCCCTTCCTCCTATCCTCTCGCTCCTTCCCCTTCCCCCAATCCACCCCCGCGTTCTGTGCTGCTGTGTGCTCGCTGCCCTCTGCTCCCAGTGAAAATCCAGCAGAAGCATCGTTGCTACCCAGTTCCACCAGTGCGCCTGGTCCTAGGGTTTCCTTGATCTGGGCCCTCCGGACCCCGCTGTGCTCTGGAGATGGCTCTGGGTCGTACCCCCTTCAGACACTCTCCCACTCAGGCCTGTTGTTTCAGGCGTGCATTCCTGTACCTCTGCCACAGTGTGCTTTCACCTTCACTGCCTGCAGCCGTGCCCTCCTCTTCCCCTGATACAGATGCCATTTCTTCCCTTTCTTCCTCAACGTAACTTCCTCTTCCCCTGCTGCAGATGTGCACTCTTCGTCCCCTGCTTCGAAGACCGTAGGAGTGAAAACGCACAGCTCCATCCAAGCCCGCAGGCTGGGAAGGGTGGACGATCGGAGTGAGGAAAGGGAGGAGTATAGGGGGTAGAATTGAGGGTAGAATACAGTAGGAAGGAGGGGATAATAGATTGGAAAGGAGGAAACAGAAATTGGTAAGAAAGAAGGGGAAGGGGGAAGGGGGAAAAGGGAAGCGCGAGGGGGAGGGTGAAAGGGAAAAGAGCGCTCACAGGAAGGCTGTTTTTCCTGGCAGACTCGGGCCACTTTGCCACCCACAGAGATCGGTCCAACAGTGCCTGTGGAAAGCAGCATGAGAGGGGGGTTGGGGGTGGGGGGGAGGGGAGGAGGAGAGAGGGAAGGAGGGGAAGAGGGGAGGCAGGGAGGAGGGGAGGAGGGGAGCGGGGAGAGGGGAGATGGGAGGAGGGGAAAATGCCGTTGTATGTAACAGCAGGAAGAAAGCAATACCACGGAAGGGGGGGCAAGCACGGAAGGGCTGAGAGAGGGGAATCCGGATAGGGAATCATTTTTCGAGAAAGGGGTTTGTAAAGGCAGCATATTTGAGCAGACCTTGGTGTGAGGAGGGAGGGACCAGACGTGTGGCAAGCCAAAGAGGAGCTCCAGCATGAGCACTCGCACACTCCACATGTCGTAGCTGAGAGGGGGGGTGGGGGAGGAGAGGCATTGCCTTTTGAGAACAGAGCACACATATCAATAATAGGCTTCACAGCATAGCCCTCCCATGCTCTACATGCCGTAGGTGAATAAGGGGGGAAGGGGGGAGGGGGGATGTGGGGAGGGAAGTCGGATATAATCGCGTGCTCTTTAATCACCTCCTTACTGGACTTAGCAACAAATCAACCTAACCTTGTAAGAATTTCTCGGAACATAACCGTAGTGCATCCTTCTGCTGTCCTGGAAGCAGCTGCTCCTGGATCTGTTCCACTTGCAGTTAACACCTCTCCTAGATGCGCCTCCCGTTGCTACTGCTTCCCGTCCGGGTCACTACCAGCATCGTCACGACCACCAGGGGAAGCAATGCATGAAGCATCAGCCAATGACAGTGCAACACCTGCCCGTGACCTAATCCCATGGCGAATCCTCTGCCTGATTTTGATGCTGATGCGCACGTGTGAGTGCAGACTCCCTTTTTGGTAGCCATGAAATTTATCAAAAATTCAAATTGTAAGCTAGGCGGTCTGGCAACACTTGGAGCATCTTCTGCCCCTTTCTTCTCAAATCTTCTACACCTTTCCTCTCGCAGACTGTGCTTATTATTTCCTCCCATCTTCCCATCCTTTCTTCTCCCTCCATCCTCTCCTGTCCCCTCCCCTGGCCTCCACTTGGTGTTGCCACCTTCCCTTCCCTGTCGCCTCGTCTGATTTTCTCTCCACCTTCCCACCAGTCGACTTCTTGACTTGGGATCTGCTGTTGACTCGTACTCTGTTCGCTTCCTCTATGGGCCAACAGAGCCCTCCAGGTAACACCTCCCCTTTATGTGAGGCCTTTGCTAGGTGAATCTACCGATCCTTGTGCGCACCTTAATGTTTTGACGCCTGTGCTTCACGTGCCACGTCCGGTGAGGAAGACTAGAGGAGTGAGGCGACAGCGCAGGCAGGAGTGATGCTGCTGCGCCAGATCCATCTGAATCTCTCGGGGGTTTTGTACAAGATTAGCCTCGTTACAAAGTTTTTGGTCGAGAGTATTTGGTTGGTCTGCTGGAGTATTTTTTCGCTATTTATCGCGTGGTAGATAGGGTGTATTTTGTCAAGAAACACACTCGGGTTGCCCTTGATCCTCGAGGAAGGGCTACAGGCCATCTCTCTGCCTGGGGGGTTATGAGCGCACATACCCTTTTAACTCAGTGGTTAGTGACTGAGTTCTGACATGGTATCAGAGCCGGGTGACTCGGGTTAAATTCCCAGTGCTAGTTCTGTAGAGGCGCTTGTGTCTTTCGCCTATCCCAGCGAGGGGGGGTGTCAAGAGACACGCTGGGGTTGACCTTGATCCTCGGGGAAGAGCTACAGACCATCTCTCTGCCTGGAGGGTTATGGGCGCACGTACCCGCTTCTTAAGAAGCCCTTGTAGCACAGTGGTTAGTGACCGAGTTCTTGTTAACGTAGAAACGAATGATTACTAGAGGTGGAAACCTAGAACAAATACTAGTTGGTTGTACTCACTAGAAGCATACCTCAGTCTAGCCTATAACTTCTACATAGATAATATGTATAAGTTGACACACCCCCTAGGCTAGACAAGGGGTGAAACTAAACAAGAAGCAAACAGCTCAGGGCGGCACTACTAGTCCAACCACTGAGGCAGGGGTCTGGAGACCAGTCAGCAAGAATACAACCAAAACTGAAGCAAGCCAGGGTGGCACTACTAGTCCAGCCACTGGAGGTAAGGCCACAAGGCCAGTCTGACAAGCATATATAATAGAGAGTACACAATCAAGATCCTAACAGGGGAGCAGCTATAGGAACAAGACCAAGCTGTACACAGTGCCGCTGATGATCTTTAGGCGCAAGCGCCTTAGTAAAGATATCAGCTGTGTTGGCACCTGAGGCCAAGTGAACTACGCGGGCCTGGCGGCGCTGCTGTAGCTCGCGCAGGAGGAAGTACCGCAGCTGGATATGCTTCGCTCTGCCCTCAAGCCGAGGCTCCTGACACAGGAGTATCATGGCCCTGTTGTCAGCGTACAGGACCGGGGCAGAGCTAGGCCGCTCACCTAAGTCTGTGAGCAAGAAGGTCAGCCAGCGGAGCTCCTGTGCCGCCATGGCACCAGCGTAGATCTCAGCCTCACAGCTAGACTGAGCCACAGACGACGAGCGAGTGGATCTCCAAGAGATAGCACCCGAACCAAGGCTAAAACAGTAGCCCTGCGACGACCTGAGCGTCTCAGCGTCGTCTGCCCAAGAAGCGTCTGTGTGCCCAGTAAGGACCACTGGCCTGCGTCCTCCTAGCACTAACCCCATGCCTGATGTACTAGCAAGATAACGCAAAACCCTCTTAGCGGCAGACCAGTGCTGAGGTCGGTGTCTGCCTGTAGCCACAAAGCGAGCCAGGATGCTGAGAGGGTATGCGAGATCTGGGCGAGTGCAAGTCATCAGGTACATGAGGCAACCCACCAGCTCTGCGTAGGGGCCACTGGGCTCTACTGGCTCATCAGGAACGGGAGCAGAGAGCCCATGGTCTACGGGTAGAGGTGTGGGCTGTGCGGAGGAGAACTGAAGACCGAACCTCTGAAGGACCTGACGCACCAAGTGTGACTGGGTCAGAGTGATGGTGCGTGCTGCTCTGTCCCTAGAGATCTGCAGGCCAAGATAGCGACGCAGCTCTCCAAGGTCAGTGCAGGTGTGTCTCTTCAGCAGCTCAGCCTTCACAGAGGCCAGTGCGTCCCTGTCAGGAGTAGCGAAGACCAGGTCGTCTACGTAGACAAGGATGTAGAACGGAGTCTGGCCGGAACGCACAAACAGTGAAGGGTCAGCAGAGGACGGAAAGAACTGCAGGTCTGCTAACGTGGCACGTAGCGTGTCGTGCCACTCGCGGGGAGCCTGACGCAGGCCGTAGACCGGGCGCCTGAGAAGCCACTGGGTCCCAAGAGGGAAGGTACCAGTGAAGCCCTGTGGTCGGCGCAGGTAGACCTGCTCGTGTAGGCTGCCCTGAAGAAAGGCAGTAGAGAAGTCGAGAGAGTGAAGCTCGTAGTCACGCTGTGCTGCTACGTGTAGCAGCGCCCGAAGAGTGGTCATCTTCGGGGTCGGGGCGAAGGTCTGGAAGAAGTCAACTCCCTCGCGCTGACTGAAACCTCTGGCCACGTAGCGCGCCTTGAAGACAGGCGGCTCTCCAGGGGGGCGCTTCACCTTGAAGAGCCACCGACCATCGACTACGTTCACCCCAGGCGGGGGAACTGCGTCGACGTAAGTGCCGGTGGATCTCCAAGATGCCATCTCCTGCTCCATGGCAGCTATCCACTGAGAGGCCCAAGGTCCCGAGGTGGCCTCAGCGTAGGTGCGAGGGGTCGGGATGTCGAAGGCGTCTGGGTCACCCTCAGGGACTAACAGCATGGAGCAGAGATGGGGAGCAGCCTCGGAAAGGAAAGCCAGCTCGTACTGCCTGTCCTCTAGGACGTCACTGCCAAGGGCAGGAGCACCCCCGACGGACAGAGGACGGGCAGGGTCAGAGACCAGAGCGGTAGCGTAGTCAAGGCGGCGGGTAGAAGCGAAGTCAGCGACAGCAGCGACAAGCGCGTCAAGGCGCGAGACAGGAACAGCAGGGTCGGTAACAAGAGAGGCAAGGACCCGAGGGACAAGGGGACGAGCAGCACGGAGGTAGTCAGAGAACGGAGGAGGTGCAACAGCAAGGGACGAGGGAGGAGGGGACGGGAGGAGGGGAGGACGAGACGAGTGGGAACGGAGCAACATAGGGTGGGTGGGCAGGACAGGAGAGACGGGACGAGCACGGGAGGGACGGCGAGCCCAAACGTGAGACGGAGGGGTAGGGTCAGGGGACAGCGGAGGAGACACAGGAGGGGAACGAGGAGGAAGACGGGCCGGAGACGAGTCTGGCGGCGGGAACACAGGACCGTAGACAGGGAGGTCAGGAGGCGGTGGGGGAGACACCGGCGCGCGGTCCGGGGAGGGAAGGCCGAGCAGGCGGAGAGCGGAAACCGGCGGCGACGGCTGCTGTGGCGGCGACGACGGCTGGGCCGGAACTCTCGGACCAGCAGAGGCAGAACGACCGTCGGCAGAACACTCAACAGCAGCACCCCCAGAACCAACACCCCAAGAGCGAGAACCCCCTCCAACACCAGCGGCACCCCCAGAAGCCGCAGGACGAACACCCTCCTCCACACCAGCACCCCCAGGGGCCGAGAGCAACGGCGGCAGTGGCGGCGACAGCGGCGACGGCTGCGGCGGCGACGGCGACGGCGGCGGCAGCGGGGTCGGCGACTGCGACAGTGGGGGCAGAGGCACTGGGGAAGGGGGACGCGGCAAGGACGGACCGGGGGTACCACCAGAGTCAGCAGACTCCTCAACGGGGACAACCGACGGGAGGGGAGTGACGTGGGAGACACCAGACGGGGCAGGACGAGGCGGGAGAGGGGCAGGGGCTACCGGGGGAGAGGGAGCAAGGAACAGGGGGGGGGCAACTGGGAGACCTCGGTGAGGGAAGCGGCGGTAGAAGGAGACGGACTCGTCAAAGGTGACGTCACGAGAGTGGAGGAAGCGGTGAGACGGCGGGTGGTAGAAAAGCCAGTCAGACGAGTCCAGGGGGAAACCGAGGAAGACACAGGGGACAGTGCGGGCAGTGAGCTTGTCCGTGCCAGAGGCACGAACGTGAGCAAGGCAGCCCCAGACGTGGAACGCAGACGCGTCACCGGGGGACCCGGTCCAAAGGAGGGTCGGCGAAACCTGCGGCCGCTGGGAGCGTGGCCACAGGTTAAGCTGGTGAGCCGCGTAGCGAACAGCGAACGGCCACAGAAAATGGGGGGCATCGGCATGGATCATGGAGGTACGGGCGACCTCCATGACCAAGCCGATGCGGCGCTCAGCAACCCCATTCTGCTGTGGCGAGTCCGGCAACGTGTACGACTGGGTGATGCCCTCCGCACGACAGAACTGTCCAAGCCGACCAGAGGCGAACTCGCCGCCACGGTCGGAGTGGAGACACAACACGGGGAGACCGCGGTGGAGACGCGCAGCTACAACCCACGGGAGAAGAACGTCGGGCACGTCGGCCTTCCGCTCCAGGGGAAACACCGTGGTGTAGCGCGTGTAGTCGTCAACGAGCACAAGGAAGTAGCGCTCACCGCGCGGTCCGGGGACGGGGGCAGGGCCCCAAACGTCCAAGTGCAGGGTCTGAAGGGGGGCAGTAGCAGGACGCAGCGAGGAGGAGTGAGGAGCACGGCGGAGCCGACCCTCGACGCAAGGCGTGCACGGTGGCGCAGTCGAGGGAGGAAGGGCAGGGAGCGACGCGGGGAGACCTAAGACAAGACCGTGCTGGGACATGTGACGCAGACGCGGGAGAGCAGGGTGACCTAAGCGGTGGTGCCAGAGAAGGGAGGGGTGAGTGAGGGACCGACACGAGCAAGCTGCAGCGACCTGGGAGGACGCACCAACCGGGGGGGAAGCGGTGTGTAGGGTAAACAGACCGGACACCGGGTCCCGGGGGAACGTCGCAAGGGGGGAACCTGAGACAGCCTCAGAACAGACAGCGAACCGCTCGTGCCCGGGGAACGTGGTGGTGACGCCGAGGTCCTGGAGACAGCCGACACCAACCAGGTTCCTGGAGAACGAGGGAACGTGGAGGCCAGTAAGGGAGCCCGAGGGAACTGCCGGACAGGGAAGGGACGTAGAACTGCGCGCGACGACCGGACCCGCAGAGGGGTCAGCGAGAGAGACAACAGCAGGTGCAGCAAGCGGCGTGAGCGTGGAACGGTCGCGGAAGAAGCAGGCAGAAGCACCAGAGTCGAGAGTGAAGGACAGCGACGCAGTGGCGGAGGCCGCGGACGGAGCCGGTGCAGCGACTAGACTAGGCAACCTAGGCAGTCCTACGCCTGTCGCAGCAGGGGAAGCTAAGCTACACAAGGGTGAAACACCTAAACTAGAGTACACATGGTAGTAAGATCCATCAACACTAGAAGCGTCAGCATACAAAGCATGCAAAGCAGCACCTATCTGATCCATGTCTAACTCAAAGATCGGCACGCCCTGGCGGAGCAGGCTGTGCCAGTCAGGGAGGTCCGGGGCCGGGCCAAAGCGACGACGAAAAAGATCGTCGAGGCGGCGGAAACAGTGGGCGGTCGGGTGCGGGCGGCGGCACAGAGTGCCGCGGAGAGGCCCGGTCTGAAGCTGGTACTGGCAGGTCACAGCACTGGAGCCGCTGGTAGACGCCAAGCTGCGCGGGCCGCCACCACGGCCACCGCCTCCGGAGGTGCCGGGCCAACCAGGCGGGAGACGAGCCCACGGCTGCGGCGGGTGCTGCTGGGACGGCGGCTGCGGCTGGGGCTGGTCCTGCTGCTGCTGGGACTGCTGCTCCTGCCCACCGGTGGTAGTCCCCTCAGGCGGACTACCGTCACCACCACCACGACCACTACCACCTGCGTCACCACCCCTACCTCCCTGGCGGCCACGGCCACCGCGACGCGAGCGCTGCTGCGGGTGGACAGCAGCAGCCGTCTCGGTAAGAGGGGTCGCCGTGGCGACCGCAGCCGAAACGTCAGTGAACGTGCACGGGGATGGGGCACAACCGTGAAAGATAGAGACTGCCGGCGCACCGCTCGACTGAGCGATAGTGCGCTGGCGAGTCTCGATCTCAGTGAGGGTGTCGACAAAGGCGGTCAGGGTGAGGTCACCCGGGTGCTGGCTAAGAAAGTGGTCGCGAGCACTAGCGAGGCGGTCTGGCAGGCGCATAGCGATAAAATAGAGCGTCATGCAGAAAGGAGGGGGGAGCGCAGTGAGCTGGGCAGCAGTGCTGGCAGTGCGATAGCGAGTCTCTAGGGCACGCAAATGAGTGGCAAAATCTGCGACAGTAGGGAAGGCAGCCAGGTCTGGGAACAGCATCGGAAAGAGCAAGCGGCCAGCAGAAGCGAAGGCAGGGGTGGAATAGCGAGCAATAACGGCTTCTAAATAAGCTTTGGCCGTTTCAACAGTAGCAAAACGCGAGCGCTCAGACACAGGGAGGGCGTGACTAATAGCAACCTGAGCTACTGCATCGCGTGAGTCCCAGACCGCACAGGCTAGCGCAGCAGTAGAGAAAGCCTCACGGTCATCAGAGGAGGGGTCAGCAGGGAGGGGAGTAGGTGCAGGGGGACGGGGGAGCAAGCCATCAGCATGGACAACCAGAGAGTGGCCATCCTGGCGCTGACCTGTAAGCTGGCGGCGAAGATCGGAGAGCCAGGCGGCGAAGTCAACCGCGTGGCCCTCAGCGTCCAGGCGGAGCACAAAGTCAGCCATCGTGCAGGGTCAGCGGCACAGCTCCTCAGCGACACAGCGGCACAGCAGCACAGCTCCTCAGCGGCACAGGAGCACAGCGGCGCGGGGACACGGCGGCAGCACTCTCCAGTAGGGCAGCAGCTAGGCGTCCCAGCGCAGGCAAGCAGAAGACACAGGGCCCGAGAGGACACGGCAGGCCGAGCAGGGGAGGCGGGCAGGTGCTCTGGGGCCGGGCTGGTGCTGGGAGGGGCCAGGCTGGTGCTGCTGGGGCCGGTCGGGCACGAGGAGGGGCCGGGCAGCGCTGAGGAGAGGCCGGGCGGCGCTAGGAAGGGGCCGGGCGGCACTAGGAGGAGGCCGGGCGGCACTAGGAGGAGGCCGGGCGGCACTAGGAGGAGGCCGAGCGGCACTAGGAGGAGGCCAGGCGGGCGAGCGCTAACAGCAGGCGCGACAGGGGCCAGCGGGCGCGACGGGGCCTAAGGGGCGCGACGGGGCCCAGCGGGCACGACGGGGCCCAGGGGGGGCGCGACGGGGCCGAGGAGTCGCGACAGGGACCAGCGGGCACGACGGGGCCCAGGGGGGCCGCGACGGGGCCTAACGGGCGCGACGGGGCCCAGGGGGGGCGCGACGGGGCCTAGCAGGCGCGACGGGGCCTAGGAAGCGCGAAGGGGCCCAGCGGGCGCGACGGGGCCTAGGAGGGGCGCGACGGGGCCGAACGGGCGCGACGGGGCCCAGAGGGGGGGGACGCGACGGGGCCTAGGGGGCGCGACGGGGCCTAGGAGGCGCGACGGGCGGAAGCGGTAGGCGGGGGGATCCTAACCTAAGCGTGATACCATGTTAACGTAGAAACGAATGATTACTAGAGGTGGAAACCTAGAACAAATACTAGTTGGTTGTACTCACTAGAAGCATACCTCAGTCTAGCCTATAACTTCTACATAGATAATATGTATAAGTTGACAGTTCTGACATATTTTTCCTTATTCCTCCCCTTCTGTGTGCATGTGTAGTGTAATGCATAATCTCTCTTTCAGTACGTAATCTAGCCACTGAACTCCTGCATATGGCCCTACTCCTAACCTCACGGCTGCTGTTCGTTAGCCACAGCCTAGCCATGTCTCTACTAGTTATCAAGATAGGAGAAAGAATTGAGTAGCACAAGCAGAGGACAGAGTTTGTATCTAGGTGTTGTACTCCCTACAATCTGCACCTAGCTAGGCTATAGTGCATATACACCAGATATATATATGAACGCTAGCAGTTGTGTCTCTGTCAGCGTGTCACCCCTACTGCTGATTGAACCACTGAGTAACAGACCTGTACACTGGCGCTCGTGCTCTTTCTGCTCTTATCTTACCGCATGCATGCTATGCACTCGTGCTGAGTGGTCCCGCTCGAAAGTAGGCATGTTGTAGAGCCTCACGAGCTGTGATTCGGTCGCCCTAATAACAACATGACGGGCAACGGAAGGGAAATTAGGGAAATTGAGATGGCAGGGGGCATGGCAGTTACAGCAGAAAAGAAAATCTTAAGAACCATACTAGACTGCAACAGCAGGTTAGACTGGCTTTCATTCATAGCTGCAACACACACATTGCTCACATATGCACAGCGGGCAAGAGGACAAACCAACCAAACTTACAGGGTACCACTGTAGCAGCCGTCGCAACAGGCGAAGGGCCAAGATGTTAGGCAAGCTGAGGAGGTGGAATTAGTTTGACGGAGGTCAGGGGAGGGAGTGGGGATGAGGGAGGGAGTAGTGAGGAGTGAAACTGAAGCAAATCGCACTATCCATCACCTCACTCGGAAATGAAACCCTCGGGAATCGGAAATTCCACCCATTTCCTAACAACAATAATAAGGTGTGCTTCTCTCACCCTCTTTTGAGTGGGTCCCTGAGTTTCAGTTGTGCAGCAATGCTCGCTTCACTACACTCCCACGGCGCCACCACACTCCACTCCCCTCCACCCCCACCGCTGCCGCCACTGCTGGCACTGCCAATAGTGCTGCTGCTGCTGCCGCCGCTGCCGCTGCTGCTGCTGCTGCTGCCGCTGCCGCTGCTGCTGCTGCGGCCTTGAGGGCTAGCGCCACCACCGTGTTCCCTCCTACCCGCCTCATCATTGCTACTCTCATGCCCCTCCCCAGAACGGCTGGAGAAGGTCAGAGACGCTGGTGAGGGGGATGGAAAGCTGGAGGAGGAGGGCAGGGAAGGGGAGAAGGCCGCAGATGTAGAGGATATGAATGGCTTTTCCAAGTGCACTGTCCCTCCTTGCAGGCCCACACGCTCCATATGTGGCTGGTGCAAACGCAGCCTCTCACCCACTGCCCCTACCCCTGCCCCTGCCCCTGCTTGCGGATGCACAGTCCCCAAGGCTCCTTCTTGCGGCTGATCGCCCTGCAGCCTCTCACCCACTGCCCCTGCCCCTGCTTGTGGATGTGCACGCTCCACGTGCGGCTGGCGCAGCCGCAGCAGCTCCTGCACGCCCCAACTCTTCTTGCCTCGTCCACCACCCGCCCCACCCTCCCTCGCCACCTCCCCCGCCTCTTTCTTTGCTTTCTCATTGTCCTCCCTCCCCTCCTCTCTGTGTGTCTCCTCTTCCCCCTCGGTCCACTCGTTCTGTGCTGCTGCGTGCTCGCTGCCCTCTGCTCCCAGTGAAACTCTGCCAGAAGCATGGTTGACACCCAGAGCCAACAGTGCAGCTGGTCCTAGGGTTTCCTTGCTCCTGGCCCTCTGGACCGTGCCTTCAGCTGTCCAATGCGGATGGCTCCAGGCCTTACTCCCTTGAGACACTCCCCCGCTCAGGCCCGTTGTTAAGAACGTGTCTTCCTGTGCCTCTGCCACAGCTGCAATTTCACCTTCACTGGCTGCAGGCGCGCTTTCCTCTTCCCCTGCTGCAGGCGCGCTTTCCTCTCCCCCTGCTGCAGGCGCACCTTCCTCTTCTCTTCCGTCCGACATGCCTCCCTCTTCCCCTTGTGCAGCCGTGCTTTTGCAGTCGTCTCCCCCTGCTGCAGGCGTGCCTTCCTCTTCACCTGCTGCACCCATGCGCTCTTCTTCCACTGCTTCGAAGACGGTGGGCGTGAATATGCACAGCTCCATCCACGCGCGAAGGCTGGGAGGAAGGGCGGAAGAAGAGAATGAGGAAAGGGAGGAGTTTAGGGTGCGACACATAGAGCGATGCACATATAAGCACCTCCGATATGCACATGTAAACACGTCCGAGATGCACCAGAATGTACACGGACCGGGGATTGAGTCACACCTTACACAGCCCGACCCAAGCATGGAGAAGGGAGAGGGTGAGGAACAAAAACTTCCTCTGTTTCAGGGAACGATGGGTGATTGCACGAACCAGGAAGGAGCAAAGAAGAGAGGCTCGGACTGGGAAGAAGCAAAAGAGGAAGTGAATCTTGGGGAACAAGGGAATGGACACGAGAGTAGATACAGAAAACAAGGGAGTTGGTGGCGAGGGATAGAGGAGTGGAAAGGAGGAAAGAGCACCTGGATAGTCAGAGTGGGCTGATCACTCTTGCCTCACAGCAAGGCAGGGTGGCAGAGGGAAGGGGAGACCGTGGAACCAGGTGTGGGGGGGGGAGTGAGGGAGAGGGGGAGAGGGGGAGGGGGAAGGGGGGAGGGGCGAGGGGGAGGGGGAAGGGAGAGGAGGAAGGGGAAGGGGAAAGGGTGACTGGGGGAGAGGGCTCACAGGTAGGCTGTTCTCCTGGCGGACTCTGGCCATCGTGCCGCTTGCAGAGATCGATCCAACAGAGCCTGTGGAACGCAGGGGGGGAGAAGGGGAGTGGAGATGGGGAGTGGAGAAGGGGAGTGGAGATGGGAGATTGGAGAGGGGAGTGGGGAGAGGGGAGAGGGGAGGATGGAAAAATGCCAGTTTGTGTGCAACAGTGGACAGCGAAGACACCAGGAGTTGTTGAGAGAGGGCAGTGGGGCGAGGTAGTGCGGATGAGGGTGCAACCGTTGACAGCCGTCGAAACTGCAATGCTTTCATTTGAAGAGGTAAGTAAAGAGAGCCTGAGGAGGGGATCCGAATAGGGAATCATTTCGTAGGCGCCTTCCGGAGGGAGGGGATCGGGATAGGGAATCACTGCACAGTAACAGGACTGTATGGGGTGGCGAAAGAGGTGCCTGTAGCGTGGGGAGGAAGGAACCCGACTTGTTCTTTAATGGGCAGCAAGCGGGGACGAGGGGGGGAAGGGGGGCAAGGGGGGAAGGGGAAGGGAAATGTGTACGGAGAGGTGGGCTGACCTTAGTGCGAGGAGGGAGAGACCAGACGTGTGGCGAGCCGAAGAGAAGCTCCAGCATGAGCACTCCCACGCTCCACATGTCGTAGCTGAGAGGGGGGAGAGATGAACCAAGAACGAGCAGGATGTCACATCTGCGTAAAAACCTTCACCTACCAGTAACAAGCTCCAGCAGGAGCACTGCCACACTCCACATGTGGTAGGAAGGGTTGGGGGAGCGGAGGAGGAAGGGAGGAGTAGGGAGTGGTAGGGAGGAGTAGGGAGGAGTAGGGAGGAGTAGGGAGGAGCAGGGAGAAGTAGGGAGGAGTAGCGAGGAGTAGGGAGGAGTAGCGAAGTGTAGGCCATACATGCCAAAGAGGAGCTCTAGCACGAGCACTGCCACACTCCACATGCTGTAGCTGAATGGGTGCGTGGAGGGGGGTGGGGGGGCAGCTTTAAGGAGTAGACCTCCCATGTGTGTTCCACCCTCCCATGATCTACATGTTGGGGCTGAAAACGTGGGGGAAGGGGGGGAGTTGGAAAATGGTTTCAAGAGAGGGAAATGGTTGGATGAGTCTTTCCCAAGCCCACCCTTGCGAGTGCCATCACGTCTCAAGCATACCCGTAGTGCATCCTGGCGCTGACGTGGAAGCAACTGCTGCTGGAGCTGTTCCGCGTGCAGTTAACACCTCCCCCAGCTGCACCTCCACCAGATGCCCCTCCCCCTGCTGCCGCCCCTGCCCCTCCAGATGCACCCGCTTCTTCCCCCGGACCTCCACCACTTGGGGGGTTTTGAGGCAATAGCAGCACCTCCGGAGGCGAGTAGAGCTCTGTCTCCTCCGCGCTGAAAGAAGGGTTGGGGAAGGGGGTTGGGGTATGGGCAGGGAGGTACAGCGCAAGGGGAAGGCGGCAAGGAAAATGAGCAAGGGAGATTAGCAGCAGTAGAGCTCTGCCTCCTCTGCATTGAAAGAGGGTTGAGAAGGAGGGAGGCAGGGGGGAAAGGGAGGGGTAATCCCCAAGGCCAGAGGGGAGCGAGAAGGAAAATGAAGGGGGGAGGGGTTTTCCAGCAGCAGCAGCACGTCGGGTGGCGAGTGGAGTTCTGACTCCTCTGCACTGGAAATAACAGAGCAGGCGGGGAAGCGGAGGAGTGGAGGGGCGTGGTGTCAGTGTGTGGGGGCGAGAAGGGGGGTTGAGTTGAACCAAAAGGAACCTTAGGGGTCGGATGATTCGGGAAGACAGAGCCATTGTCAGCTCCCTATTGTAACGGACAGGAGGAGCTATTTGGAGAGGGAGGTGCTACCTATCTGTAATCTCACCTGAAGGGGGAGGCTCCCCCAAAGGCTCGCAGGTGGATCGGCGTGGGAAAGGGGGGCTGGTTTCCTCCTGGGATCTCCTTAAAGCCCAAAAAAAAAAAGAACAAAAAAAGGGGGGGGAGGCGTTACCTGGAGGGCCCTGTTGGCCCGTAGAGGAAGCGCGCAGAGTGCGAGTCAACAGCTGAGCCCAAGTCAAGAAGCCGACTACACCGGGTTGGTTGGGAAGAGGAGAGATCAGGAAAGGGGAGGAGAGAGAAGAGGCAGACAGTGGAGTGGAGGGAATGCTTTCGGTACTGATCCAGCAAGGCAGACAACAGGTCAACTGACTTGGGTTCCAAGGAATGGCACAGCTTGGGGCTGAGTGAGGGGGAAAGGCGTGAAAAGAGCGAGTACAGTGTGACTCCGTAGCCCACCCACCCACCTGAGGGTTGCGCTCACACATGGGTGTCGGAATTGAAATCAGGCAGCGGGTTTGCCATAGGATCATGGCCACGTGTTGCACTGGCTGTTGAGGATGACCCTGCTGCTCCTCCTACTTCTTCTCCTGCTTTTCCTACTTCTCCTGCTCCTCCTGCTCCAACTCCTGCTGCTGCTGCTAGCACTTCTCCTGCAGCGGCTGATGGTGAGGAGGAGTCGGGTGTGGATGCATGCGATGTCTGCCCATCCTTGACTCCCTTGGAGCACTCTGGTTCTGACCTGCTGTTCTTCCTCCTATAATGAGGCTTCAGGATGATATTCTCTATCAAGGGACACAAGCGAGATGGATGGGGATTTAGGGAGGAAAGATGGAGAGAATAGGCGTACAATGTATGTTGACAGAATGACATACGGTTATATTTCCGATGGAACATCAAGCAGGTGCGGTAGTTCGATACGTGGCCACCACTTAAAAAAAAAATCAGAAACTCCAGTGATTGGTCGTGCAAACTTTCGTGAAAAATTGCGGTGGTAACGGGTTTCAGCTTTCAGCATTCTTCAGTCCACAAAGAGTCCTAATGAGAACGAGCACTACTTACATGCCTAGAAAATGTCGCGACAGAATGTGGTTATTCCCATTAGAACCCCTTGTGGTCTGAAGAATGCTGAAAGCCGAAACCAGTTACCACCACTGCATTTTTTTTATGATAGTTTTTTACAAACGCTCTCTACTAACAATCACAGGTGTCGAAATTCTTAAAATTTCTTGCCATGTAGTAACACCATGGCACCTACTTGGTGTTTCATCGGACTCAAGACACCGGCATATTTCTTGTACTATGAATGCTAGAGGCAACCACCAATATGTTGTGGATTGGAAATGTGATTGGTTCTATTCAATCCAAGAACAATGGCCACTTTGTTTTCTTCATGTAATCGCCTTATTTTCCCCCCTCCAGCCATGCGGTGTGACCGTGTGACCGTGTGACTGGAACATCGTACACGATTCCAAGTTCTTGGGCGACTACGTGAAGGTCCATGGGAAACAGCAGTGTACCTGAATTGATATCCCTCAAAACCCAGCATGGAATTGATATCCCTGTGGGTTATGTTACCTCCTGGCAGGCTGCCAGCAAGTGTTGACGCTCCTCAAAACCGTACCTGGCTTAATATCCCTGTGGGTAATGTTGCGCGCTTGCAACGCAGCAAGTCCCAGCAACTGCAGCACAGAAAAACAGGGGCAAGGGGGAGATGGGACGGCAGGGAAGAGCACAGGACGGAGGAAGGAAACAGGCAGAGAAGGTACGAGGGGAACGAGAGGAGAGGAAAACAAGGCACAAACGACGAAACATGAGGCACAAAGGAGAAAGAATCCCTCACCAAAGACATACCGGCGTGAGGCATGGGATATCGCTCCTTCCATATGCTTGAGTCTCCTGCTGCATGCCCGCCCATTCCATCCCATCCCACTCACCGTCTGCCTCAGAATGCTCCTCACTGTCTCCTCGCCCTCCTCTGTGGTGCGCAGCCACCGCCACCACTTCGAAGGCCGCATAATCCGATGCTGCCCACTCGCCTGATGCTGCCCACTCGCCTGATGCTGCCCACTCGCCTGATGCTGCCCACTCTTCACATGCTGCTCACTCTTCTCGTACTGCCCACTCCTTTCTGTCACCTCCCCTGCTCCCCCCATCATTCCGTATTCGTCTGCGCCCTCTCCTTTCTCCCCCTCAGCTTGTTCCGTTCCTTCCCTTCCCTTACCTCCATCCTCGTTTTTCTCCTCCTCTTCAACTTCCCCTCCCTCCTCTACTTTCTCTCCCACATCTCCCTCCTCTCCCTCACTCGTGTACAGCAGAGAGGAGAGCGACACCCCCTCGTGAACAAACACCAGCCACAGATCCTCGCTGCGCCCTTCACCGCTGACGTCGCTGCGGGCGTCACCGTTGACGTCACCACTAGTGGCGGTGTCGCTGGTGGTTTCAAACGACTCCACGTAGCGAGCAATGTGGTTCAACCCCATGGCATCAACCACATTGTCGTCCAAGCCACTCATGGGGTCTTCAGCACCATGCACCGCATCAAAATCATCACCAGGCACCCCTCGGTCACGCAAAACGTCATTCTCGTCGCTTCCGTGCCCAGTGCCACGTGGCAGCACCACATTGGTCGCATTGAGCAGCATCTCCCCAAAGTACTTCTCTCGGAGCCCGCTCAGCCGTGCTCCCTCCCCCGCCTACACGGAGGAAAAGGCAAGAAGAACAGGAGCGAGCGAGTGTGCAGCAGAAAAACAGGGAAGGGGAAAACGTTGTTTCACAAAGCAACTATGGTACAGAAACACTAGCAGCATTGTAAACAGCGTCTCAGTGGGGACTGTGCTTGAGAGATTCAGGCCCACGCCTACGCTCACCAAAAGTCTCTTCAGCACAAACAGTGGGGGTGCATCCTCCTCGTCCCCCTCCTCCTCCTCCCCTTCCCCTTTCTCCCCCTCCCCTTCATCTTTCTCCTCCGCCCCTTCCTCCTCCTCCTCCTCGTTGTCCTCGGCCTTTTCTTGCCAGGCTGGGGAATGCACCACCTCATGTAAGAGCTCACTTTCCTCCTCTCTTCTCCCTACTGTCAACCTCTTACTCGGCCCACTGGCAAGGATAACTGATCCTGAATTACGCTCCAAAGTGGGACTGGCAGCCAAAGTCGCTGCTGCAGAACTGCTTGCACTGACACTGGCACTGTTTCTGGCACAGTTTTCTCTGCCACAGCAGCTGCTGCTGCCGCCACGACTGTGTCTGTCCCCACTAACGCTGCCACTGCTGACAGTGCCAGAATTGCCTGTGGATAAGGGAAAGGACAGGGCAGCGTCAGAAGCAGCAGCAACAGCAGCAGACGTAGCAAGAAGCGCAGCAGCAGCTGAGGCGTCTCCAGGCATCCAAGTATTCCTCGCCTTCTGGCACGGCTCCCTCCTCACTGCCAGCCACACCTCGCCGAATCCCCCCCTTGCAAAGTTCTTCTGCAATTCGTACCTGGGGAGAAGGTGGACGGGGAAACACGGTTGGGAAGAAGGACGAAGGCACGATGGGGCAAGAAGAAATGCGGCGGAAACGCTGTCTTCAAACGAAAGTGATTGTTGGAGACGCACAATGCAACCATGTGGATGTGGGGGGAACGAAGTCAGTTGTTAGTACTAGCTTACCTGCGATGCACGAATCCCATCTGATGCCTTGCCCAATCTTCATCCGCCACATCAGCACTCCCCCATTCTTCCTCTTCCCCACCTCTCTCCTCCTCCGCGCTCCTTTCGTCTATCACCTCCCTTTCCTCCGCCCGAACCTGAAGCACCAACCTGTCTCTCCCCCCTCCCTCCGTGTCTATTCCTGTAACACTTCTTCCTGCGAGGCCTGGTCGGACCAGCGGCACCGAGCCTAGCAGGTTCAGGAACCGAACCAGTCCGAGAGGTGCGGGGATCGCCAAGCTTGTGGCTGGAAGCCGGAACGCGCTGGTGCTTGGTTCGGAGTGCGGAACTCCAATAGGGAGCGAGAGAGGGGAGTGTGTGAGGGAGCTAGGGAAATGCATTGTGGAAGAGTGAACGAGGGGTTTGAGGGGCTTAGTCAAAGGCACGTCCTCTGGGTTGGGCGGGTGAGTGTGAGTTGATATTTGGTCGTAAGGTGGGATATGGTCCGGAGCTGGGGTTTGATGCGGTGAAAAGGCTGGTGGACGTCCCAAGGGTTGAAGCGATTTTGACGAGTGCAGAGTGGTGAGATGATCGCTGGACGGGACGGCATGGGTTGAAGGGTGTGACTGTAACGGGGGCCAGATGAGCAGACACTGCAAGGCCTCCATTACAGCACGTGAGCCTGAGGCAATGAGATGGACGCAGCAAAAGAGAAACAGACAGCAAGAGAAATGGAGAGTCAGAAACTGATATAAAACAAATGCAACACCTCACATGAGTGTCTTCGCATCCGTTTCCTCCTTACACCTGTAAAATATGCCACGTTCTTAAATAGAAGCTCTCATGAGGCACAGCGTCATAAGGAGGTACTCATAATGGTGTATAGTGAAGAAGATGAACAACAGGAGCGACATTAACAGCCGCGTGCACGCGGTTCTCGCCGACTGGTTATCGAAGTGCATCTCTGTTCCAGCCTCGTGGCGGCAACTACTCCCTCATATCTCGCTAACCTTGTGCGGAAGTGAGTTGCCGCCATGAGGTTCGAACAGAAATGCACTGTGATAAGGCAGTCGGCAGAAGCGCAAGAATGCTGCCGTTGTTGATGTTGCGCTTTCTCCTCGCAAACATCCTTAATTGTTTTTTGGCGGGGGAGGGGGGGGGGGGGAAGTAGGAAAATACAGAAGAAATTCAGATAAAAAAACACGGAATTGCAAGGAGAATCCAGTACTCACCAAGTGCAGCCAGCTGGCTGCCAGGACGAGTTTCAGCTGATTGGTCAAAATCTTCTGCCTCCCGTCGCATGTTGAAATTGCTAGCAGCATTGCTGCTTCGATCACCATCGCTGCTGCTGGTGGCGCCTTTCACGGCGTTGCGTGAACTGCTGCTGCTGCTGCTGCTGCTGCTGCTGCTGCTGCTGCTGCTGCTGCTGCTGCTGCTGCTGCTGCTGCTGCTCTTGCGGTGAAACAGGGCTTGGACAGCAGACCCAACCGCTGTGGCACTTGCTGCTACGGGATTGGAGGAGTCAGCAGGAAGTGCTGGCCCGTGCCGAGCCTCTCGAATGCGCCCCAGAGCGGGGCGGGAATGGTGAAGGTGGGGCGAGGACCTGAGCCCAGAGCGGTCATGCCACAAGGGCACAAGGGAAGGGCGAGCAGCCGAGGCAGGAAGGGGCTTCAGCAGCTCGTAACAGTGGGTGGATGGGATGCCCGGGGCTGGGCTGTTCTCGTGCTCTGGAGGTGCCTCAGAGGGCAAACTTCGCTCTTGCGGTGGAACTGGACCCACGAGAATCGCGACAGTGGGCCTTGCTTGCAGAGCAAGCTTTGGAATTGGTCGAAGCTGAGAGGCAGAACCAAAGCTTCTGGCGAAGGAAGAAACGAGGTTGCTGCTGGGAGGACCGGTGGGAGGAACGACCGGCCGACTAATCTGCTGTTCCGAGCTCGTGCGTTGCCATGACGTAGGGGTGGTTGAGTCAGGAGGCATGGGTGATTCTGGAGTTGCAGGAGATGTAGCACGAGATGTATCTTGGGCGGCAGGGAGTGGTACAACAGAGGTTGAGGCGTGGGTGTGTAAGCGACGGCTACACATGCGAGCTTCTGAGTGAGCAGGTGGCTGGAAACGTGCATGGGAACGTGAGTGCGAATGCGACAGCTTCAGCACAACAACAGCCACATTGTCCAACGTGCCTCGCTGGATGGCCTCTCTGGTGATTGTCTCTGCCAACTCACCAACCTCCTCCCTCTCCGCACTCCCCTCCCAACACACCCTCGCAGGATCCCACCTCCTCGCCTCCACCACCCTTGTCTCTCCTCTCACTGCCACCTGCCCGTTCGTTTGCCGCTGCAGCTGCTGCGCCCTCCCCTCCCCTCCTTGCACACGCACCTGCTTCTCCTCTGCCGGCTGAGCACCCCCTCCAGCAATCGCGCCTACAGCGTTTTCATGCCGATGTGCGTTTTCCTGCCCGCATGCCAACACCGTCTCCTGCTCACCCTCCCTGCGCATGCACATGATCGGGCCCTGCTCCATTCCCTCTAGCATCCAGCAGAATGGCAGCTGCCCCCTCTGCAGCACCAGCTGCTGCTGCTGCTCCTGCTGCTCTCTCTTCTGCTGCTGCTCTTGTATGTCCTCCCCCTGCTGCACCTGCACCGTTAAGCCCCCCTGTGCCCCATTATTATCCCCTGCAACCCGTTTTTTCTCGCTCTTTAAAGCAAGTGCTGCGCCGTCGCTGCCCTCCTGCCTTCCCACAGGCAGTGGAATGGCATGGAGTGATGGCAGGCCTGTGAGTTGGGTGCCACGAGCTGACGCAGCAGCACTGTCAAGCGCCCAATCCTCATCCTCCTCCCCATCCTCCTCCTCGTCACCATCACCACCATCATGCGCATCATCACCAATCCTGTGGCTCTCTCTGCCCGAGTTTCCCCTGCTCGACTCCATCCCCCGGCCCCTTGCTCTCAACCCCTGAGCCGCCCTCCTTCTCTGGTCGTGCATTGCCCTGCCCACAATACCGCACACCTGGCACGGTTTCATTCGCTCAAACACGCCATCTGTCGCCACTATCAGGTACTCCCCTTCGCCCTCCCCATCAGCATCCGCCTCCTCTCCATCCCGCTCACTCCCTACATGCTCCCTTCCACACTCCTCCTCCGAACCCCATTGACCCTTTTGCCACGCATTAGTCTCTTGATCATCCAAAGCCCCACTGCCACTCATAGCTCTGGCGCAACCCCACCCCCCTTCGTCACTCTCCTTCCCTCTCAACTCCTCACTCACCGCCGCATCTTCTCCTCGAGCTTCCACACCCTCACTATCGCACTGCCCATTCCTACCAACAGGCCTCCACGCCCCACGCCTCACCACCCACTCGGTGATCTCCGGGGTGGCCACCACCCATGGCCGGTACTGCAGGTCCCCTATGGCTCTGGACACGGCCAGCTCGCCCTGCACACGCGGCACACCGCCCCTCTCCTCCACTCTGCCGCCCGCTGCCTCCACCCTCCTCCTCTCGTCCTCCCTGTCCGCCCTGTGGTCCTCTGTAAGCTCTGTGGTGCACAGCAGGGCAGAACGTCGCTTCTTGGGTCGACTAGAAGAGTCTCGACTCCTCTTGTTCTCCCTGCCTACCCTGTGGCCCTCTGTGAGCTCTGCCGTGCAAATAGGGGCGAGATTCTGACGCTGCCGTGGAGCCCCTGAAACTGCGCTATTTTCCTGGTGACACATGGTTGACCATTGTTGCTGCTCCGACAACTGCTGCTGCTGCTGCTGCTGCTCAGTTCTGTGGTTGTGCTCCTGGTAGGGCATGGGCAACGCTTGAGCTTCCTGCTTTTTCAGCTGGTGTGAAGAATGCTTCACCTCCTGCCTACGACTTGTAAGCGCCTCAGAATTTGACTGCGGCCTCTGCTGCTGCCGGCGGCGAAGGCGCTGCTGTCGCCTGTGCAAGATCGCCAGGCGCCGAAGCTCTGAGACAAAAGAGGGAGGGAGGGAGGAACGGTACGGTAAATGAACCACGCCCAACAAATAGAAACGGTAGATGGAGAGCGGAAGGCAAGAAATCCGTCTTGAATGAGATGAGCAGCAGGCTGCTGTGGCATGCGGTGCAGGCAGCCATTTCAGTAGAGGGGCTGACCCACCTTGTCCATCCACTTTCTGCTCTGCTGCCTGCTTGCACCCACACGCTGTCACGGGCCGCCTCCCCCTCTTCAAAGCTCTCTCAAAGGGCCAACTCCACTCACGCACTCCTGTTGCTGCAAGAGCATGTGCCTTAGCTTCTGAGTCTACGGGAAGCTTCCGAGCCTTGGCTTCAGGAGCCATGGGAGAAGGGTGCATCCCAGCCTTGGCTTCAGCAGTCTCCAGCAACAACACACCCTGTGCTCCATCCACGAGCCCCTGAGGCCTTTCTCGCTGCTCCTCCACTCCTGCACCCCCCCACTGCTTCTCGTGCCCCTCCACCACCCTCGCTGCATGCTGCTCGGCCCCACACACAAACACTTTGGAGTCCCCTATGTTGGCCACTGCCACATGCAGCAGTTGCCAGTCTGGCACGACCCCTTGGGTGGGGAAAGATGCGTGTTGAGAGGGCGTGTGGCGGTGGTGGGTGGGAGGGAGGGCGGGCAGGATCTGGTGGAAGACAAGCAGGGCCACAGCAGCTGTGGAGCCCGACCACCAGCGGCGCTTGTGAGCTTCCTAGGAACGATCACGATAGGGAGAAAGAGGGGAGCAAAAACGGAAAGACGGCTGTGCGGTTAGGGGAATGCGGGAGCAGCAGGCACTGGAAGACTAGGAGGGCCACAGAGGCAGCGGAGCCCGCACACCAGCGGTGCTCGCGAGCCTCCTCCTGGGCGTGAGGGCAAGAGGGCAATGGCTAAACGTGTTCCTAGTGCGATTAGGGGACCGCAGGAACAGCAGGCGGTGGAAGACAAGGAGAGCCACAGAGGCAGTGGAGTGGAGCCCGACTACCAGCGGTGGTGCCTGCGAGCCTCCTGGGAGAAGGCGAGATGGGACGAGATTGAGACGAGAATTGAGAGAACAAGGACAATGGACATGAAACGCTGACGCAGATGCGGTCATAGGGCCACTGTAACAGAGCCCAAGGAAGGGAGGAGGATGATGCATGCATGTAGATACTGACAAGACAAACATGCCGAGATTTCTCCTCGTCAGCGACTGACCACCTTACCTGTGCGAATTCCTTGTCCACGTCTGCAAGTGCACCAGCCAACACTCCTTCGAGCAACCGCTTCCTCACCCGCTCCTGCTCCTCCGACTCCCTCTCACTCTCCCTCTCCCCACCCTCCTCCTCCTTCCCCACCTCCTTATCCCTCTCCTCCTTCCGTTCACCAGCACCATCCTCCCGCCTTCTGCCATCTCTCGCACCCTCACCACCCGTGTCACCACCACGCCCGCCTGCATGTGCCGTGGGCAGTTCCTCGCGGTTCGCTTGCGGCCGCTTCTGGTTCAGCGCAGGCGTTTGAGCCGACTCTGAGGCCGCCTTGCGATTGACAGCAGGCAGGGCAGCGAGTCTGGATCGGAGGAGGGGCAGGAGGCGGGAGGCGGCGAGCTGGCTCGCCTCGCCTCCCCCGTGGCCATCCAGCACCCCCACTGCCTGCACGGCCCACTGGTGAGTTGAGCCGTCTGGGGAAGGGGAACGGGAGAAGAGCATGGAAAACGAGTATTGCATGGTCACATGATGGATGCTGCATGGTCACATGATGGATGCTGCATGGTCACATGATGGATGCTGCATGGTCACATGATGGATGCTGCATGGTCACATGATGGATGCTGCATGGTCACATGATGGATGCTGCATGGTCACATGATGCATGCTGCATGGTCACATGATGGATCCTACGTTTTATCCTGACTGGTGCTGCATGGTAGCATGAGGGAGCGGGTGCAAGCCATGACGCGGCAATGGGGACATGCAAGCAAGAGGGCTCAACAGCCCGGGTACTCTAACGGATACGCCTTGAGTCTATTGGAGCTTACTATTCTCTTCTTCCAAACATCCGAATTTCGTCCAAATCAGGGACCAGTGATAAGAGCGTAATCGGCTGCTGAGGCGGCAGGTGCTCGTCCTTCGGAATCGTTGAGAGCTGTCAGAACATGCACCTTGAATGACAATGATATCTGATGTACCTCGGGTGACAGTATCGAAGGCTGGAACAGGGATAAGAGCGGAGCAGACAACTCTATCTTCTTGAGATTGCCGCCGTCCTTTCACCACCGACACGCCACACGGCAGGCCGTGATTGGACACGGCGATCGCCTGCGGAACTAAAACCGAGCCCGCTAGCAAGACGAGCAACACGACGATAGCGGCGGCTCTCATCACTGCGAAAGCGCGTGCCGCAGAAGGTGAATCCGCGAAAGTGAGTGTCGCAGAAGGTGGATTCGCGAAAGTGAGTGTCGGTAAATTCTCGAAAGCGAATGTCGCTGAAGGTGAATTCGCAAAAGCTATTCAACGAGCGACTCTCCCGATGCGAGCGAAACACGAGAGCCATCCAATCGCTTGACCTTTCAAGGAAGAATCAACTGTCCAAATCACTTGCTGATCAGCGGAAGGTACTTCGCTGCTGACCAGCACTATCAGCCATGAACGAGTGTGACAAGGGACTTCGCTAGCATCCTGCGTGTTCCAATAAGTGGATCGATTGTAGCAAGTACGCTGTTCCGCTAAGAGAAACCTGCTAGTTGTTTTCAAAGCCGTTCTGCTAAAAACAAAGCAAACACCACTCATTGGGTTTTTGAGGTGGGGTTTCATATGGTTGTCGGAGGGGAGCTCACTACAACAAGCTTGTTTTCAATGTATTTGGATATCACAGCATAACAACAGCAACAGAGTCAACCAAAACGAATGCAAAGCATCCCCCTGCTGCTATGGGAAGCGCAAGACACCGAAGGGGAAAACAATAGGGTCGGCAGAAGGACGACGGAGGAGAGGGTGGGGGAAAGTGGAGGAGGGCAGAGGCGGCCCACGAGACAAGCCAGGCTCCGGCCAATATGCCACAAGACCCGCCTAGACCCGCAAGTCCACGAGGTAGGGTGCGTCCGCCCACGAAGCCCCCCACCCACCCTCCTGCTCTCCCTCTCCTCGAGCAGCCCAGACAATGTCTGGACCTGGCATCATCGTCGCCACGCGCAAGAGGATGATCCGCGCCTGTGCCCGCTGTAAGGCCACCCCTATGGTAGCTTTCAATGACCCAACCAAGTATGCCGAAAAGGCCTTACCAGTCCCCCGCCCCGCTCCTTAAGAAGTCGCCACCTGGAGCTGCACATCCACATGCTGCCGCAGCCACCGCCGAAAGCCCTCCCCCAAACAGCCCCATGTTTCGGCAATGAGGGGAGTGCAGTGGACCCCTCGATGCCGACGTAAGAAAGGCATGTAGTCGAGCGCCTTCCGCTACTCCCACTCTCGAGCCGCAAACTCCACCACCCGACTGACCTGCCCATGCTGCTGTGAAGAGAGAGAGATGGGATCCACCACGCTCGCTTCGCCGGAAAGCCACGTCCACCCGCTTCCCCGTCAGAAGAGTGTTATCCTCCATCATGACCACCCCGTCAGCCCCCTTCGCGATCTTGGCCACCACGAACTTCACTGCATCATGGACCCTGGACGGGGCATACTGATGCAGGAGCATACCATAGAGAGTACAACACTTAGAACAAAACTACCTTGTATGCCCTATTCTAGTTAATTTGTTACCTTGAGATGGTATCACGTCAGCCGCAGAGGTCGTGGGATGGCGGACGCTGTGCTCCGCCTGGATGCGGAGAGTCAGGCGATCAATTTTTAGGCCTGGCTCGTCGGCCTTCGCCGTGACCTGAGAGGTCAGTGCCAGGACGAGTATTCTCTGGCTATTCATGTCGATAGTCTGCTTCCCCGTCCCGCCGCGCCTGCTGCCCTCCCTAATGCCCCCACCCCTGCTGAGCGGGAGGCCTTTTCCGCCGTTACGCTTGCTCGTGTTGTCTGGGAGTAGCGCGACGCCGTAGCGCAGCTTGCTATTAGTCACATCCTCCCCCTGTCTGAGCGTCCCCGCTTTACCACTGTAATGAACGCCAGGGGATTCTTAGATGCAGTCATTGCATGCTATTCCACACCCGCCACACCCTCTGCTGGCCGCCTGATCCTCCCCATGCTGCTCCCTGATCCTGCATCCTTCCGTGAGAGTACGGCTCCGTTACACTAATTTCCCCATTCCATATTTTCTTTCTATTTCATACCTCTTTTTATCCTGATTCATTTGGTCTTTATCTTATCTCATTTGGTTTCTTGTTCCTCCTTTTCCATTATCCTTTGGTTTATCCTGTTATTATGATTATATCACCGATCAGGCTCGGGATGTACTGGCGCGCTATATCTAGCGTAATCCTGCCGTAATCCCTTAAAGCCAATAGCCTTGCGTGGCTATACGCAAGTTGATTCTATTTCTAGAAGGGTCTATTCCCTTTGGATAGGAAAAACCTGGTTACCGGATGTACTCTGGAAGTATAAAAATACCTTGTACTGATTGATAGTGGAACATTGAGCAAACCTTATTCGATCCTGTGACACGTGGTAATCAGGGCCAAGGTTTCAGCTCAACGCTTAACCGCTGGGCCCCCAGGAGCACGCCGAGGATGCAGTCGAAACTTCAATTCCTGTAAGTACAATGCACTTTCTAAGTTTCGACTCACATCGCGCAGGTGCACCTGGGGTCCCCTTCGAAGGCGAGATGCCTCGCCAACCCTTCGATGGACCGCATCGACGGAGCCGGTTATTTTGCGGGGGCAAACGGGCTTGACCTCGCGAACGCGTCACTTTTGGCGGAACTCTCCCTGCGACATTCCGAGGAGTTCGCAGTTCGCGACGACACTTGGAGTCGCGCGGAAATCGGCGGAGTCGCGACCGACGACATTCGTTCGATGGAGATTCGACGCTTCAGATCTTCCGAGGCGAAAACGACATCCTTCTGAGCGAGTTCGAGTTTCAGCGCGAATGGGAACTGGACCTCGCAAATCGCGAAATTCTTCGGAGCGTCCGATCGTTCAACAGCCGACATCGACGACCGAGAATTGCTGCAGGAAACGAGTCAACCCATGCACCGAAAGCTGCTGAACGGGTCTCAGAAGTATCTTCAGATCGCTTGGATTTTGGACCGTCGGATCAACGTTTAATTCAACGGACGAGATGAAGCGCGACTTCTGCACAAAGGGAGAATGACGCGCAAAACCATGAATCAGCCGCCTTCGACACCGTTTTCTTCATATGGACAACCAGATTTGAATTCCTTCATTTTGTGACGAATATGGCGCACAAATCATGTACCGAGTCAGAAATCTGCCAGAGTATTACCTACTTGGTAGTAGCTGCAAGCAGAAAAATGACAGAAGAACGTGGATCGTCGGATCGGTGCGAAATCAACGGCACAAATGCAGCGGAATTACAATATGGGATATCATCATCATGGAGACAACATTCGTGACCAGCAACTGCACAATCGACGCATCTTCTGACTGGTGTCGATAACAATCAAGTTATTTTGACGAAGTCCTCTTCGTAAATAATGGATCGACATCAATACAGCGGATCTTCACCCAGGAAAAACAATGGAGCTGCGTGAAGATATTTTCTCCATCCACGAGACACTTCTTCATACAAATTGATCGACGAGCTTTGGGATTGCAGAGAAGTAGCCATTTTCTCTTGCAATGCTCCCAAGTTCAAGTTGTTGCGAAAGAGCAGATTTCGCACGCAACGACAACGCAGTGAACTCGTCTCGTCAAGGCCAGCGAGACACTACTTCGTAACAGGAGCTGATCGATTCGTCCTCATCAAGAATCTCAGCCATCCGAAATGACCGATAGCAGTCTCAACATCAATCTCACAAGGCGACACACCAATCATGCGTTGCGATTCCAGGTGTTAATGACATGCGTGGATTTTTTTCCGTGCGTGGCACGATGCTTAACAGATTGAGGAGTAATAAACCTCCAATCCGGCAAGTACTCGTTCACTAGCGACCATACGGCATATGCATTGGAGGCGATTCTACCAGAAGCCGACGCGTTACAAGCACCTGCGTAACTTCGACGATGCAGGAGATTGCAAGCGATACGAGCTGTCAGCACGTGATGGAGATGCGGACTACCTGTTGTACCGTTGCTGCGGCCCCAGCGCATCCGCGTCAGGGTAGGGGCCGCCGCCCCAAAGGGGAGCGTAGCATAGGGAAGGGTGGAGGGGGTGGTGGGGATGGTGGAGGTGGGGGCGGGGATGGTGGTTCAGACGACGGGACCAAGGCTGGTGCTCCGGAGCAGCAGCAGCAGCCGCAGTTGCAGCAGCAGTCGCAGCAGCAGTAGGAGCTGTCGCAGCAGCAGCCGCAGCAGTGGGGCCCCCTCCCGCCGAGGTGGCCCGGTGCCTCTGGTGGTGGTGGCCGCTGTGTTAGGACTTGGAGCTCGGCTTCGGGTGGTAGCTTCAGCTCTGTAAGTTGCCAGTACCAGCTCCAGACCAGCCCCCTCCGTGGCACTGTGTGTGGCCGTCCAAGGCATACTGCCGCCCGCTGCTTCCGTCGCCTCGACGACCTCTTCCGTCTCCGCTTCGGCCCTTCGCCGGACCTCCCTGATTGGCCCAGTCTGGTACGCCGCCGTGTTCCAGCCTTTGAAATGGATATGGATCAGATTTGCTCTGCCTTGCATGCCATGTACGTTGATGACTCTAGTGTACTCGGATCTTATTACCCTGTGTTGCCTAGCGTAGGTGTGCCACCTAAGTGTAGTGGCTTCTCTGCTACGTCTGGCATAGGAACGTCTGCCTTGTTTAGCCTAGGCTCCATGCTAGCCCCTCCGCCGGCTGCCGCCACCACTTCGCTCTCTTTCACGCTCGACTCTGGTGTGTCAACCTACTTTTTCCGCGACCACACTGCGCCCACACCCCTGTCGCGCTAGCTGACCCCTCCTCAGGTCCGGTATTTGCCCGTAGCTCCACTACCCTTCCCTGTCCGACGGTTCCCTCGGGCTCTCTTACACGCCTACACACCCCCTCGTTCTCGGCTGTTCGCTACGCCGCTCAACAGCTTAATCTGCGGATAGCGGCCGCAGGTTTCGCCGACCCTTCTCTGGACCAGGTTCCCTGGTGACGCATCTGCGTTCCACGTCTGGGGCTGCCTTGCTCACGTTTGTGCCTCTGGCATGGACAAGCTCACGGCCCACACGATCCCTTGTGTCTTCCTTGGCTTCCCCCTCGACGCGGCTGACTGGCACTTTTACCACTCGCCGTCTCACCGCTTCTTTCACTCGCGTGACGTCACTTTTGACGAGTATCCCTCCTTCCACCAGCGCTTTCCCCACCGAGGTCTCTCAGTTTCCCCACCCCTGTTTCTGGTTCCCACTCCCCCGGCAGCCCCTACTCCTCTCCCTCCCCGTCCTGCCCCATCTGGTGTGTCTCACGTCACTCCCCTCATGTCGATTGTCCCGGCCGAGGAGTCGGCTGACTCTGGTGGCCTCGTGGCGCCGTTCTCGCCGCTTGTCTCCGCCCCGGTTTCTCTTCCTCCGCCGTCACCGCAACAGCAGACGTCGTCGCCGTCGCAGCCCTAGTAGCAGCCGCAGTCACCGCCGCCGTAGCAGCAGCCGCCGCAGGGGTCCGCGAGCTCTACGGGTGTGGGCGTTGAGCAGGGTGCTAGTCCTCGGGTTACTATCGCGGCTTGTCCCAATGTTCTTGGGGGTGGCACCAGTGCTGGGGAGGGTTCTCGTTCTAGGGGTGCTAGTCCTTGGGTTACTTTTGTGGCTTGTCCCGACGGTCCTAGGGGTGTAACCAATGGTGGAGAGGGTTCTTTTTCTGGGGTTGTTGGCGTGGAGCGTCCCGTAGATAACCGTGGTGCAGCTAGAGGTTCTGGTATCGGCGTGGAGCAGCAGCAGCAGCATTTGCCGCCGGTGTCCGCCCTTCGCCTCTTCGATGTTCCTTCCCCCGACTGCACGCCTGCGCCTCCTCCGCCACCGCGTCCCCTGCTTGTCTACGGCCCTGTGTTTCCTCCGCCAGACTCATCTCCGGCTCCTTTTCCCCCTCGTTCTCCTCCTGTGTCTCCTGACCTGACGCCTCCGTCCCACTTCAGGTCTCGTCGTCCCTCTCGTGCTCGTCCTATCACTTTTGTTCTTGCTTCGTTCCCACACGTCTCGTCCTCCCCTCCTCCCTTCGCCTCCTCCGTCGTCGTTTGTTGTCGCTCCGCCTCCTCTATCTCACTTCCTCCGTGCCGCTAGCCCTCTTGTTCTTCTGGTCCTCGCCTCTCTTGTAACCAACCCGTCTGTTCCTGTCTCCAGTCTTGACACTCTTGTTGCTGCCTTCGCTGACTTTGCCTCTACCCACCGCCTTGACTACGCCATTGCTCTGGTCTCTTACCCTGCCCTTCCTCCGTACATCGAGGGTGCTGCTGCCCTTGGCAGTGACGTCTTGGAGGACCGGCAGTACGAGCTTGCTTTCCTGTCCGAGTCCGCGCCTCATCTCTGCTCCATGTTGTTAGTCTCTGAGGGTGACCCAGATGCCTTCGACATCCCGACCCCTCGCACTTACGCCGAGGCTCAGGACTCTGGGCCTCCCAGTGGATAGCTGCCATGGACACGGAGATGGCATCTTGGAGATCCACCGACACCTATGTCGACGCTGTTCCCCCATCTGGGGTGAATGTAGTCGATGGACGGTGGCTCTTCAAGGAGAAGCGTCCGCCTAGAGAGCCACCAGTGTTCAAGGCGCGCTACGTCACGAGATGCTTCAGTTAGCGTGAGGGTGTTACAGTAACTTCTTCCAGACTTTCGCCCCGACCCCGAAAATGACTACTCTTCGGGCGTTGCTTTATGTAGCAGCACAGCGTGAGTATGAGCTGCACTCTTTTGACTTCTTGACATCGTTTCTTTAGGGCAGTCTGTACGAGTAGGTCTACCTGCGCCGCCCGCCAGGCTTCACCGGCACCTTCGCCCCGGGGACCCAGTGGCTCCTCCGACACCCGGTTTTTGGCTTGCGACAGGCGCCCCGTGATTGACACGACACGCTGTGTGTTGCGTTAGGTGACCTGCAGTTCATCCAGTCCTCGGCAGACCCTTCGCTCTTCGATTGCTCAGGCTAGACTCCGTTCTACATCCTTGTCTATGTAGATGACCTTGTCTTCACTATTGCAGAAAGAGACGCACTAGCCTCCGTGAAGGCCGAGCTGCTGAGGAGACACACCTGCACTTACAGTGGCGGAAATAATTGTCCGTATGTTTTGCATAAATTTGGGTTTTAGGGCTTTAAGACCACTATGCATTAAGCCTTAATGTTTAATGGTCGTACGATTTGGGAGGGGCATATAGTGGATGTGTTCAAGAATAGTACATTGGATCTAACTCATATCCTAAAAGATATACAAAGGGTTCATCAGGACAAATATTTCCAAGCAGAGAGAGCAAACTTCATAATTGCGTATCTGGCACATAGCCCAGCGACCTTTGGCCTTGATCACCATCCGCACCCTCCTAGGCATGTTACCAACGAGGTTAGTACAAGCCTCAACAGGGAACTTCTTGCACTCTTCCTGAACCCACCATTTAGCATAAGGGGGTGAGCACTAGGAAAATCATGAGAATTTTGGGCGTAGGCAAGAGTATTGTGGATGAATTTGGATTGAATGGTATCTTTGAGACTAGCCATGCTGAGGTGTGGCCAAAGTTGCAATTAGCCGGTCGGGCCCATCTTATCACGGATCGTCTTCATCGTTGTAGGGTAAAATCACGAATAGAGCGGTCAAATCTAGCGTAGACACCACGAAACTGAGGGTAACGTTGCATAGTTGACTGTGCACCCTTGCACCATTAAAAACGCTCCGGGGTCTGCGGGTCTAGTCCCGGTGCACCAGTCATAGAAGCCAAGACTGTTCCGGAAAATTATCGAGGACCGGCTGCAATTTGTGGAGTCGCATGCTGAGTGGACAATTAGTGTTCGAAAGCATGTGATCTGGTCAAATAAGACCAACATCAACTGCTTCATCTCCAATGACAGCGCATTTGCCTGGATTCGTGAAGGCACGACCCTTCAATGCCACCAAATCAATTAAACGGTAAACCATGGGGACAAGGATCGGTGATGGTGTGGGGATGTGTGACATGTGCGGGGGAGGGGTTCATACGCAAGATTGACGGATGCATAGAGAGGCCCCTGTATGAGGGCAGTTTGCATGACGAACTCAAATTGACCCTCCATTTCTATAGCATTTTCCCATCTGAGGTCATCTTGGTGCGGACAATGACCCCACGAATTTGTTATGCCTAGTTCATGAATGACTTGGAGAACATGAGTATGTAGCCTTGGAGTGGCCTTCTTTCTCACCAAACCTCAACCTCTGGGCTTACCTGAAAAGGGAGCTAGCGATGTAGAAAAGGCCTTCCTATGGAATGCTAGAGCTTTAAGAGTTGGTCCAGGAAGAATGGGAGAAGATCCATGCCAAGGTTTGCTCTAGCCTCATCGACAGCTCGACTAGGAGGGTGCGGGCAGTGATCAAGGCCAAAGGTCGGTGGTCTAGGAACTAGAAACACACTTCTGAAGTTTGCTCTCCCAGCTTGGAACTATTTGTCCAGATGTGCCCTTTCTATATCTTTTGGGATATGGGTTAGATCCAATACCCTATTTTGGATATTTGTACTATGAACAGATCCACTATGTGCCCCTCCCAATTCGTACCACCATTAAACATTAAGTCTTAAAGCCTAAAAACCCAAATTTATGCAAAATATACGGACAATTGTTTCCGCCACTGTACCTAGAATAGTTGTACCGCTCAGCCCTGGTCTTGTACGCTGACAACAGGGCCATGATCCTGCTATGTCAAGAGCCTCAACTCGAGGGCAGCGCAAAGCACATCCAGCTGCGGTACTTCCTCCTACACGAGCTACAGCAGCGCCGCCAGGCTCGCGTAGTACACTTGGCCTCCGGTGCCAACACAGCTGATTTCTTACTAAGGCGCTTGCGTCTAAAAGATGATCAGCGGCACTGTGTACAGCTTGGTCTAGTTCCTATAGCTCCTCACTTGCCAGGGCCTTGATTCTGTACTAATTTTATATATATATATATATATATATTCTCCTGACTGGCCTTGTGGTTACTGTTCCAGTGGTCGGACTAATCGTGCTGCTCTGGTTTTGCTCTTGTCTTGTTTGTACTCTTGCTGAGTGTTCTTCGGACCCTTGCCTGAGGCTGGACTAGTAGTGCCACCCTGAGCTTCGTGTCACTTGCTAGGCACTGCCCCTTGTCTAGCCTAGGGGGTGTGTCAACATATATATATTTGTATATGTTTATAGGCTAGCTAGGAGCATACCATAGAGAGTACAACATTTAGAACAAAACTACCATGTATGCCCTATTCTAGTAAATTCGTTACCTTGAGAATGGGATCTGTCAAACATATTTGTGTATGTTTAGTAGACTACATAGGGTCTTGCCATAGAGAGTACAACCCACTAGCTATATACCCCTGTATACTCTCATTCTATTCATTCGTTCTAACTCTGAGATGGTATCATGAGTAGGTTACACCCGCCCACCCGCGCTTCCGCCTTAGGTCCTAGCCTTCCCCGTCGCCTAGTTCCTAGCCGCCCCACAGGCCCCGTCGCCCCGTTGCCTTGCTGGCCCCACGGCCCCGTTCCCTAGCGCCTAGCCGCCCTTGGCCTTGCGGACCCGTCACCTAGCGCCTAGCCCCCGCGGCCCCGCTCCCCTAGCTCCTAGCCACCCGTGGCCCTGTTGGCCCCCATCACCTAGCACCTAGCCGCCCGCGGCCCCGTTCATTGCGCCTAGCCTCCCCGCTGGCCTCGTGGCCCCGTCGCCTAGTGCACAGCTGCCCCGCGGCCTAGCCGCCCCCTTGCCTAGCCGCCCCGTGGCCCCATAGCCCAGCCGCCCCGCGGCCTCGCCGTCCAGCCGCCCCGCGGCCCCGTCGTCCCAGCTGCCTCGCGACCCCGTCTCCCAGCTGCTCCACTCCCAGCTGCCTCACGGCCCCGTCGCCCAGCCGCCCCACGACCCGTTGCCCCTCCGTGTCGTGGCCCCGTCGCCCAGCCGCCCCACGGCCCTGCTGCCCAGCCGACCCGCGACCCGTCGCCCTGCTGCTCCGCGGCCCCATCGCCCAGCCGTCCCGCGGCCCCATCGCCCAGCTGCCCCGCGACCTCGTCTCCCAGCTGCTCTGCGGCCCTGTCGCCCGGCCGCCCCTCGGCCCCGTCTCATAGCTGCTCAGCTGCCGTATTGCCCCGTCCCCGCCCGCTTCACCTGCCCTCTCTACCGTCCTGCACCGCACCCCACCGTGCCCCACCGCCTAGCACCGCACAGCACCGCGCCCTACCGCACTGCACCGCGACCCACCTCACTGCACTGCACTGCACCGCGCCCCACTGCACTCTGCCGTACAGCACTCCTTCCCACCATTCCTCGTCACTCTGTCACCGTCTGTTCGCGGTTGTAGCGGCCCTCATGGCAGACTCGGTGCTGCGCTTTGACGCGGAGGGTCAGCCGATTGAGTTCGCCTCCTGGCTCGTTGATCTCTGCCGTCACCTCACTGGTCAGCGGCAGGACGGCCACTCCCTGGCCGTCCACATTGACGGTACGCTCCCCTGCCCTGACCCCCCTGATGCTCTCCCCGCTGACCCCACGTCTGCTGACCGTGAGTCCGCCGTCGCTGCTGCCCTTGCCCGTGCCGTGTGGCTGTCGCGTGACGCTGTCGCTCAGCTTGCGATTAGCCATGCCCTACCCCTGTCGGAGCGCCCCCACTTTAAGTCGTTCAGGACTGCGTAAGAGTTCCTAGAGGCTGTTGTCGAGCATTATTCCACCCCGTCCTCTGCCTCTGCCGGCTGCCTGATACTTTCCATGCTCTTCCCTGATCTCGCGTCTTTCTCCACTGTCGCTGACCTGGCCACGCACCTGCGCACGCTCGACGCTAGCTGGCGCGCTGCCTGCACTGAGGCCCAGCTTCGTGTGTTCCAACCCCCTATCTACTCTACCCTTTACCTGCTTGCCACCCGCTTCCCCGACCGCCTTGCCACCGCCTGCGACGACTTTCTTAGTCTCCACCCCGCTGACCTCACCCTCTCCGACTTTGTCGACACCCTGTCTGCTATAGAGACCCGTCAGCGCTCTATCACCCAGTCTAGCGGTTCTGCACCGGTCCCTATCTTTCAGGGTTGTGCTCCTGCCTAGTGCACTTACTCTGACGGTTCTGCAGCTATAGCTGAGACAGCCCCTGCTGCTGAGACCGCTGCCACGGTGGCAGCAACGCAGTCCCGTTATGGTAAGGCTCGCCGCCCCAAGGCTGGGCGCGGCGGGGGTAGTGGAGCAGGGGGTAGAGGTGGTGGTGGAGGTAGTTCGTCCTCTTGCGGTAGTACAGACGAGGGGGCTGGGGCTGGTGCCTCGGAGCAACAGCCCCAGCGGGAGCAGCAGCAGGCGCCACAGCTTGACCAGCAGCAGCAGTAGCAGTCGCAGCGGAGGGTCGGCCGCCTCCTGCCTGGGTGGCCTGGCGGTGGTGGTGGTGGTGGTGGTGGTCTCAGTGGTCGTGCATGTAGCTCGTCGTCGGGTGGTGGTGCGAGTGACGGGCACTGCCAGTACCAGCTCCAGACCGGTCCTTGCTGCGGCCTCGTGTGCGGTAAGAACGGTCATACCCCCACTCGTTGTTTCAGTCGCCTAAACAACATCTTTTGTCTCCGCTTCGGCCCTGCGTCGGACCTCCCCCACTGGCACAGTCTGCTCCGCCGTGGTGTTAGGATCCTTGATATAGAGATGGATGAGATTAGCTCGTCTTTGTATGTGATGTATGTCGATGACTCTAGAGTGACTGGTTCCTATTACCACGTGTTGCCTAGTGTAGGTGTGCCTAGTATGCCTAGTGTATGCTCCCCTTCTGCGTTACGCGTAGGACCCTTTGATTTGTTTAGCCTTGGCTCCACCCTAGCTCCTCCGCCTCCAGCCTCCGCAACCGCGTTCTCCTTCACTCTCGACTCTGGCGCGTCTCGGTGTTTCTTTCGGGACCACACTATGCTTACGCCTCTTGCCGTCCCTGCCGCAGTTGCCCTTGCAGACCCTTCCTCAGGTCCGGTAGTCGACCGTAGTTCCATCACCCTCCCCTGTCCGGCAGTTCCTCCGAGCTCTCTTACAGGCGTGCACATCCCCTCGTTCTCTCGGAATCTAGTTGGTGACGGCTGTCTTCAGGACCTCGGCATCACCACTACGTTCCTTGCGCACGAGAGATACGCTGTCTGTACCGAGGCTGCCATTGGTGCCCCCCTCACCACGTTCCCCCGGGACCTGGTGTCTGGCCTGTTCACGCTGGACACCGCGTCCCCCCTGGTTAGAATGCCCCCCCAGGTGGCAGCGTCTACCCACATTGCTGCGGCTTGCTCGTGTCGGTCGCTTACTCACCCATCGCTTCTGTGGCACCACCGCCTAGGTCACCCCGCCCTCACACGTCTCCGTCACATGTCTCAGCACGGTCTTGTCTTAGGTCTACCTTAGTCGTTCCCTGCGCTCCCCCCCTCGGCAGCACCTCTGTGCACCCCTTGCGTCGAGGGCCGGCTCCGTCGTGCCCCTCACTCCTCCTCGTTCCCTCCCATCACCGCACCGTTACAGACCCTGCACATGGACGCATGGGGCCCCGCCCCCGTCCATGGGCCACGTCGTGAGCATTACTTCCTAGTGCTTATCAACGACTACACTTGCTACACCACCGTGTTTCCCCTGGAGTAGAAGGCCGACGTGCCTGACGTTCTTATCTCGTGGCTTGTCTCTGGCATGTGCACCGAGGTCTCCCTATGTTGCGTCTTCACTCCGACCATGGTGGCGAGTTCGCCTCTGGCTGCCTTGGTCGCTTCTGTCGTACGGAAGGCATCACCCAGACGTACACCCTGCCGGACTCCCCGCAGCATAATGGGGTCGCTGAGCGATGCATCGGCTTGGTCATGGAGGTGGCTCGTACCTTCATGATCCATGCCGGTGCAACCCATTTTTTGTGGCCATTCGCTGTTTGCTACGACGCCCACCAGCTTAACCTGTGGCCGCACCCCCAGCAGCCGCAGGTTTCGCCGACCCTCCTTTGGTCTGGGTCACCTGGTGACGCGTCTGCGTTCCACGTCTGGGGCTGCCTTGCTCACGTTCGTGCCTCTGGCACGGACAAGCTCACTGCCCGCACCGTCCCCTCTCTTCCGCACAGCCCACCCCTCTGCCAGTAGACCACAAACTCTCTGCTCCAGTTCTGGAGGAGGCTGTAGAGCATAGTGGTCCTTATGCAGAGCTGGTCGGTTGCCTCATGTACCTGATGACTTACACTCGTCCAGATCTCGCATACCCTCTCAGCATCCTGGCCCGCTTTGTGGCCTCTGGAATACACCGACCACAGCATTGGTCTGCAGCTAAGAGGGTTTTGCGTTATCTAGCAAGTACGTCGGGCATGGGGCTAGTGCTAGGAGGACACAGACAAGTGGTCCTGACCGGGCACACAAGCGCTTCTTGGGCAGATGACGGCGAGACTCTCAGGTCCTCCCAGGGCTACAGTTTTAGCCTTGGTGCAGGTCCTGTCTCGTGGAGGTCGACCCGCTCATCGTCTATTGCCCAGTCGTGCTGTGAGGCTGAGATCTATGCCGGTGCCATGGCGGCAGAGGAGCTCCGTTGGCTGACTTCCTTTCTCACAGAATTAGGTGAGCGGCCTAGCTCTGCCCCAATTTAGTACGCTGACAACAGGGCCATGATCATCCTGTATCAGGAGCCCAGACTTGAGGGCAGAGCGAAGCACATCCAGCTGCGGTACTTCCTCATGCGTGAGCTACAGCAACGTCGCCAGGCCCGCGTAGTACACTTGGCCTCTGATGCCAACACAGCTTATATCTTTACGAATGCACTTTCGCCTAAAGATCATCAGTGGCACTGTGTACAGCTTGGACTCTTTATATATTATCCTGACTGGCCTTGTGGCTTCCTCCCAGTGGCTGGACTAGTAGTGCTGCCTTGGTCTTGTTCTTGCCTTGTTTGTACTCTTTTGACTTGTCTTTAGACCCCTCCCTCAGAGGTTGGACTAATAGTGCCGCCCTGAGCTGTTTGTCTCTCATCAGGCTCTGCCCCTACCTAGTCTAGGGGGTGTGTCAAATATATTTTTGTATGTTTAGTAGACTACATAAGGTCTTGCCATAGAGAGTACTTCCATAGGGTGATGCTGGTAACAGAAAGAAAAATGATTGTACTAGAATGTGTGTGTACAAGGATATATAGGCTAGGGTGTTGTACCCTCTAAGGCACAATCCAGTATAGTCTACAGTAATGACCTAAGTTACATTTGACGCACCCCCTAGACTATATAGGGGCAGTGCCTAACAAGGGAAGAAGCAGCTCAGTATGGCACTACTAGTCCAGCCTCTAAGACAAGGGTCTAAAGTCCAGTCAAGAGGAGTACAGACAAGGCAAGAGCAAGCTCAGCGCGGCACTACTAGTACAACCACTGGGAGAGGCCACAAGGCCAGTCTCAGTAAAATATGTATATAAAGGACAGTACAAAGTCAAGGCCCTAGCAAGTGAGAGGCTACAGGAACGAGACCCAGCTGTACACAGTGCCGCTGATGATCTTTAGACGCAAGCGCCTTCGTAAAGATATCAGCTGTGTTGGCACCGGAGGCCAAGTGTACTACGCGCGCCTAGCGACACTGCTGCAGCTCACGCAGGAGGAAGTACCGCAGCTGAATATGCTTCGCTTTGCCCTCGAGTCGAGGCTCCTGACACAAGAGGATCATGGCCCTGTTGTCAGCATACAGGACCGGGGCAGAGCTAGGCCGCTCACCTAAGTCAGTGAGCAAGAAGGTCAGCGGACGGAGCTCCTGTGCCGCCATGGCACCGGCGTAGATCTCGGCCTCACAGTTGGACTGGGCAACAGACGAGGAGTGGGTAGCTCTCCATGAGACGGCACCTGAACCAAGGCTGAAGCAGTCGCCCTGCGAGGACCTGAGGGTCTCGGCGTCGTCTGCCCAAGAAGCGTCTATGTGTCCAGTAAGGACCACTGGCCTACGTCCTCCGAGTACTAACCCCATGCCCGATGTACTTGCAAGATAACGCAAAACCCTCTTAGCGGCAGACCAGTGCTGAGGTCGGTGCCTGCCTGTAGCCACAAAGCGAGCCAGGATGCTGAGAGGGTATGCGAGATCTGGGCGAGTGCAAGTCATCAGGTACATGAGGCAACCCACCAGCTCTACGTAAGGACCACTGGGCTCCGCTGACTCCTCAGGAATTGGAGCGGGGAGCTTGTGGTCTAGAGGCAGAGGAGTAGGCTGTGTGGAGGAGAACTGAAGGCCGAACCTCTGAAGGACCTGGCGCACCAAGAGTGACTGAGTCAAAGTGATGGTGCGGGCTGCTCTGTCCCTGGAGATATGCAAGCCAAGGTAGTGGCGCAGCTCTCCAAGGTCAGTGCAGGTGTGTCTCTTCAGCAGCTCTGCCTTCACGGAGGCCAGTGCGTCCCTGTCTGCCGTGGCGAAGACCAGGTCGTCTACGTAAACAAGGATGTAGAACGGATTCTGGCCAGCACGAACAAAGAGCGAGGGGTCTGCAGAGGACGGAAAGATATGCAGGTTTTGCAAGCGTAGCACGCAGCATGTCGTGCCACTCACGGGGAGCCTGCCGCAGGCCGTAGACGGGGCGCCGGAGGAGCGACTGGGTCCCAGGAGGGAAGGTACCAGTGAAGCCCTAAGGGCGACGCAGGTAGACCTGCTTGTGTAGACTGCCCTGAAGAAACGCAGTGGAGAAGTCGAGGGAGTGAAGCTCGTAGTCACGCTGCGCTGCTACGTGTAGTAGCACCCGAAGAGTAGTCATCATCGGGGTCGGAGCGAAGGTCTGGAAGAAGTCCACCCCCTCACGCTGACTGAAACCTCTAGCCACGTAGCGCGCCTTGAACACAGGCGGCTCTCTAGGAGGGCGCTTCACCTTGAAGAGCCGGCGGCCATCAACTACGTTCACCCCAGGTGGGGGAACTGCGTCGACGTAGGTGCCGGTGGATCTCCAAGATGCCATCTCCTGCTCCATGGCAGCTATCCACTGAAAGGCCCAGGGCCCCGAGACCGCCTCAGCGGAAGTGCGAGGGGTTGGGATGTCGAAAGCGTCGGGGTCACCCTCAGGTACTAGAAGCATGGAACAGAGATGGGGAGCAGCCTCGGAAAGGAAAGCAAGCTCGTACTGGCCGTCCTCCAGGACGTCACTGCCAAGGGGAAGAGCACCCCCGACAGACGGAGGACAGGCAGGGTCAGAGACCAGAGCGGTGGCGTAGTCAAGGCGGCGGGTAGAGGCGAAGTCAGCGACCGCAGCGACAAGGGCGTCAAGGCTCAAAACCGGAATAAATGGGTCGGTAACGAGAGAGGCAAGGACCCGAGGAACAAGAGGACGAGCGGCACGCAGGTAGTCAGACAGAGGGTGGGAAGCAATGACAAGGGAGGACGGAGGGGGCGACGGGAGAAGGGGAGGACGAGACGCGTGGGAACAAAGCAACATAGGGTGAGAGCACGAGACAGGGGAGACAGGTCGAGCACGGGAGGGACGGCGAGACCAGACGTGAGACAGGGGAGTCGGGTCAGGAGACAGAGGAGGGGACACAGGAGGGGAACGAGGGGGGAAACGGGGCGGAGACGCGTCCGGAGGAGGGAACACAGGGCCGGAGACAGGAGGAGGAGGAGGCACGGGCACGGGGTCAGGGGACGGAAGGCCGAGCAGGCAAAGAGCAGACACCGGTGGGGACTGCTTTGACGGCGGTGTGACGCCGACACCGGGACCGCAAGCTGCTAGGCGGCTACCTCCAGAACACTCCACACCAGCACCCCCAGAAGGAACACCCCCAGAGCTCAGAACCCCTCGAACATCGGTACCACCCCCAGGCCCGCCAGGACAAGCCACGACAGGAGTCCCAGGACTAGTGTGAGAGCACGACCTCGTTACACCACTTGTTCCTTTTCTTATTTCCTTCCTCTTTCATTTCTCTTTTTATCTCATCTCATTTGGTTTCTTATTCTCCATTTTCCATTAACCTTTGGGTTATCCTGCTATTATAATTATATCACCGACTAGGCTTGGGATGTACTGGTACGCTATCTTGCGTAATCCTGCCGTAATCCCTTAAAGCCAATAGCATCGCGTGGCTATACGCAGGGTGATTCTATCTTCTAGAAGGGTCTATTCCCTTAGGATAAGATAAACCTGGTTACCTGATGTACTTTGGAAGTATAAAAGCGCCTTGTACTGATCGATAGTGCAACCTTTCCTCGACACATTTGATCCTGTGACAACTAGTACCCACCCCAACTCCAGCACCCCCAGAGGCAACCAACTGCTGCGGCGACGGCTGCGGCGGCGGCGGTCGCAACGACGGCTGCGTCGACGGCGGCGGCAGTGATGACGGCTACGACAGCGGTGGCGACTGCGGCTGCGGAGGCGGCGGAGGAGAGGACACCTGAGAAGGGGCAGGTGGCGAGGACTGCGCCGCAGGACTACCAGAGTCAGTAGTCTCCTCAACCGGTACAACCGACGTAAGTGGGGTGACGTGGGACACACCAGAGGGAGCAGGACGGGGAGGGGGAGGAGGAGGGGCGGCGACGACCGGGGAAGGGGTGACCAGGAACAAGGGGGGGTTAACCGGGGGACCTCGGTGGGGGAAGCGGCGGAAGAAGGAGACGGATTCGTCAAAGGTGACGTCACGGGAGTGAAAGAACCGGTGAGACGGCGGGTGGTAGAAGTGCCAGTCAGACGCGTCAAGGGGGAAGCCGAGGAAGACACAGGGAAGGGTGCGGGCAGTGAGCTTGTCCGTGCCAGAGGCACGAACGTGAGCAAGATAGCCCCAGACGTGGAACGCAGGGACAGGAAGCGGTGTCAATGAGGTGGAGTCGCGGAAGAAGCACCGGGAAGCGCCAGAGTCGAGGGTGAAGGATTGCGCGGCAGTGGCGGCCAGAGGCGAATTAACGACAGTAGCACCAAGGCTAAACAAAGCAGGGGATCCTACGCCTGACGCAGCAGGGGAGTCTCAGCAAGGCACACCTACACTAGGCAACAAGGGGTAATAAGACGGAAGCACACTAGAGTCATCAGCATACATCACATGTAGAGCAGCAACAATCTCATCCATGTCCAGATCAAAAATCTGAACCCTACGACTAAGCAAGCTGTGCCAGTCTGGGAGCTCGGGCGACGGGCCGAATCGCTGACGAAACAGGTCGTCCAGGCGACGGAAACAGCGGACGGAGGTATGACCGATCTTACCGCAAACGAAGCCACGGCGAGGACCGGTCTGAAGCAGGTACTGACAGCGCGCGGCAGCCGAACCACCACTCGGCAGCCCACCACGCGCACCACCACCACGTCCAGCGCTGCCACCAGCGTCGGGCCACCCAGGCGGAAGACGACTCGTCCGCTTCTGCTGCTGCTGCGACTGCTGCGGCTGCGGCGACGGCTGTGACTGCTGCGGCTGGCGCGGGTCCGGCGGCAACACCGGCGACTGCTGAGATGGCTGCTCGGCTGCACCTGTCAGGGTCCCCGCGTCAGCACCACCACTAGGTGACCCAACTCCAGAACCACCTACACCCGCACCCCCACCCCCGTCGCCACGTCCAGCCTTGGGGCGGCGACCCTTCCCTGTACAATCCTGTGCGGCAGCGGCAATCTCAGCCACAGCAGCAGAACCGTCGGAGAAAGTGCACTGAGCGGGGGCACAACCCTAAAAGATAGGGACCGGCACAGTACCGCTGGTTTGAGCGATAGAGCGGTGGCGGCCTCTATAGCGGACAGGGTGTCAACAAAGTCAGTCAGGGTAAGGTCTGCTGGGTGACCGCTAAGAAAGCGGTCACGAGCAGTGGCAAGACGGTCAGGGAGGCGAGTGGCTAGCAGGTAGAGAGTAGAGGTGAGGGGCGGCTGGTGGGCTAGAAGCTGTGTGGGGGTGCAGGCAGCACGCCAGGTCTCGTCTATGGTGCGCAGGTGAGCGGCCAGGTCGGCGACAGTGGGGAACGACGCAAGGTCAGGAAAGAGCATGGGGAGGATCAGCCGACCGACTGAGGCAGCAGGCGGGGTGGAATAGCGCTGGACAACAGCATCTAGGAAAGCCTGGGCAGTGGTGATAGACCTGAAGCGAGGTCGCTCGGACAGGGGGAGGGCATTGCTAATAGCAAGCTGTGCAACAGCATCATGGGACAGCCAGACAGAGCGAGCAAGGGCAGCGGCTGCAGCGGACTCACGCTCAGCGGACGAGGGGTCAGGAGACAGGGCAGCGGGGGGGTCAGGGCAGGGGAGGGTACCATCAAGATGGACAGACAGCGAGTGGCCATCCTGCCGCTGACCAGTGAGATGGCGACGGAGGTCAGCAAGCCACGCATCAAACTCAATCGGCTGGCCCTCAGCGTCAAAGCAAAGCACCGCCGCCATGAGTGACAATAGAGGGCAGTGTAGAGTAGGACAGTACGGTGCAGTGCTGTGCAGTGCGGTACAGTGCGGTATAGTGCGGTGCAGTATGGTACAAAGCAGTGCAATGCGGTCCAAAGCGGTGCAGTGCGGTACAGTGCGGTACAGTGTGGTGCAATACGGTGCAGTGCGGTACAGTGCGATGCAGTGCGGTACAGTGCGGTGCAATGCGGTATAGTGCCATACAAAGCGGTGCAGTGCAGTGCAAAGCGATGCAGTACGGTACCGGGGGGGGTTCGGAGGGCGGTGCTGATCGAGAAGAACGGGCCGAACCCGAGGCAGCGGCGGGCCGGCGACGGCGCAAATGCAGGGGCCGGCCGGCGGGCGGCAAGTAGACACGGCCGCGACGGCGGCCAGGGACAGCCGCGACGACAGCCAGGGGCAGCCACGACGGCGGCCAGGGACAGCCGCGACGGCGGCCAAGGACAGCCGCGACGGCGGCGAGGGGCGGCCGCGACGGCAGGAGCGACCGTGAGGCGGCTGGAGACGGCAGCGGCGGCGGCTAGGGGGGGCCACGACGGCGAGGGGCGGCCGGGACGACTAGGAGCGGCCGAGGGACGGCAGGAAGCGGTCGCGACGGCGGCTAGAAGCAGCCGCGACGGCTAGGGGCGGTCTCAAACGGCCAGGGGGCCTGCTAGGAGCGGGCGCGAAACGGCCAGGGCGCCGGCTAGGAGGGGCTCAACGGCCAGGGGGCCGGCTAGGGACGAGCGCGAACGGCCAGGGGGGCGGCTAGGGGCGAGCGTGACGGTCAGGGGGGCCGGCTAGGAGCGATCGCGACGGCCAGGGGGCCGGCTAGGGGCGAGCGCGACGGTCAGGGGCCAGCTAGGAGCGATCGCGACGGCCAGGGGGCCGGCTAGGAGCGGGTGCGACGACCAGGGGGCCAGCTAGAGACGGGCGCGACGGCTAGGGGGGCGCCAAAGGGCGAGCGCGACAGCCAGGGGGCCAGCTAGGGGCGGGCACGAACGGTCAGAGGTCGGCTAGGGATGGGCGCGACGGTCAGGGGGCCCACTATGAGCGATCGCGACGGTCAGGGGGCCGGCTAGGAGCGGGCGCGACGGCCAGGGAGCCAACTAGAGACGGGCGCGACGGCCAGGGGGCCGGCTAGGGACGAGCGCGACGGCCAGGGGGCCGGCTAGGAACGTAGGGGCGGAAGCGTGAGCGGGCTAGGGGGGGATCTAACCTACTATGATACCATAACAGAAAGAAAAATGATTGTACTAGAATGTGTGTGTACAAGGATATATAGACTAGGGTGTTGTATCCTCTAAGGCACAATCCAGTATAGTCTACAGTAACAACCTAAGTTACATTTGACAGCTGGACCACGCCCTCCCCCCCCCTCCCCCCCCTCCCCCCTTTTTCCCCTGCGTCCCCTCCTTCCTCGCCACAGCCGACGCTTGACTCGTGAGGGTCTTCCCCATCGTCGCGGAACTTGGCCACGCCGTCGAGAGGGCAGGCGCCGCTGTCGTCGAAGCCACCGCCGCCGCCGCTTTCGCCGATGGCCTGTTGCCGCCGCACGCCGTCGCCGCCGCCGCTGTCGTCATTGCCGCCGCTGCCATCGTCGCCATCTCCCGAGCTGTGGGGTTGGCCATGCCGGAGTAGTCATGGCTGCTGCTGGGAATTGGGGGTGCTAGGTTAGGGGGTGTGGGTGTGTGTGGGTTCTTCTACTACCAAGCCTAGGGGGTGTGTTAAATTATACATGTTATATAATCGAGGCTTGGTAGGCATTACTGAAACTTACTATAGAGGGTACAACACCCCTCCTTGTATCCCTCTCTCTTCTATTCTCGATCTCTTTTCTCTCGTCAACTTTCTCCTAGCTAAACCCTCTCGCCATTTTCATGGTTTTCCTACCTACCTAGCTCTCGTGACAAGTACAACCCACTAGCTATATACCCCTGTATACTCTCATTCTAGTCATTCGTTCCAACTCTGAGAGGGTCCACTACGCTCACTTCGAGCGCATGCGCCTCCCCCTCCATTGGTCGACGGATAGCCACGTCCATCCGTTTCCCCGTCAGAAGCGTGTCATCCTCCATCATCACCACCCCACCAGCCCACTTCGCGATCTTGGCCACCACGAACTTCACAGCATCATGGACCCTGGACGGGGCATACTGATGCTTGCAGCAAACGGCGTGGTGCGGGTCCGAGGGGAGTAACAAACCCACATGTATACAAGAAGTGACAATCAGGTTGAGTTATTATTGAAATGCCCAAACTGTAGTAGTTATGAATGCTGAGAGGGAAATATACTACGTGGGTTGCACACAGGGTAGGTAAACTCGGGGAGGGATGTTTCGTGCGACGGGGATCAGGTGCCTTGGGAGCTAGCAAATACGAACACGCCGTGTGAGCTGACGGCAGATGCAAATAATAGTCGACTGTAGAGCTGAAGCCTGGGAAACCCCCAGAACTGTGCCTGCTGCCGCAGCGCGATAGCAGCCGATCGAATATCGAAACAACACGCTATCCCGAACGCCACTCGCGATGCTCGGCACCTGAACTTCAGGCGGGGAGTAGAGCTCCATTTTACAAGAGTCACAGGAAAGCCCCTTAGCGAACGCGATGCCAACCACACCGCATGCTGCGTCACCTGCGTCACGGCCTTCCTTGCGCGTTCCTGACGAGGACCGGCAGATCCGGCAAGCGCTCTGCCAGGAGATCGCCTGAGATCGACCGACCTCAGGAGGCACCTGAGATCGCGACGCGATACTAGCAAACATCACGCATTCCGGTCGTATGGGATGGCGCCGCACCGAAATCGGCATTCTTTTCCTATGCGCATGGGTACCTTGGCAGTCTTTGTCGTAGCCTATCCACCGCGCCGCATGCGTTTGCTAATGCAAAGGACGCTCGTCCGTGCTGCGTTTACTAGTGGACCATTCATCTCATTCATTTCATCTCCGAGTTGAGTCTACTCGACTCAGGTGCATCCACCCTGATCGCTCCATCCCTCTCGGTCACAAGCTTCCCCTCGTGCCTCGCCCGGCCTAGTACCAGCAGCATCTCTCACGCCACTCGCCGTCTCCCGTCACCTCTCACGCCACTCGCCGTCTCCCGTCACCTCTCACGCCACTCGCCGTCTCCCGTCACCTCTCACGCCACTCGCCGTCTCCCGTCACCTCTCACGCCCGTCGGCGCTCACCCTCACACCCTCTCCATCATGGCTCTCACGTCGCTGCCGCGCGCTTCTGTTCTCCTGCGTCTCGCACTCGCCCTCGCTGGTGAGAGCCTCGTGTCCGCCATTCAAACAATCGAAAACAAGTCCTCCTTGTGGTAGGTGCAACCCTTATTCGCCTTGTCACATGGCACCGTGACTTGGCCAAGCCACAAGATTTTAGAATCTGACCGACTGGTAGTCTTCAGCAACCTTCCGCCAACTCCCTCCCATGAGGATTAGATCAAATATTTCTTAATACTGTTTCCCCCCGTCGCTCTCTCCCATGCAGCTCTTCTCGCTGTCGTCTCCGTCGCGTCCGCCGGCCGTTGCCTGCTCCTCACCACCAACACTGCATGTACGCGCAACACTGCATGTACGCGCAACACTGCATATACGCGCAACACTGCATGTACGCGCAACACTGCATGTACGCGCAACACTGCATGTACACGCAACACTGCATGTACGCGCAACTCCACTGGCTGCATCTAGTAACGCGCCACCTACGCTGTCATTCGAACCCCCAAAAAGCACACTCCGGCAATACTCTACTTGGACTGCATGCCCCTACCAACTTAGAACACCCGCACACACTTCCTTTCGTTGGACCTTTCTCCGCACCGCGGCTCCACTTCTCGAGTCGTTGCCCCTGCTTTGGTAATTGCCTCTCACCCCTGCTGCTGCGTATTCTATTCCCACCATGAGACGTTAACGCGTACTCACGACCGCACGACGCAGATCATTTCTACTCTGTTCTATCGCCTTATCGTCTCCCTGTGTTTCCCGTCCGCACGACCGTGCGACGCAGATCATGTCACCTCGGTGTCTACCAAAACGAGTGCATACAAATCCAGTTTCACCCTCACATTCAACGTGTAAGTCCTCCCACGGGGACTTGGTTCCTCAAGTACACTTTTGAGTCGACTCCAACGCCATCTTCATGCCTGCTAAAACGAGTGCATACAAGGCCAGTTACCCCATGGCTTTCTCAAGTTTTTTATACTCCCTCTCCCCCTCCCCCTCCCCCCCTCCTCCCCCTTCCCCTCCCCCTCCCCCCCCCCCCTCCCCCTCCCCCTCCCCCTCCGTCCCCCGTTGCAGCACTAAGGGCACCCAGAGTGCGATGTATCGGTTTCTCGTGAGTATGGTCCCCAGCACCTTGAGCCTCTCATCCCCCAAATACTACAACAAGGCCACCAACGCCCTCATCGCGACCTTCCCCTGCACCACCTGGAATGTAACCAGCACTCTGGTGTACCCCAGTGTAACTTACAACTCCTATTCGTGCCTCATTTATGAGACGGCGCCGCTCACAGCCTCGTACGAGCCTGTTGGCACAGTCAAGGACCTCATCGACTCGGGCCTCGTCAGCAACCCTTCAGGTTTCATCGCGTCGATCACGATTGGTGCGGCGACTGTGAATATGACCGTCAGTGTGAACACCAACACGTTTTGATGCCTACTGGACGTGCCACGTCTAGGGCAGGGACGCGGGCTTCAATGGAAGTGAGGCGGTGGCAGGAGGCAGGAATGCTGCTGCATCAGGTGTATAGTCTGGATTGGTTCGGTTGGCGGGCTTGTTAATGTTGTGTTGTGTTCCGCTGTATAGTGGCTGGTAGATGGGGTATAGAGTGGAATTTATAATTTCTCTTGGTTTTCCCCTTTTGTTTGCATGTGTGGTGCAATGTGTAAATAAATGTCTCTTTCAGCACGACGTGCACTATACTCAGACCCGTAGACTACTGGCCCTTGTGCTCTTTCTGCTCCTTACTGGCCAGTGTGGAACAAGCAGCCCCACATTAAGCCGTTACCAGCAGCACTGGTGCAAGCAGTGCTGCCAAGTAGTTGCATGTTTTCTTGCACCATCTCCTATCCACTCATGCAGCATGGTTGTCATAGGCAGCTTAACAGTAAGGAAAAAATACTTCAGAAATGTTCATGATCATTGACCAATGTCAGGACCTGGATGAACAACCCTACCCTACTACACCTACATGGCCGGCTCTACATTCTCCTTATCGCCGTCAAGCATCCCCATCGCCCCCAGCTCGTCACTCTCTTCTCCCCCCTCCACCACCCCCCCAAGCGCATGCTCACTCCAACTCTCATCCCACAGATGCTCACTCCTCACATCCGCATTCCTTCTGTAGCCTCCCCCCCCAACAGCCTCACTCACAGCCTCACTCACAGCCTCACTCACAGCCCCACTCACAGCCTCACTCACAGCCACACGCCCCCCATGTTCACCTACCCTCATGTCCCCACCCTCTCTCTGATCCACCTGCCTCTGCTCCCCTGCTCCCGCTTCTGAACTTCTCCCCTCCCTTCCTGCTCCTCTCTCCCTCCCCCCCCGCCACTCCCACGCCCTCACCCGCTCCATCACCCCTCTGTCCCACCACCGCCTCCTCCCAGACACCACCCTGCCTCGTCGCCCCATCACATCACTCTCAATAGTATCACCTTCAATAGAGTCACCACCAATCACTGCTCCAGGGTCCGTCCTGTCACTCCTCTCCGCCCCCTCACCAGCCTCGCCATTATCACCCTCCATAGCACCACCCTCCATAGCACCACCCTCCATAGCACCACCCTCCATAGCACCACCCGCCACAGCACCACCCGCCACAGCACCACCCGCCACAGCACCACCCGCCACAGCACCATCATCGATAAGAGCTCGGAACGCCTGCCATTCAAACCCCTCCCCTCCCCCCTGTCCAGCGCCCTCCCTTGGGCCTCGCCCCTCCGTTCTCTCCAGCCCTTGCAGCCCCCTCCCTCCCCTTCACCCTGCCTCACTCTCGCCCCCTCCCTCCACTCCACGTTTTCCTCACCCCTTCGGCCCTCCCCTGGCTCTCGGCCAACGGGTAACAGGGATGGGAGCGAGGGGCGGCAGTGGAAGGAGTGGAGGTGCAAGGGAAGGGAGGAGCGGGGGAGCCTGCAGGGGACCATAGTGTGTCGCCGAGCGGGCAGGTCCCTATCCCTCAGCACCCGGCTCTTGCCCTTGGAAATATGTCCTTCTGAATCCACTCCTTTTCCCCGTGCTCCCTCACTTCCCCGCCCGCTCCTGGTGCCACTGATTCTGTCATCCCCCTTGCCCCTGCCCCTGCTCCTGCCCCTGCCCCTGCCGTCTCCAGCAGTTGTGCTGTAGCGCCTTCTGCTGCTAATCCTATCCCCAGCTGCAGCAGCTGTAACAGCGGTAGCATCTGTAGCAAGTGTAACAGCGGTAGCAGCTGTAGCAAGTGTAACAGCGGTAGCAGCTGTAGCAAGTGTAACAGCGGTAGCAGCTGTAGCAAGTGTAACAGCGGTAGCAGCTGTAGCAAGTGTAACAGCGGTAGCAGCTGTAGCAAGTGTAACAGCGGTAGCAGCTGTAGCAAGTGTAACAGCGGTAGCAGCTGTAGCAAGTGTAACAGCGGTAGCAGCTGTAGCAAGTGTAACAGCTGTAGCAGCTGTAGCAAGTGTAACAGCTGTAGCAGCTGTAGCAAGTGTAACAGCTGTAGCAGCTGTAGCAAGGGTGACAGTGGTGTCAGCTTCAGAGGTTGCAATGAGGGTTTCACCCCCCTCAGCAGCAGCCTCTGGCTGAACTTCCTCCCAACCCCCGTAACTGCCTCCCTCCAGTGCCACCTCAGCTGCTGTGGTTCCCCCATCCGCCAAGTCACTGACCACTGCCACGTCACCAGCCACTGCCACGTCAGCAGAAGCCACGCTCACATATGCCGCATCAGCCAGAACCGGTTCCAACAGAGCAGCAGCACCCAGCAGCCCAGATGCACACCCCACACCCCCCACACCCCCTAGAACCCCCACACCCCCCGCGTCAGTCACGGCCTCTACAATCACGTCCATCAGCTCGCCCACCATATCCGCCTTCTCCGCTGCCAGCCTCCCCACGATCGCGTCCCGCTCCTCCCGCTGCTGCTCCAACGCCCGACCCATTTCCTCCAGGCTCGTTAATAACCCCTCCTTCTCCCGTTGCGCCCCGGCCAGTGCTTCCTTCAGCGAATCGACCTCTGCCACGTGACGTCTGCGCTCCGTTACAAGCTGCCCCTCCACCCTCCGCAGTGCCACCATCAGCTCCACCTCCCGTGCCCGCGCGCGCTTGGCGGAAGCCTCGCCGTCCGCGACGGCGGCGGCAACCGCGCGCTCCTGGCCTTCCGCCCAGGCCTCGCGCTTCGCACGCGCGGACTCCAGCGCGCCTTCCGCCTGCGACAGCGCCCCCTGCAGCTCCGCGACCTTCCGCTCGAGGAACCGCGCATACTCCGCCTCCTCGCTCTCCGCTGACCGAGCTTCCGCCAATGGCGCAAGGGCTGGGCTCGGGGCGGGGGGCGACGGAGCCGCATGCGGGCTCCTGGCGACTGGTGCGACGGGCCTGCGAGGCACGTCGCATTCGTCGTCCGATTCGTCGTAGTCGCCGTCATCGTCATCGTCATCGTCCAGGTAAATCTTCGCCTTCTGCCCCGTCGGCGATGCCGCTGACGCTGCTGCCGCTGACGACGACGCCGACGTGGAAACGGCCGACGACGGCGGTGGCTGCGCGCTCCCGCCGCCACGAACCCGGCCAAGCGCAGCCAGATCGCACGAGCTGTCGACACGTGGCATCGACAGCACGGCGCGCGTCGTGGCCTCCGTCAGTTTCCGCTGCGTATCCATGAGCAGCGAGAGCGCCGCCTCCCTCGCCCTCATCAGCTCCTCGTTGATCGCCCGCGACTCGCCCAGCGACGCCGTCAGCAGCGCGATGCGGCTCGCCGCCACCATTAGCAACTCCCCGTTGCTCAACCCGCTCAGATCGGGCGGCAAATTGCCGTCCGTCGCCTGTTCTTCCGCCGCCGCAACGCCGCCATCCGCTTCTCCACGACTGCCAGCAGCCACACCGTCAGAAGACTGACCGTCCGACGGAGGGAAGGGGTCTTGGACGGCCAGCAGTGATTCGGTAAGAGCTTCCGCGATAGTGAACAGAGGGCCGTCCGAGGGACGCGGGGAAGAAGCGGCGAGATTGGAGAAGGCGAACGACGACGCAGAGGAGCGGCGGGGCCACGCGGAAGAGGCGGAACCTCTTCCGCCCGAGGAGGAGGAGGAGGCGGAGCCCCGTCCCCCCCAGAAAGAGGAGGAGCCCCGTCCCCCCCAGAAAGAGGAGGAGCCCCCGTCGCGTCCCCCGCGCGTGGAGAAGGCGAAGGACGACATGGACGAGCGACACGCGCCGCCATGGATGCTCCCAAACGCAGCACCAGCGGCGTCGGCGGCGCCGTCCGACCCGGAGGAGGAGGAGAAGGCGAACGAGTGTCGCGCCGGGCAGGCGACGAGGATCGACTCCGCGAGAGCGCGGATCGCGCTGTCCCTGCGCTCGCTCGCGGTGCTAGTCGCGCCGGCAGCGGCGGAAACCGCGGCGGCGGCAGAGGAGCGGCGCACGTGGTCGGTCGCATCCAGCTGCTCGCACTGTTGGCACGAGAGACGAGAAGACGATAAGACGAGAAGACGAGAAGACGAGAAGACGAGAAAACGAGAAGACGAGAAGACGAGAAGACGAGAAGACGAGAAGACGAGAAGACGAGAAGACGAGAAGACGAGAAGACGAGAAGACGAGAAGACGAGAAGACGAGAAGACGAGAAGACGAGAAGACGAGAAGACGAGAAGACGAGAAGACGAGAAGACGAGAAGACGAGTGAAAGGAAAGGAAAATGTTCACCCGGGAACGACGAGCGCGAGTGAGCGAATGAACGCCGAAATAAGAGCTTGCGTCGTCAAGCGGCAAGTGGCGATGGGGAATTCCCTTGCAGGGAGATGAGCGTACCAAGAAAGACCGGCCGTCGATTTGCCTCGAGCTGCCCCAGGAATCGCGATGAAAGTGCGTTTCCGAAGCGGCGAACGCGGCGAGCGCCTCAGTGAATCGCGAATCGACGACAAGGTTCGTTCTGCCGCCGAGAGACGCGGCGCACACACGGTCGAGGGAAGACTGCGAGACACCTATTTTCAGCGTCGGAGTAACTAACGAGCACTGGTTATCGGCGAGCTAGAAGGCCCGAAGCGTGGAAGCTAAGAGCGGACTGACGTAAACACTAGCTGAGAAGCGCTAGTATGTACTGGAACTAGCAGCCTTAGAGATACAATGAACGACGCAGAGCAAGAGAACCGAGCGATGTCTGAATAAAGTGAGATCCTCTGCCTAAAATACGTCTCTAGAAACAGGCAGGATGCTAAGAGAGAAAGAGAGAGCTCCCAAGACGCGCGCCGCCCCCACCCCCGATCTCAATGAGCAACATTCCAGCAAAGGCGGAGGAGCACGCACGGGCAGCCTGGGGTCGGGGGATTCGGGAACAGCGGGTCGCAGCGGAGGCGCGAAGCGGATTCCGGTATGGCGGTGCGGAGGTACACGAGCCTGTTTTCCAGGTTCACGGACAGCGAATCTGAACCTTCCGCATTGAAAACCTTATAACTTTCTTACATCCCCTACCAAACCATAGAAACCTCGAGCCTGTGGCTCGGGTTTCTCTCTGCGAACCTGGAAAACAGGTTCGTTTACGGGTACGGGAGCGGGGCATTTGAATCTATCCCGTCCCGTCCATTTACGCTGCCCGCTCAACGAGTCCCGAAGGCCAAGCCCTAAACATTCGAGCACACACCCGAAACATGTTCCAGGTTCGCGAAATGCACGGATAAATGCGAATCCGCTTCGACAAGCTCGGAAGGCACATTTCTGATTGGTTGTGCGCGCCCTCGCCAAACCCTGCTGGTAAGTAACTCGCTGCTGCCTTCGATGCAGTTTTAAACAAAACATGGGTATGAAATGCATAGACTTCACAAGCATAGCAAAGCCCTTGCCATGCTACCTTGCCACAACAGCTGCCACCATTATGTTACAATGTGCTACAAATTCATGTAACCACACGTGCCATGATCAAAACATAGCTTCTGTAACACTCACAACAAGCACCAATATCGAACGAAACGCTTCTTTCAACGCATTTTATCTCCCATCTCTTCTCCTGCTCCCCTCCTCTCTACAACATGGCTGCCTCGCCCCATGGCTGCTATGGGAACAACACCGGGCCCCTGCTGTGGTTGACTCACCCACAAGCCACGCCCATCTTCACTTCCTGCCTCTCGCCTCAACCACCCCCCTTTTCCACCCCATGGCTGCTTTGAGAGCATCCCCCAGTCCTCGGACAAAGCACCAGGAGAGAGCCAAGTTAGCAATGAAGACGAGCACGAGAAAGATGACCACTGCTGCTGTGGTAGACTCGCCTGCTGCCTCCCTCCTCCCTTCTCTGCCTCCCTCCTCCCCTCTCTGCCTCATTCCTCCCCTCTCCGCCTTCCCTCCTGCCCCCCCCCAGTTCTACCCCATAGCAGCCTTGAGCGCATCCCCCGGGCCTTGGAAGAAGCACCATGAAAGAGCAAAATCAGCAATGAAAACGAGCACGAGAGAGATGACCACCGCTGCTGTCGTTGACTCGCCCACACCCTTGGCACCCCCCTGCGTGGTCATGCCCCACCCGCACGACACATCCGCTATGATGCCCCCAAAGACTACCGCCTTCACCATCATGCTCAGCACGTCCCATGCCTGCAGGGGGGGGGAGGGGGGAAAAAGGGGGGGGTTGGGGAGGAATGGGGGAGGGAGGGGGGAAGGGAATTGTCCCCCTTGTGTGGTCATGCCCCACCCACAGGACACGTCCGCTATGATGCCCCCGAAGACCACCGCCTTCACCATCATACTCAGCACGTCCCATGCCTGCAAGGGGGGAAGGAAAGAGAGAGAGAGAGAGAACACGAAGGTGTGCCAAAGGACGGGAGGAGGGAGGTGACACCTCCACCACCCTCAACTCACGCCAGGAGGGAGGTGACACCTCCACCACCCTCAACTCACGCCAGGAGGGAGGTGACACCTCCACCACCCTCAACTCACGCCAGGAGGGAGGTGACACCTCCACCACCCTCAACTCACGCCAGGAGGGAGGTGACACCTCCACCACCCTCAACTCACGCCAGGAGGGAGGTGACACCTCCACCACCCTCAACTCACGCCCACTGTGATGCCATTGCCTCCTGACACCACCGTTTTCACCATCGTGCTCTCAGCACGTCCTGCTCTCAGCACGTCCTGCTCTCAGCACGCCCCATGCCGTCACCACCACCGCGCATCTTTCGCATACAGTTGCCGGATCCCATGCCCGCAGCGCCCTCGCAGCGGAGTCTAGGATGACGTCAAAGACAGCGTTAGCCAGGAGCACAGACGAGGCAATACAACACCCCCCTCCCAGTCACACCCCCCCCCAGTCACACCACCCCCAGTCACACCCCCTAGTCCTTGCTCTTCATCTAACACCTACCCTACCTACAGTTGCCCACCATAGCACACACCTGCAGCCCCCTGGCAGTGGAGTCTAGGATGATGTTTGATCTGACGTTGTAGACTGCATCAGCCAGGAACACAGACGGCGCCATGCCCTGCCCACCTGCAGCCCCTACCTCCTCTCACTGCTCCTCTGCCTAACCCCATACCTCCAGGGCTCTAGCAGCGGAGTCGAGGATGATGTTGGAGCTGACGTTGTAGACGGCGTCAGCCAGGAACACAGACGACGCCATACCGACTGTGAAGCACAGTAGCGTGAGCACTGGCAGCGCCACCGCGCAGGCCACCACTCGCGGGGTCACCAGGTAATCCACCGGGTCGGTTTTGAGCACTCTCAGCGTGTCCGTTTGCTCCGACACCTGCAGGGAGGGGGGGAGGTCCGGGGGAGAAGCAGAGCGCGTGAGGCAGGAGCAGAGAGGACACGCCATGCCCACTGTGAAGCACAGCAGCGTGAGCACGGGTAGCGCCACCGCGCATGCTACCACACGGGGCATTACGAGGTAGTCGACAGGGTCAGTCTTGAGCACTCGGAGCGTGTCCGTATTCTCTGACACCTGCAGGGAGGGGGGGGGAAAGGGGGTTTCCAGGGGAGAAGGAGAGCGTGAGGCAGTAACACGGAGGACGCCATGCCCACTGTGAAGCACAGCAGCGCCAGCACCGCTAGCGCCACCGCACAGGCCACTACTCATGTGGGCACCAGGTAATCCACTCGGGCAGCCTTTGAGTACTCTGAGCGTATCCATAGGCTCCGATACCTGTGTGGCATGCATGAGGATTGGGAGGGAAGGGAAGGGGTGTGAAGAGACGACGTGGGAGGGACGTGCCAGGTATTGAGGCATATGGTAGATGAGGAAATGTTGAATGAAAGTGGCATAAGATGTGCATCAATGCTGGAGTGCTGCATGATGTGCGCATCATGGTGAGGTGCATGGTGCGCTGCTCTGCTGCGTGGTGTGCTGCTCTGCTATGTGGTGTGCTGCTCTGCTGAATGGTGCGCTGCTCTGCTGCGTGGTGCGCTGCTGCATGGTGCACTGCTGCATGGTGCCACCACCACTTCTGGCTCGACTCAAGTCAGCATGGCGCGCAGCACCACCTTCGTGAGGCATGGCCTTTGCACAGGAGTCACCACCTGCATGGTGCCCACTGCCCAGTTCAGCTGCGATGTGTTCTGTTTTTGGAGATTTCTCAAAAACAGAGCACTTCCTTGCACAGGAGTCTATTCTTAAGGCGCCTAAAAAACAAAACACATCCTTGCACAGGAGTCACCACCTGCATGGTGCCCACTCCCCAGTTTAGCAGCGAAGGAGCTCCCAACGTGGCGGACCATGATGATGATGACAGTAACCACGGGGGACAGGTGATATGGTGACGAGGTGACGAGGTGACGAGGTGACGAGGTGACGAGGTGACGAGGTGACGAGGTGACGAGGTGACGAAGGTATGTGGCCATAAATCGACAGCATTTATGCTCAATATCCCATATCCCATATCCCCAGACCCCTGCTTGCATGGTACCGAGCTCAGCAGCGAACGAACTGCCAATGTGCCCAGCCATGATGATGGGCATCACCACGGGGACAGCTAATGTGGTGACGACGAAGGCATGTCCCCATAACTCCACAGATTCCATGCTGGCGAGGTCACAGTTTCCATGCTGGCGTGGTCACAGTTTCCATGCTGGCTTGGTCACAGTTTCCCCATAGCCCTACCTGCATGGTGCCCAGTTCAGCAGCGAAGGAACTGCCAACGCGCCCAGCCATGATGATGGCCGTCACCACGGGGGACAGCTCTCTGCACAGCGCCAGCGCCAGCACGCCCCCCACGGAGCGCGTGAGCCCCAGGCGAGCAAACTCGCGCACAAACTGGTGGGCGGAGACGAGTACAAGGGGAGATGCAAAGGAAGGGAAGGTTGGAAGACGGTGGGAGAGTGGAGTCACAGGGACAGCTCTCTGCACAGAGCCAGCGCCAGCACTCCCCCCCCCCCCCACTGAGCAAGAGAAGCCCAGACGGGAAACGATTTTTGAGACGCCTCAAAACCCCCCCCACTGAGCAAGATAAGCCCAGACGGGAAACTTCCCCCACAAACAGATGTGCGGGATAGGAGGGAGGAGAGGGGGCAAGGGCGAGAGAGGGGGGATGGGATGGTGGAGTTACACATGGATGGTGGAGTTACACATGGATGGTGGAGTTACACATGGGGATGGTGGAGTTACACATGGATGGTGGAGTTACACATGGATGGTGGAGTTACACATGGATGGTGGAGTTACACATGGGGATGGTGGAGTTACACATGGATGGTGGAGTTACACATGGATGGTGGAGTTACACATGGATGGTGGAGTTACACATGGATGGTGGAGTTACACATGGATGGTGGAGTTACACATGGATGGTGGAGTTACACATGGGATGGTGGAGTTACACATGGATGGTGGAGTTACACATGGATGGTGGAGTTACACATGGATGGTGGAGTTACACATGGATGGTGGAGTTACACATGGATGGTGGAGTTACACATGGATGGTGGAGTTACACATGGGGATGGTGGAGTTACACATGGATGGTGGAGTTACACATGGATGGTGGAGTTACACATGGATGGTGGAGTTACACATGGGGATGGTGGAGTTACACATGGATGGTGGAGTTACACATGGATGGTGGAGTTACACATGGATGGTGGAGTTACACATGGATGGTGGAGTTACACATGGGGATGGTGGAGTTACACATGGGGATCGTGGATCAGTCTGGCGCTCTCTGAATCCATGCAATTCAAGTGCCGATTTCACATCCTGGACCGTGAGTCTAGTGAAGGCTTAGCCCGAACCGAACCTGGATGGTGAACGCCATACCTGGATGGTGAACGCCATACCTGGATGGTGACCGCCATACCTGGATGGTGAACGCCATACCTGGATGGTGACCGCCATACCTGGATGGTGAACGCCATACCTGGATGGTGAACGCCATACCTGGATGGTGAACGCCATACCTGGATGGTGAACGCCATACCTGGATGGTGACCGCCATACCTGGATGGTGAACGCCATACCTGGATGGTGACCGCCATACCTGGATGGTGAACGCCATACCTGGATGGTGAACGCCATACCTGGATGGTGAACGCCATACCTGGATGGTGAACGCCATACCTGGATGGTGACCGCCATACCTGGATGGTGAACGCCATACCTGGATGGTGACCGCCATACCTGGATGGTGAACGCCATACCTGGATGGTGAACACCATACCTGGATGGTGAACGCCATACCTGGATGGTGAACGCCATACCTGGATGGTGACCGCCATACCTGGATGGTGAACGCCATACCTGGATGGTGACCGCCATACCTGGATGGTGAACGCCATACCTGGATGGTGACCGCCATACCTGGATGGTGAACGCCATACCTGGATGGTGAACGCCATACCTGGATGGTGACCGCCATACCTGGATGGTGAACGCCATACCTGGATGGTGACCGCCATACCTGGATGGTGAACGCCATACCTGGATGGTGACCGCCATACCTGGATGGTGAACGCCATACCTGGATGGTGACCGCCATACCTGGATGGTGAACGCCATACCTGGATGGTGAACGCCATACCTGGATGGTGACCGCCATACCTGGATGGTGAACGCCATACCTGGATGGTGACCGCCATACCTGGATGGTGAACGCCATACCTGGATGGTGAACGCCATACCTGGATGGTGAACGCCATACCTGGATGGTGAACGCCATACCTGGATGGTGAACGCCATACCTGGATGGTGAACGCCATACCTGGATGGTGAACGCCATACCTGGATGGTGAACGCCATACCTGGATGGTGAACGCCATACCTGGATGGTGACCGCCATACCTGGATGGTGAACGCCATACCTGGATGGTGAACGCCATACCTGGATGGTGAACGCCATACCTGGATGGTGAACGCCATACCTGGATGGTGAACGCCATACCTGGATGGTGAACGCCATACCTGGATGGTGAACGCCATACCTGGATGGTGACCGCCATACCTGGATGGTGAACGCCATACCTGGATGGTGAACGCCATACCTGGATGGTGAACGCCATGCCAACGAAGCATGCTGTCAGCAGGGAGACTCCGAGCGATCCTGGCCCCACGATCTGAAGCTGAGTCAGCAGATTGCGCCAGTGGACGCGCCCCGTCAGCACGCGGACGGACACCTGGCAGCACATGGTTGGGCGCGTGGGGGAAGAAGTTGCAGGACAGTAAGAGTATGAGGAGATAGAGTCGGACCACACAGAGCTAAGCAGATCTGATGTGGCCCAAAAGTGAGGTGGCTTGCTGATGGCTGCGATGCAGATAATAGACGACCTGATGCCCACCTGTCCCCTACATCCCACCTGCTCCCTCGATCACACACCCACAGAATCTCAACCACCTTAAACTCCACCTGTCCCGAGTCCCACCTGCCCCGATTCCCACCTGCCCCGCCATGATGAGGGTGGCAAACGCCCGCCACACGGTCTGCGGCGGCTTCCACTTCAGCTTCGCCTGCTGCCAGCTGCTGCTGCCGCCCCGCCTGGTGCCGCTGTCATCCGACCCACTGTCGTCAGCTGGACAACGTTGGAAAGGAAAGAGTGGGGAGGGGAGGACAAGTGGGTGTGTAGGTGGATGGATGGGTGGGTGTGTGGGGGGAGGGGGGGTTGCATGGAGTCAGCTGCTGCAAGCTGCTTCTCCTGCTGCTCTCTCCTCTGTCCTGCTGTCGTCTGCTGGACAACGTTGGAAAACGAAAGAGGGGGGAGGGGAGAACAAGTGGGTGGGTAGGTGGGTGGGTAGGTGGGTGGGTGGATAGGTGGAAGGAAGGGGGGAGGAGGGGGGAGGTGTGTGTGGGGAGGGGGGGGGGAGGGGGGAGGGGTGTAATTGAGTCAGCTGCTGCCAGCTGCTTCTCCTGCTGCTCTCTCCTCTGACCCGCTGTCGTCTGCTGGAGACTGGGAAACGAAAGCAGGGGGAAGGAGTAGAAGAGGGCATGGAAGGTCAATCGTTACTGGCTCAGGCATTCGCCTCCGATCCATGCCTCAAAAGAGCTACCAACAGGTATACTATACGATCAGGTCAACGGACCACAGCCATTGGCTACGCTGCAGCAACGAGAGTGGGGCTGCACAAACCACAAGCCACAAGGCACAATGCAAAAGCCACGGGGCACAGGCTACTGGTGCCGCTGCCGCTGCCGCTGCCGTGGGTTCACGAGGGATGACGAGGAGGTCCGGAGCTGGTCAATCAGTCATCCCAGCTGAAATGAGAAGCTAGGCTAAGTGAGGAAACTTGAGCAGGCTCACACGCACTCACATGGCAGCACCTGCGGCTCCCGAGGAAACTTCCCAGGCGTGGCGTCTGTGTGTAGGCTCGCACGGAGCTTTGACCCGTCCGACTTCCCTCGTTGAAAAGACATAAGTTCTCGTGCTCTTAGAATCGGCGAGGAGCTGACCGGTCGAAGGAAGGACGCCTGGCGAATGAATCTGCTTCTTAGGGATCGTCGGCAGGAAGCGGTTCCGGTGCTGCATGGGACTCTCGAAGCGGTCCCGGTGCTGCGTTGCTCGTGCTGGGATGCGGCTGTCGCGTTCGCTGGTTCGCAGCAATTACGGGATTCGCTAATAGCGGGAATGTGATGATAGTGGGAAATTGTGACGGTGTGGCTGCGATTGAGGCACACGCCATGGAGGCTCGCGCGTAAGAGAACCATTAGGTGGATTGTCCAATAATTCCCAGCTGATTACAGAGTTCAACTGGCCAATCACCAGCTGATAAAACCGACCGACACGACGCCACCAGTGGGGATCAGTTAAGGAAGAGCCTTTGTGAGATTACACTCGCGATCAATTCGTAGAGTCCGGTTGTTTCGCAGGTCACGTGGGGGAAGGTGGGTCACTCTTAGCATAGAAGACCGAAACGGTCTCTAAGTTGGGGATCGTGAAATAATCTGTAGCGGACAGCAGAATTGTGTAGAAGTAATCCCTAGGCACCCCAATTCCCAGTGCTGAGGAATTGATAGGAATAGGCCTCCCCGAGTCCCCGACTGCTCTCAAACGAGCTGTACGCGATAAGGTTCCGAGCTTAGCGAGTTTTGTAGAGTGTATGTATACATGTGTACATGTCTAGAAAGCCGCATTATGTGTTATACCTTTTGGCTCATTTTTTGTTTCATCCTTCTCTATCTGCTTTTTAAGCAAGCTTGCACCAGTTTAGTCTCATCTGTATACTGGGTAATCGTTGGATTAATTCAAAACAACTGTTGCACATTCTGAAAAGGCCATACTCAACAATAGGATGGCATGGTAAACAAGGCAAGGCACCCACACCACAAGCATCTTTTGGGTTGTGGCAATCTAGCAGCCACACAACGCCATAAGATGCCTGTGGTCCGGCCCACTCCCTAGTGCAACCACACTGCTCAACTCCCCTCCACTCCACTGCCAACTCATCCGCCCTACATATTGACGCCGAAGAGCGCGCCGAGCCAAGTAGCGAGCTGCGAGAGTAAAGAGCGGGTGCTGGAAGTCGGGGCAGTGGCGCATGAGAAGTCCACGTAGAGGCCAGCACTGAGATAGAAACGGACAGAATGGGTGAGAACGAGTAAGGCAGAGGTCAAAGGGGGTATGTGAGAGACGGAGAGGGAGGGACAGGGGAATCAACACCATCATGGAAGAGTGCAGTGCAGTGGTGGTTGGGTGCATGCAGAGGTGCCAGCGCTGCAGAGAGGGGCAAAGATGCGACGAAACACACCACTCACTCGTGCTGCCGTGCTTTGAGGCGACTTAAGACTAGTGCTGCAGCGCTGCCGAGCTGCAGAGGGGCACACTCACTCAGGCGTTCCGTGACTGTTCACGCCACTCGCTTGCTGCTGCCGTGCTTTGAGGCGTCTCAAGACCAGTGCTGCCGCACTGCAGAGCTGCTGAGGGGCACATTCACTCGTTCCTGCGACACTTCACGCCACTCACTCGTTGCTGCCGCGGGGCAGATAGGGCAAGATGGGTACACTCACTCGCTGCTGCCATGGAAGGCGAGGGTTTGGGAGTTGGAGTTGGAGTGCGCCCAGATGAGACGGTTTGCGCCACTCATCTTCATACGTATGGACCCCGTGTTGTCTGTGCGCGAGAACCTGATTGGTCCAGGGGGGACAGGAAAACACTCAGAGCGTTTGGTCGACCGGAATATGCAAGCGAACACAGAGGCGTGAGAGGAAGGCACGGAAGTGCCAATCGCGAAGTGGAGGAAAAGACACACATCAGAAACTTACTGGATAACCGTGGAGCCCTTAGCAGATTTTACGGTCCCTGAGCTGGCGCCAATGTCAAACGAGCCGGCCAGTAGCGAGGACATCCAGTAGCCCGTGATCTTGTACGCGCTCACGATGCCGCCCGCCCGGTTGCCGATGATGGCGTCAGCAGGCGCCATGGCGCCAGTGTTGGACCAGCCGAGCGCGAACCAGCTGTTGGTGATGCCGCTGCTGGGCTTCAGCTCGACTGCCATGTCCAGCTGCGTGGGGGACGCCTTCTTCCAGTGCAGCAGCACTCTGCAGAGGGGAGAGTGGCGTGGGGGGTTGAGGGGAACGTTGGGGGTTTAGGGAAGGAAGAGGGATGCGATGAGCCGCTGCTGGGCTTCAGCTCGACCGTCATGTCCAGCTGCGTGGGGGAGGCGCGCTTCCAGAGCAGAAGCACGCTGGCGGGGGAGGAGGGAAAGGAAGGAGGAGGGAAGGGGAGTGGGGGTGCGAAGAGGGAAGGGAAAGGGAAGGAGGAGGAGGAATGAGCCCTGGCCGCATAGGTCGGCGAAACCAGATCGAGAAAGAAAGAAAAGTGAAAACATAAATTGGAGTGAAAGAGATACACCAGCAGACAGAGGAGATTCTTGAGTCGACTCAAAAATCGACTCATTACACCAGCGGACAGAGGGGTGCGGTGGCTGATGACGAAAGGGCGGGCGGAGAGGAGCTAGTGGTGTCAATCAAAATCAAGGCTCTGCATACCCGGACTTGAGCTGTGCTTGGAAGGAGTAACCCAAGAGAGTGGAGTTTTGAGGCTCCTTAAAACCAGACTTCGATCACTCAGAATGCCGAGGCGCCTCAAAACTAGGTGGGCAGCGAACTGCGTACCCGGGCTTGAGCTGAGTTTGGAAGGAGTAGCCGCAGAGAGTGGACGCGGGGCACGCCGTGCCGCTCACGCCCGTGTTGCCCGTGCACGTCCCCGGTCCTGAGCCCGTGCCCCCGCCGGACCCCGAGCCTGATCCCGAGGCTGTGCCGTTGCAAGACAAGTCAACAGTCTTGGCTCCTCTGGAGGGTTCAGATCAGGTCGAGAGGAGAGGAGAGGAGAATGAACGTTAAGGTAAGAGAATGAGGATAAGGGCAGAGAGCGAGGAGCGGACGGAAGAGGAGGAGAATATGGGACGACTTTTGAGGCGCCTCAAAAGAAGAGGAGGAGAATATGGGACGACTTTTGAGGCGCCTCAAAAGAAGAGGAGGAGAATATGGGACGACTTTTGAGGCGCCTCAAAAGAAGAGGAGGAGAATATGGGACGGGCCCAAGGAAGAAGCGGCCTTAGTTGAGAGGTCCCAAGGAGAATGAGGATAAGGGACGAGAATGGGGTCGAAGGACGAGACCCTTCGACGAATAAGCCCACACAAGCTTGTCGCCAGGTTACTGGGTTACCAGGTCCCATGGTGGCTGTGATCTCGGAGCGATCCCCTGGACGAGAAGCGCACACGAGCTTGTTACCACGTTACTGCAAGGGAGCCTTACCTGTGCGAGCTCCCATGGTTGGCGAGTGTCTTGGAGCCGCCAGCCGAGTACGCCCACACGAGCTTGTTGCTCCCCCCAACCTTCACCGGCACGAGCCCGCTCCCCGCCGCGCGCGTAAACTTCACTATCGTGCCGCCGCCCGCCGCCGCCGCCGCCGCTACGCTCGCCTTGGTGATCGCGAAGCGCGTCGTGGGGACGACGCTCGAGTAGCTCGATATCGCGTATGCGCCCACGCCGCTCCCCGTGGCGAGGTTTCCGACGACCGCGTCGGAGTTGAACATGCCGCCGCTGCTCCACGCCACGGAGATCCACCCGCTCGCCGCGCCGCTTGTTGACTTGGCCTCCAGCGCCAGGTCGATCGTTGACCCTGTTGACTTCTTCCAGTGGAGGATGAGTCTGGGGGAGGGGAGAACGGCGGAATTTGGGACAGCTCAGAGCTCTTCGACTTGGCCTCGAGGGCCGGGTCGATCGTTGACTCCCCGTTGACTTCTTCCAGTGGAGCCGCACGAGCCTGGGGAAGGGAGACCGAGGGATGATACGCGGTGGTGGAATTCAGGACAGACTCTGTCTGTCTCGGAGGCATAAGTATTCTAAACCCTTTTCGGTAGGTCAAGCGCCTGTTTCGGAGCGGCTTTTGAGTCTGTCCCGGTACAAGACTCAAAAGCCAATTCGGGACAGAGGCAGAGATACCAGCCCCTTTCGCTAGGACAAGCGCCTCTTTCGGAGCGCCTCTTTTTCAAAGAGCGTAGAACTCACTTTCTGCGCGAGAGTTGCACAGAGCTCTCTTGATCGAATCTTCTCGAGACTATCACCCCCGAAATGCTCACCCTCTTCCCGAGAGGTCGACGGAGCTTTTTTTGAGTCGACTAAAAAATCAACTCACCCTTTTCCCGAGAGGTCGACGGAGCTTTCTTTGAGTCGACTCAAAAATCAACTCACCCTTTTCCTGAGAGGTCGACGGAGCTCGTGTATCCCGCGAGCGTCGACGCCTGGCACGTGGCCGCCACGGTGGCGGCACGCGGCGTCACTGCCAGCGGCGCTACAGCGGAGGCTGTTCGGGCTGTAGCACTGCTAGGCCCCGCAGAGGCGACCCCGCCTGTAGCAGCGGCGGAGGCGGCGGCAGCAGGAGCCGCCTGAGGCTTGCTGGAGAGATTCACTAAGCGCCAGCGCTTTAATCTGTTGAGGAGGCCTTGGGATCTACGGGAGGAAAGCGACGGCTGAGCGGCGCTCGCGGCGGCGGCGGCGGGTGGGGTTTGGGCGGCGTACGCTGGCGCTGCTAGTAGTGAGGAAGCGAGCAATGCGGCGAAGAGGAGGAGCGTGACGCTGAGGTTTCTGAGTGGTTGAAGCGTCCGCGCAGCCATGGCGTAGGGAAAAATGGAAGGTGTGGATGGGTGGGGATGGGTGGAGGAGGGTGGTGGACGGCGGCGGCGATGGAGTGGGAGAGAAGGTTGTCCTCGTGGTGAAGGCTGCGGAGTCTTGCTGAGGGTTGGTTTCGGCCAGAAGAACATATGTATGATAAGAGGAGGACGAGGAGGAAGGGTTGGCTGGCGGTGGCGGTGGGTGAGAGTCACGTATCTTTGGCGATGGGGGAAGGGGAGAGGGCGAAAGCGAGGCAGGGAAAAAGCGAAGGGAGGGTGAAGGTGATAAGGGCGTGTCCCGCGCGTAGGTTTGATTGCGGTTCGGTGAGATGCTCTTTCAAAAGGCTCTCATAACAATCTGCTACGGTTGGGTACGGTAATGAGCCGGAAACATATACGCGCAAAACACGCCCAAAGTGGCGGCACAACAGACAAGCGGTGCCCCCTATCGAGTGCGACTCGCGAGCGATTCGCGAATGCGCTTGAGCGGCTGGGTTCAAGGTTCCTGGTAGTTTCCCGTTTGGTCGGTCACCAATCAGCGTGCTTCGCTGACAGCCATCGACGCGGAAGGCCTACAGCATTGCTATTTACTGTTGCGACGGATTCTGACGACACGTGGTAACTCGCTGTTGTGTCATCGTCAAGGCCGAAAGTTACGCACCTCATTGTCCAGCTCAAGCTCGCTGCTGTAAGGAAGCGCTGGCGTGGCGAGGCTACCGAACCGACAAGTATGTGCCTCACTGTAACCTTCCACGCTTTTCCTGAGCCTCGTCGCGTTGCGCTGTTAGACGAGGTTCGGGAAGCTGTCGTTGGCGGACTGACTAGTCTGCGCTGGTCTGTAGATCCGGGAAAGCGAGGCTGGGCAGGAAGCCAGGGAATTATCCTCGATACAAAGATGTTTCTAGTGCACTTCGCTTCAAACATAACTCACCGGAAAGGATCTCTCTATGCTATTTCCATTAAGGAGCAACACATCCACTACCAAAATCTAAATTTGTGACCAAGTGAATACACTTCCTAGAGTTGCCCAGAGCCCCCCAGCAACGTGTGTGTTTCAGCGTGAAGACTGGGCCCCCTCCCCCCCTTCCCCCTCCCCCCCCCCCTCTTTGTTGTACAGCAGATTCTCTATGTTTCATGGGCAACCTTGCTCCTTATTTATGCACAATAAGCCAACACATTGTATCACGCTGAGCAGATACTATACTTCGTCAAAGGGGATGCAGATGTGCCTTGGTTGGAGGACTCAGCTCAACAGCACTGCAATTTGGGCTCAGAGGAGCCCCGGAATGCAGGATGGCATTCAGCTCATTCTGAATGCCATTAAGAAAATGGCGAGTTGAGCCGAGCTGTGCTCTAGCTGAGCCACTTGGGTGGGAAAAGCGACGGACCCGTCGATCACTAAGGCATCAAGCCAGCATGAAGGAGGAGCAGCACGCACTTGAGTCGACGCAGGGTTGGTTAGGTTGCCTAGCCCGCGGGTGCAAGATATCTGGACGCTGCAACTGTGAGACGCAGTCCCTTGTATCCACTTGCAAAGGCGCACCAGCACATGAACCCTAAGCCTTGGGAGGGAGCCCACACCCAAGTTAGGTTGCCTTCCCTGCACCATCTGCAGGATGCCTGGACGCTGCAACTGCCTGCTCCAGCCGAGCCACCTGCAGCAGCAACAGAATCAGGGGGGCCAGCAGCAACAAGAACAGCAACAGCAGCCGCTCTTAGCAACAAAGGGTAAGCTAGGTTGTCTTGTGTGCCTCTGCAGGATGCCTGGACGCTGCAACTGCCTGCTCCAGCCGAGCCACCTGCATGGGAAAAAACGAAAGAGGTCACGTCCTGTTGTGAGGCTGTGAGGGTTGTGATCGATGCTGGTGATGTGATGTGCAGTGGGTCACATGACATCATGCCCAATGCTGGGATGTTCTTGACTTGCATTGGCCATGGAGGCTTAACAGGGTCAGCAGCGCCTTCATTCCGCACAAATAATGCTTTTATGAGCTCTCAGCTCTTCATCTCCGTGCAGATTTGGCCATTCCAGAATGTTTCGCTCCGCCTCACTGCGTGAGCGAAACAGAATGAATGTCTTGGCAATGCGCTCAGCCAGTCAGAATGCTCACCCTTCCCCTGAGCTACCCACCTTGCTGTAAGCTACGCACCGTGCTGTGAGCTACGCAACTTGTTTTGAGCTACGCACCTTGCTTTGAGCTACGTACCTTGCTTTGAGCTATGCACCTTGCTGTGAGCTACGCACCTTGCTGTGAGCTACGCACCTTGCTGTGAGCTACGCACCTTGCTGTGAGCTACGCACCTTGCTTTGAGCTACGCACCTTGCTTTGAGCCATACACCTTGCCCTGAGCCACGCACTTTGTCCTGAGCCACGCACCTTGGCCATAAGTTGAGCCACCTCCGCCTCGTGCTGCCGCTTCATCTCCAGGAATCTCACCAGAGCCGCTTCCATCCATGCCTTCTCCGCCCTCAGCTGTAGCATGAGTCAACACGAGTCAACACAAGTCAACACAAGTCAACACAAGTCAACAAAGTCGACTCCCGCCCGCAAGGTCAGCAAAAGACGCACAAATGGCATTGCTGGCGGGTTCTTGTGCAAGCCAAAGCTTCTGCTCTCACCTGCTGCACCACCAGTGTCTTGTGCTGCTCCTCTGCCAGCTGCCGCTGCAGCTCCATGTAGTCCTGATGGGGGGGGGGGGGAGGGGGTTTGAGAGGGATGTAGAGGGGTGAAGCGCGGTGGAGAGAGATGTGAAGGGAAGGAGGAGAAGGATCTTGTGCTGCTCTTCTGCCAGCAGCCGCTGCAGCTCCATGGAGTCCTGGGGAGGGGGGGAACGGAGAGGGGTGGAGGGAGGGATGGAGAGAGATGGAGAGAGATGGAGAGAGATATAAAGGGACGGAGGAAGGTTCTTGTGCTGCTCCTCTGCAAGCTGCCGCTGCAGTTCCCTCACCATCTCTCTCCCCGTTTCCCCATGTTAGGAGGGGGAAACGGGGAGAGAGAGAGTGAGGGATGGGGAGGGGGGGAGGGGGATGGAGACGAGGCGGAGAAACAAACCGAGTAGACTAAGGAGAGGCAGCGACATCACAGGGAAGCACGAAGAGAGGAAGGGGATCCAGCTGGCTTTTGAGTCGACTCAAAAGTTGAGACAACTCAAAAGTCAACGGGTAGACTAAGGAGAGGCAGCGATATTGCAGGGAAGCATGAAGAGAGGAAGGGGCTCCAGTCGGCCCTTGGCACAGCCAAACGGGCGAGGTAGGGAGGTCAAGGGGTCAGCTCGAACCAAGTGTATCAAGATTGTCATCGCCCCACTCACCCGCCTGATCCCCTCCAGCCACGCACTATCCACAGTGGTTCAAGGGCGAACCACTGTCTCCTTGGCACCCGACCCCCACTCCACCCTTTGAGGTGCCTACGAAGTGCTTAGACCATCTGGCATGGCCCTTCATCCCCCACTAAACCAACCCATCCCCTCCAACCGCACCCCCCACCCACTTACTCCCTTCCAGCCGCGCAATATCCACCACAAATCGCTGCCTGCGCTGCACCCTGGCCCCAGCCCACCCTTTGAGGTGCCGCACAAGACCCTTGAGCATAAAGCGCGCAATGTTTTATACCCACCAACTCACCCGTCTGATCCCCTCCAGCCACGCACTGATCCCATTATCCACCATGAATCTCTGCCTGCGCTGCACCCTGCCGCCGTTCCACCTGAGCCCCAGCCCCAGCCCCAGCCCCAGGCCCAGGCCCAGGCCCAGGCCCCACCCCCACCTGCCATCGATCCTCTCTGACGCCCCCTGCTTGCCCCACTGACCATACCCCACTCACCCGTCTTATCCCCTCCAACCACGCCGTATCCACCATAAACCGCTGCCTGCGCTGCACCCTGCCGCCATTCCACCTGAGCCCCAGCCCCAGGTTCCACCATCCGCCATCACCCCTCTCTGCCCCCCCGCTCGCCCCACTCATCATGCTCCCTGCGCCTGTTGAGCTGGTGGGGATGCTGGGAAGGGGAAAGGGGAGCAGGTGGGGGGTGGGGATGAAGGGTTTGGTTGCTAGATTTCTAGCCTCGGTTCCACCAGACTCGGTCACTCCTCCCTGCCCCCCCCGCTCGCCCCACTCACCATGCTCCCTGCGCCTGTTGAGCTGGCGGGGATGCTGGGAGGAAGAGCGGGAAGGGGAGAAGGTGGGGGGAAATAATAACGGAGGAAATAGGGGGGAAGGGGAGAATGGGCGGGTTTGGTTGTAAGACCTCTAACCCTAGATTCCACCACCCGCCATCGCTCCTCTCTGCCCCCCCCGCCCCCCCCCCTTGCCCCACTGACCATGCTCCTGCGCCTGTGGAGCGTGTGGGGATGCTGGGAAGGAGGGGAAGGAGGGAAGGGGAGGGGAGGGGAGGGGAGGGGAGGGGAGGGGAGGGGAGGGGAGGGGGGGAGAAAAAGGGGTTTCGCTGTGAGGTCTCTCAACCCCAGGTTCCATCACCTGCGGCTTGCGGTTGCCTCACTGACCATACTCCTGCACCTGTGGAGCGGGCGAGGGTGCTGGGACGGGGAGCGGAAAAAGAAGAGCGATAGCAGTGGTTGAGTAGTTTACTTTTGAGACGTCTCAAAACCTTTGAGTGGACTTTTGAGTCGACTCAAAAGTCACCACGTCTCAAAACTAAACTACTTGAGCGGGTGAGGGTAATGGGACAGGGAGTGGAAAATATTTTTGAGGCGCCTCAAAAATAGACTCCTCACGTGGGAGTGCTGGGGCAGGGAGTGGAAAAAGAAGAGCGATGGCAAAAACGCGAGCGGTAGGGAATGGACGAAGTGCAAAAACAGGAAATGAAACATGAATAACCAACAGGGAACTATTTCGAGGCGCGTAAAAAGGCGACAAAAGAAACAAGCAGCTAAAAAACCGGCTATTTGGAGGTGTAATGCTAGTCTTAGCAACAATTTTCACTCACAGGGTATCATGTGGTCCTCCAGGATACGACTTTTGAGTCGACTCCAAAGTTTTGAGGCGCCTCAAAACAAAAATAGTTTTGGGGCGCCTCAAAACTAGACTCCTATCACGCGGATTTTCACTCACAGGGCACTGTGTGGCCCTCCAGGATTCGACTTTTGAGTCGACTCCAAAGTCACCTTGTCACTTACAGGGCACCGTGTGGCCCTCCAGGATACGACTTTTGAGTCGACTCCAAAGTCACCTTGTCACTTACAGGGCACCGTGTGGCCCTCCAGGATACGACTTTTGAGTCGACTCCAAAGTCACCTTGTCACTTACAGGGCACTGTGTGGACCTCCGGGATACGCCGCCACGCCTCCTGCTGCTGCTGCCACTCCTGGAAACTCCCCACCGATATAGCCACCACCAGCGCCAGCAGCAGCAGCACCTCTCCCAGCAGCGGCGGCAGCAGCAGCAAGGGCAGCAGCTCTAGCTCGCTGAGCCAAGGCCTCTATCTCACTACTGCTGCTGATATAGGTGGTGAGAGATGAGGAGACAGAGGAGGGGAGAGAGGGGGTAGGGAGCGAGGGGGGACGGACTGCAGGGGCGCGAGAAGCAGGAGCGAGTGCGGAGGGAGGGGAGATGGAGTCTGGCTCGGTGGGAGCAGCGGCAGCAGAGGAGGTGATGGTGGGGAGGGGAGAGGGACCAGACGAGGGTGCGGGGAGGCGAGCAGACCTGCAGTTCGGTAGAGGGAGCAAAGGGATGAGAGGGAAGGAATTGTTTTAGGGGCCTCAAAAGTGGGAGCAGCTGCAGCGGAGGAGGTGTTGGTGAAGAGGGGAGAGGGGGCGGAGGAGGGGAGGCGGGCAGACCTGTAATTGGGTGGAGGGGGCGAAAGGGGAGAGGGACGGGATGTGATGCGAAGGGATGTGATGCGAAAGGATGTGATGCGAAAGGATGTGATGCGAAGGGATGTGATGCGAAGGGATGTGGTGCGAAGGGATGTGATGCGAAGGGATGTGATGAGAAGGGATGTGATGCGAAGGGACGTGATGCGAAGGGACGTGATGCGAAGGGATGTGATGCGAAGGGATGTGGTGCGAAGGGATGTGGTGTGCAGGGATGTGATGCGAAGGGACCTGATGCGAAGGGCAAAAGAGTGGTAGTGGACGCGGAATGTTAACAGTCATGACATGGCATGGGATTGGGAATGGGATTGGGAATGGGATTGGGAATGGGATTGGGAATGGGATTGGGAATGGGATTGGGATTGGGAATGGGATTGGGAATGGGATTGGGATTGGGATTGGGAATGGGATTGGGAATGGGATTGGGATTGGGATTGGGAATGGGATTGGGATTGGGATTGGGAATGGGATTGGGATTGGGAATGGGATTGGGAATGGGATTGGGATTGGGATTGGGAATGGGATTGGGATTGGGATTGGGAATGGGATTGGGAATGGGATTGGGATTGGGAATGGGAATGGGAATGGGATTGGGAATGGGATTGGGAATGGGATTGGGAATGGGATTGGGATTGGGATTGGGAATGGGATTGGGATTGGGATTGGGAATGGGATTGGGATTGGGAATGGGATTGGGAATGGGATTGGGATTGGGATTGGGAATGGGATTGGGATTGGGATTGGGAATGGGATTGGGAATGGGATTGGGATTGGGAATGGGAATGGGAATGGGATTGGGAATGGGATTGGGAATGGGATTGGGAATGGGATTGGGAATGGGATTGGGAATGGGATTGGGAATGGGATTGGGAATGGGATTGGGAATGGGATTGGGAATGGGATTGGGAATGGGATTGGGAATGGGATTGGGATTGGGAATGGGATTGGGAATGGGATTGGGATTGGGATTGGGAATGGGATTGGGAATGGGATTGGGAATGGGATTGGGAATGGGATTGGGAATGGGATTGGGAATGGGATTGGGAATGGGATTGGGAATGGGATTGGGAATGGGATTGGGAATGGGATTGGGATTGGGAATGGGAATGGGAATGGGATTGGGAATGGGATTGGGAATGGGATTGGGAATGGGATTGGGAATGGGATTGGGAATGGGATTGGGAATGGGATTGGGAATGGGATTGGGAATGGGATTGGGAATGGGATTGGGAATGGGATTGGGATTGGGATTGGGAATGGGATTGGGATTGGGATTGGGATTGGGAATGGGATTGGGAATGGGATTGGGAATGGGATTGGGAATGGGATTGGGATTGGGATTGGGAATGGGATTGGGATTGGGAATGGGATTGGGATTGGGATTGGGATTGGGATTGGGAATGCGAATGGGAATGCGAATGGGAATGGGAATGGGAGTGGGAATGGGAATGGGGATGGGAATGGGAATGGGAATGGGAATGGGAATGGGGATGGGAATGGGAATGGGAATGGGAATGGGGATGGGAATGGGGATGGGAATGGGAATGGGGATGGGAATGGGGATGGGAATGGATAGAAGCGGGCAGATATGAGTCTAGTTTGGAAGGGGAATGCTTTTGAGGCGCCTCAAAAGGGCAGATATGAGTCTAGTTTGGACGGGGAATGCTTTGAAGGTTGGTCGAAAGGCACTATCGAGATGGAGACCATTGGACAGCATGAGGTGCAATGCGCCCAGGACGTCATTCCGCCACACTATACAAGCACATCGCCCCCCCCCCCACACTCACTCTCGGCTCTCAAAACAGGGGTCCCTCTCATATGTACAGGCGAAACCATTTCCCCCCCCCCCTCACACACTCACACTCTACTCTCGAAGTCCGTCAGCAGAGCATCCAGCGCTTCCAGGCGAAATTGTGTCCCACTTATGTGGTAAAGGCTACACCGTGCACCATGTCCCCCACACGACATGCAATCATGTTCCCCACCCCCCCCAACACACGCACACTCTACTCTCGAAGTCCGCCAGCAGAGCGTCCAGCGCCGACTCCCGCGTGGCCCTCTCCCCCTCCACCCCCGCTGCCAGCCCCTCCAGCTGCCCCCGCATGTCTGCCTCTGCTGCTGCCTTCGCCGCCACCACTGCCTGGGGAGAGGCGTGTGGGGGAGAGGGGGAGGGGGGGGGGGGAAGGGAAATGACAGCACTTGGAAACTGAGACTAGCCTTGACTTGAACCGCGCGCATGACTCACCTGAAAACGACCCACCTGAAAGCGACCCACCTGAAAGCGACTCACCTGAAAACGACTCACCTGAAAACGACTCACCTGAAAACGACCCACCTGAAAACGACCCACCTGAAAACGACTCACCTGAAACGACCCACCTGAAAACGACTCACGTGAAAACGACCCACCTGAAAACGACTCACCTGAAAACGACCCACCTGAAAACGGCTCACCTGAAAACGACCCACCTGAAAACGACTCACCTGAAATGACTCATCTGGAACCGCGTGCATTTCGGCTCCATGTCCTGGACATCTCTCTCCAGCCCCACACTGCTGATTGTTTACTGAGCCCAAGAAAACTCACCTGGAACTGCGCGCACTCCGGCTTCACTCACCTGGAACTGCGCGCATTTCGCCTCCATGTCTTGGATGTAGCTCTCCAGCTCCGCCAGTTGCGCCGCCGTCAGCACCACCTGCTTCCGCGCGCTCGACTCCCCGCCGCTGTCCTTTCCGCCGCCCTTCTTCCGCCAGTGCAGGCCAGCCATTGCGGAGACGGGCTTGCGCGGATGCGCGGATGCGCGGAGCAGCGGGCTGGAGGCGTATTAACAGTTGCAGCGTGGCACGGCTATAACGCGGATGCCAGGAGTTTTACGAGCAGGAGAAAAAGCCTCGGAGAGCCGGGAACTGGGATCAGTAGCAACCCGAAATGGCCGCCAAGTAGATGTCAGAATGTTTACAGACGGAGAAGCTTATGACGACAGGCCGGTAAGCACAGTTTTTCCGATCGCCACGCTTCGACGCCAGAAAAAGTTATGGGGACTTAGCCTCAGACGCATTGTGAGATTCGTGAATACTGTATTGCGAAGGGAAGCTCAAATTCCAATTTCCAACATCCTCAGCGGGAAGGGAATCCCAGCTGAATGGCACAGCGTGACCGAAGAAGCGCTGCTGCAAGGCCAAGGGAATTGCTTCTGCACACCGACCCGTCAAAAGCAGAGGGATCGATTCCTTTATAAGGTGGTAATGATAACGGAAACGACTTGGTGACAACCTAACAATGCGTGTTTTGAGAACAGCTATACAAAGCTAAGCATGTGTTTTGAATGTACAAATATGACACACTAGCATTGATGAAATTCACAAAACAAGCGCGTTTGCATCTACAAACAGAAGAGACCCTACACAGCAGCAACAAAACCTACTGGCTCAATCAATCGCAAAGCAACAAAAGAAGGATCCACCCATTCACCAAGCACCTGTACATACGCAAACCAGAAGAAACGAGATGAGAAGCAGCATCCAGCAGCACCCAGCTGCGCTAAAAACAAACCACAACCTTCCCACGCCACTCGTTGTGCCCTCATCTCCTTTCCCTTCTCGCCATAGCTCACTCCAACGAGTTATGAGTCCCATCTTGTCTACGCGCCAACCGAGGAAGACTTGCTCATTTTCGGCCACCAGTCAAGCAGCGACCCGGGCGCAATGCTCCAATCAGGAGTGAGGAACTCCCCGGAGCCCAACTCCCACCCCTCCAACTCCTCTTCGCCCGTCTCCCCTCCCTCCTGGACCTCCAAGTCTTTCGCCAGAGGGCCAAGGTCAGAGGGGGAGAGACTGGCAATGGGCAGCACACGCACTATGCGCAGGATGTCAGTGAGGCTCACCACTCCCTGCAAGTGCATTTCCACGCTCCCTCCTCCGGAACTTGATGCAGGGACACACTGCAAGAGAGCAGCAGCAGCAGACCTCGCTCCCCCCTCTCCCCCCTCGCCTCCCTCTCCTTCGGCTGCAGCTGGCTTGTCCTCTTCTATAGCTGGCAGCACTGTAGCAGCGGGCGGCTTTGGCTTGCCGTTACCACCAGCGCCCTGGTCCTCTAGCTTGTCCTTGAAGATGCTTATAGGGGGTACGCGCGGGGAGGGCATGGGCGAGGGCTGCTCCTGCTGGTCCACCACCCACACACGGTGCACCCTCTCCCGCACCATGCGGTGCAGCACACGCCTGAGACTCGTGCTCCTGAGAGAGCAGGGGAAGGAACGAGGAGGATACCAGAGTAAATAATCCACCACCCACACGCGGTGCACCCTCTCCCCCTCCCGCCAGAACGCACAAGGAACGAACGAATGCAAAGTAGTCAGTTAACGGGCCCATCACCCACACGCGTAGCGCCCTCTCCCTCGCCATACGGTGCAATGCGCGCCTCAGACTCGGCGTTCCAGATGCTAGGAAGTCAGCATAACAGTCGGTGAATAACCCATCGCCACCACGCACACGCGACGAGCGCCTCGCCAGGACAGCTGATCGTCACCAGGCGCACACTTGGGTGGCGGATTGGTCACCACTGGTAATTCTTGTGTATTTTGAGTCAACTCAAAATTCTTCTTGCACTCATAGCACTCCAGAGCTGCCCCGCTGTGACCGCGCCCAAGGTCTTCGAACTCATTGCGCGGAAAACACCTGGTGCAGGTAACACCTGGTGCAGGCAACACCTGGTGCAGGCAACACCTGGCGCAGGTAGCGCCTGGCGCAGGTAGCACCTGGTGCAGGTAACCTGGTACAGATAACACCTGTTGCAAGAAACACCTGGTGCAGATAAAACCTGATGCAGATAACACCTGGTGCAGGTAACACCCGTCAAGTTCTCACCTGGCGCAAGTGATGAGGTGGCAGTCCCTCCACAACACCAGAGCAGCCAGGAACTGCCCCGCAGTGGTCGCCCCCACGCACTCAAACTCCTCCTGGTGCAGGCAGCACCTGCCCTCCCATGTTCTCACCTGTAGCAGATAAAACCTGATGCAACACCTGATGCAACACCTGATGTAACACCTGATGTAACACCTGATGCAACACCTGATGCAACACCTGATGTAACACCTGATGCAACACCTGATGCAACACCTGATGTAACACCTGATGCAACACCTGATGCAACACCTGATGCAACACCTGATGTAACACCTGATGCAACACCTGATGCAACACCTGATGTAACACCTGATGTAACACCTGATGTAACACCTGATGTAACACCTGATCCAACACCCGATTATCCCTTACTTGGTGCAAGTGACGAGGTGGCGGTCCCTCCCCATCCTCAGCGCAGCCAGGAACTGCCCCACCGTGATCGCCCCCAGGTCCTCAAACTCCTCCTCCCCCACCCGCACCGCCGTCTTCGTCCCATGCCCCTCCCCTTGCTCCTTCTCGTGATCCTTCCCGTGACCCTTCCCGTGCTCCTTCCTCTGCTTCCTCTCCTTCCCCTTCTTCCCCTTCTCCTGCTTAGTTGTCTCCTTCTTCTCCGCCCGCACCTCCAGCAGGTGGATGCAGCGCACGTCGGTGGCGGAGAGGGTGTCGATGAGCGTCTCCCCGCACGCGTGGAAGGCGGAGTGCGGCTCCGACAGGCGGGCTGCCACCACGGGAAGCGCGGTTACCTGTGGGGGGGGGCATGTGTTTCGCAAGGCAGCAGGGAGCAGAGAGAATGCTGGTGAGCACCTCCCCGCACGCGTGGAAGACGCAGCGGGACTCTGACAGGCGCGCTGCCGCCACTGGTAGCGCTGCCACCTGGGAGGGAAGAAAGATGTCGAAACGGCGTACAAAATCCCATGGCAACAGCAAGAAATAAAGAATAAAAAAAAGCATGTGAAGCTGCTAGAACGAACCTGGTGGCGCCTGACAAATCACCTGGTGGCGCCTGACAAATCACCTGGTGGCGCCTGACGAATCACCTGGTGGCGCCTGACGAATCACCTGGTGGCGCCTGACGAATCACCTGGTGGCGCCTGACGAATCACCTGGTGGCGCCTGACGAATCACCTGGTGGCGCCTGACGAATCACCTGGTGGCTCCTGACGAATCACCTGGTGGCGCCTGACAAATCACCTGGTGGCGCCTGACCAATCACCTAGGGGCGCCTGACGAATCACCTGGTGGCGCCTGAAGAGCCTGAAGGCGTGCAGCAGAGTGTCTGCCGGCGTTATGGTCACCACCAGCGGCCACACCAGACCCAAGTCGTCCACCCTGGGAGTGCAAGGGAGAGGAGAAGATAGAAGAGGGAAGAGGGAAGAGGGAAGAGGGAAGAGGGAAGGGGGAAGGGGGACAGAGCCATAAACGAACTCAAACATCATCAGCACACTCCAAAATGTCACCAGCAGCAGCCACACGAGACCCAGATGGTCCACTCTCAAGTCGTTCTGCTTCCCCATTTCCCCTTCTAAAGCACCTCTTAGCCAGCCAGCGCCAGCCCCATCAATCCTTCGTGCAACAGCAAAAAGGTCCCGCCCCTCCATTTGCGAGAGCGCGCAGTACTCCTCACCCTCGCCCCCCACACCCCACCCAACTGACATGGCCTTCCATGTTCCCCTTCCCACGCACCTCTTAGCCAGAGCCAGCCCCATGAGCCCCTCATGCGACAGCAGGAAGGTCGCGACGTCCATCTGCGAGAGCGCGCGGTACTCCTCCTCGCCCACCACGCTTCCAGTCACACCGGAACCCACCCACCCCTACCACTCACCTCTTAGCAAGGGCCAGCCCCATGAGCCCCTCGTGGGACAGCAGGAAGGTGGCGACGTCCATCTGCGAGAGCACGCGGTACTCCTCCTCGCCCACCACGCTTCCAGTCACACCCCGCCGTGCACCGCTGCAGCTTCCTCCTCCATCCCTGCATCCACGGCTGCCCTGGTAGGTGCGAGTGATCCAGCACGTACCTCTTAGCCAGCGCCAGCCCCATGAGCCCCTCATGCGACAGCAGGAACGTGGCGACGTCCATCTGCGAGAGCACGCGGTACTCCTCGCCCACCACGCCGCCCATCACCTCGCTGTGCACCGCCAGCGGCATCGGGGGCGCCGGCTGCGCCGCTCCCTCCTCCTCCTTCTCCTCCTCGCTCCCCGCATTCCCCTCGCCCTTGGTGGGTGCTTCCGTGGGTTTGGCCGGCGGTTCGATGACGGGGTGCAGCTCGTGCTCGCCCGGCCCGATGTTGGGGACCAGCCCGCGGTGGAAGCCGCCCGCGCCTAGCAGCAGCATGGCTTGCCACACACTGGAGGGGAAGAGGGAGAGGGGAGAAGGGGGCGGGGGGAGGAAAGGGTTTTTGTTTCATCATCCTTGCAGTGGGCAACTGTTTTCATCATCGCGCCCAAACCCTCTCACGGTGTGTAATGAGTCGATTTTTCCTCTTCGCTGCAGCCCACCCTAACGCTTAATGCCTTGCAGCGGGCAACTGTTTTCATCATCGCACCCAAACCCTCTCACGGTTCCCTGCACCGTTCCTCAACTTTCTCCGCTTGTCACACCAGGAAAAAAAAGCTCTCTCCCATTCTGCATCTACCCGTCGCCCCTCTACTTTCTCCTTCCCTCCTCCCTCACTCTTCCCCTCTCCCTCCCTATTTCCCCCTCCTCCCTCCCCCCCCTCCCTCCGTTTTCCCCTTCCCCCCTCCGTCCCGCCCACCTGGCGTGGGGGTCCACGACGACCATCTGACGTGTCTCTTCGGATTTTCCCATGACGTCAGCCACCTTCACGTCGCATAGGGTCTTCGCCACCACTTCGTCGTCGTCGCCACGCTTGTCCTTGTTACCATCCCACTCCGCCATGAATATCGCCACGTCCACCACCGAGAGCTGAGACGCGAAGACACGGGAGGAGGGGAAGAACAGGGGCGTGTTGAAAATAATTTACCCAAAAAATAAAAAGAAAAAAAAGGCGTACGGGAGCGTTATAAGAACGGGCATACGCAGGGATGAAGCCCATCTTTCCCAGCACGGAATCGCACGGGCGACAAAGCGACGGCTCACCATGCCGACGATTCGCAAGTGCGACAAGCGGCGAAGACTCACCATGCCGACGAATCGCATGGGCGACGGATGCACCATGATGGACTGCAGCGCCTGAGGCTTTTTCAGCGATGGCGTCTCGGTTTGGTGCGGTGCAGAGAGGCGGCGGTTGCGCACGGGCATCGACGTCACGTGGTGCTCCTGGAACAGCTTCAGCGCCGTTGTTAACGAATCGTTCGCATCCACGGTAACGAGCGTCCTCTTACCGAGGACAAGCTCCTTCACTTCAGACAGCTTCAGTACGCGAGCCATAGCAGCGGAATATGTTCCGACGTCAAAACATGCGAGACGCGAGTCAGATTAAAAAGTTGGGCTCTAATCCGAACCTAAAAGGCTAAAAACTATTCAGCTATCTCGCCTGCAGCAGTTAAAAGTGCCCAGTCTCACAATAAGCGGGAAAAAATCTAGGCCAAGGCCAAGTCGCAAAGCAAGCAGCCGAGTCGAAAACGGAGCAGAAAGAATGGTTCGCTGCAAATAAAGGGAGACAAGGCACCAAGAAACAGAGATTCGTGAGCAGGCTGCCTGGCAATGTACGCGCCGCATGCGGCAGCTTGCACATTTTCTTGGCCTGCAGGGATGAATTGCGTTCTTTGGTTGGGACAGATAAATCGAGCCATGCAGCATGGTGTATGATGTACGCGATAGGAAACAGCGGTAACTACAATGCTATCGACTTCTTCGCTGGCTGTACAGCAGCCCACGTCGAGCCTCGCGAACAGGGGTGCGACGAGCTCACATCCTTCGCCAAATATTTCTCGTCGGGGCAGCGCTAGGGCGCGGGGATGCTGGTGGTTCTGTCAAAATTTGTGCTGTGCCCATTTGTTCGATCGGAAGAAACATACCTGGAGGCGACCATCTTCTTATTTCTGAGGGCAGACTTTAATAATACGTGCGTATTTGTTTCGAGTTGTGCTTTGTTTCTTACCCATACGTCAGTCATAACACCTATACAGCCATCGGAGGGTTCCGACGAACTGGGGAGATTGCTAAGCACGCCAGGAAGACCCATGGTTTAGGGTCAGATCTGACAGACCGTTGACCGCAAATGGACAGTGAAAACACCCCTTCACTTTGAACAGTGTGTCCATGAGCTGAGTCCCAGTCCCCCATCTGGTCTCCGAAAGGAACGGAAGTTGGCCCGAGAAATAGCCCCACACTGGTCAGGTCCGGAGAGAATGCCCCCATGACGGATGTGCTGTCAGCTGCCCGTCAGATATCAGCGAAATTTGGATGTCTAGTTCTGCATTGGGGGCAGTGACCTGCTTTGGACACGTGACGATGAGTCGGATGGCACAGCAAGATAAATGGATGACGTGAGAAGTAAGTTTTCTGATGTGGCTTCCGCTGACTCAACCATTGCACTTGGGCGCCAGTATTATAGCAGGGTTCAGCAGTAAGCCTTTGGAGAGGTACGCAACAAACAACATAGTTACCACTATTAGATAAAAGTTGCATATATTCTGCACTAGCTGGAAAAGGAGAAGATTCATGTAAAACAAGGGCTGTGATTAATGAAGCTTCTCACCCGTGACTATTGATATGCATATATGGTCGAAAAAGGGGCATAAGAAAGCAATTGCCCGTGTTAGATAACAAAAAAGCGGAGAAATCTGATTGAACTTGAGGGTCGGCTGAACTCAACACTTGGTCGGGGGCTCCAGACCAGAGCAGCTCACTTTTGAAAATAAGACTTGTGTTCTCCGTCTCTTACTTCCGCTGGAGCTCAATGAACTGCGCCAAAGCAGCCTCCATCCAGACCTTCTCAGCTCGCAACTGACCAATCAACATATGGCATGGGGCAGAACGCAAGGTCAAGAACAGTGGTACAGAAAAACAGAGCAACGCTCATTCAATGACAAAACCCCCGCACCTTCACAACTGCCATACCTCTCACAACCCCCACACCAGTACGCCCACAACCTTCACAGCCCCACCCTGCACGCCACCGCCCTTCACAGTCCCACCCAGCTAAGCCACAAGCCCCCTCAACCCACAGACCCCCCAGCCCCAGCCCGCAGCCCCCTCCGCCCGCAGGCCCCTCAGCCCACAGCCCCCTCCGCCCACAGCCCATACCCCCCTGACCTGCTCCAGTGCTGCCAGCTGGTGCTGCTGCTCTGCCATGGCCTGCCGCATCCCCTCATGCTCCTGATGACATGGGCGGCATGTGATGGCATGGGCGGCATGTGGTGGCATGGGTGGCATGTGATGGCATGTGGTGGCATGGGTGGCATGTGATGGCATGTGGTGGCATGGGTGGCATGTGATGGCATGTGGTGGCATGGGTGGCATGTGGTGCACGTGATAGTGGATACAGGGTGGAAGGAAAAAGGAAACGATGAGTGCACCACATGCCATGCCACACGACAAGAAAATGTGGGGCCAAAGATAAGTGTGGGCGAAGGCGAGGAGGGTGTGCGACAAGTGCAATGTCGTTCACCGACCCCCCCCCCCAAATCATAGCAAGGGTGTGATAGGGTTTGAGACTTCTAAAATACCTATCGCAAGTGCAATATCGTTCCACCGCTCCCCCCCAACCATAGCAAGCAGCCCGTGCGTGCGTACCTTTCGCGTCATCTCCAGCCACGCGCCGTCCACCACCCACTTGTGCTGCCGTCTCACCGCCACCCCCCCATCAGCCACCATCGACAGCGGCAGCGGTGGGCCCGCCGAGGTTCCTGCAAAAAAGTCACACAGGGAGGGCTGGGAGGGGGGGAAGGGAGGGTGGGGGAGGGGAAGGGGGAGGGGAAGGGGAGTGGGGCGAGGGGGAGGGGAAAGGGGGGGAGGAAGGGGAGGGGAAATGAAGGCACCACTGACAGTGGCAGAGGCAGGCCCACAGAGGTGAGCCGAGGAGAAATCGCACAGGGAGGTGGAAGGTGCCCGGGCGGGCTGTGGAAAGGGTAATTTGAGTCGACTCAAAATTCACCCAGGCCCGCAGAGGTGATCCGAATGCTTCTTGGCACTCACAGGTTGGCGTCATGCAAAACGACAGCCCCCTTGCTTCCAGGGCTCGCCGCACCCCCCGCCAGCTTGCTCGGACTGCCTTGCTTGCCCAGACTCGTCTGACTCGTCCGACTCGTCTGAGTGGCTTGGCCTTGGCCGCGCTGACTCTTATCTTGTGGGCTGCTTCCGGCACTGCCTGCTTGGGGCGTCGTCTCAGCCACACCTGCCCCGCCTGCTCCTTTCCCCCCTGATTCTGCTGCTGCTTCTGCTGCTGCTTTTGAACCCCTGCTTGCGCCTGCCTGGCTGCCTGCAGTGTTGGCCTCGCTGCACGCTGCTTGACTGGCACAGCCCGGGTCCACGTATAGAGACGGAGAGGAGGCGGAGAGGGATGAGGCGGAGGCGGAGAGAGGGTGGGCGAGGGACCAGGCGGAGAGGGAGTGAGAGAGGGAGGAGGAGAGGGAGGAGGAGAGGGAGGAAGTGAGGGAGGAAGCTGGAGGAGAGAACGGGGGGGAGGAGACAGATGGGCCAGGGTTAGGCGCTGCTGTTTGTGCCACCCCTGTCGCTGCCGCTGCCCGCTGCCGCTGCTGCCGCTGCTGCTGCTGCTACTGCTACTGCAGCTACTTGCTGTGATGATTCTGGCAGCGGTGCATTGGCTGTGGGCGCTTTTGAGGCTTGCGCCGCTGACACGCCATGCACCATGCGAGCAGCACGGAGGATCAAAGCATCGAGCTGCGACTCGTGCCTGGAAAAGGCCTGTGCTGCTGCGGCATCCACAGACTCGTATGGCGCACATGCCCTGCCCATCCACAGAGACGAATTGAGAGGAGGGAGAAGTGGGGGGGAGAGCACATGAGAGAGAGGTAGAGGGTCTATTTTTGAGGCGCCTCAAAAATAGACTCCTCACGCAGGGAGAGAGCACATGAGAGAGAGGTAGAGGGAAGTGGTTGGTGTGTTAGGGCATCTATCTAGCTGCGCCTTGTGCCAGGCGAAGGCGTGCGCTGCTGCAGCATCCACAGACGCATATGGCTCGCAAGCCCTGCCCAGTGATAAAGGTGGAGAGGGGTGGGGAGGGATGGAGGGGGTGGGGGGGGAGGAAGAGAGGTATTCTTGGCTTGTGGGGTTGTGTCTAGCGAAGGCCTGTGCTGCTGCAGCATCCACAGACGCATATGGCTCGCAAGCCCTGCCCAGTGATTATGGCGAGTGGAGATGAAGGTTGGGGCGTGGAAGGCGGGGGGAGGAGAGGGGGATACTCTTGGGTTTTGTCAGCTGGTCTCTCAGTTGGTCAAAATCGTGCAGGACCGGGGGGATGGGATAAGAAGGGCAGAAAAATAAGAGCAGGGCAGGAAAACCAGAGGAAGAGAATGAAGGGGCAGGAAGAGTTTTGTTTTTGAGAATTCTAAAAAACAGGAAGAAGAAGGCAAATGGAGGCGGGGGGAGAATAGCCGTGCACTCACGTGAAATCGCGCCTCTCCATCCCCGTTATAAGCGTCTTCAGAGCAGCGTCCCGTGCAGCCCTCTCCCGCTGCGCCTGCTGCACCACCCCCTCCACCCGCCGCCTCACCTCCTGTACCTCCCGACCCTTGGCCTCCAAAGCACTCTGCAAGGAGAGAGGGAAGAGCGAGGGGAGCCGGGGGATTGGGGACAAGGTGGGAGAGGAAGAAAGATCATATCTGCGCCTGCAGCACCACCCCCTCGACTCGACCCTCCCCCCACTTCCTGCGCCTGCTGTGGCTTGGCCCTAGGGCCCCTGCGCCAGGGGGGTGGTAAACAGGTGGGACGAGCATCACCTGACTTGTGCAGATATGGTTGACATGCACAATTGAAACAAGAACAAGCACAATTGAAACAAGAACTGTGTGAGCTAAGCTCCTACTCCTGCTAAGGGGTGCACAACACAAGAGATGCACAACGGATCGCCAAGGGGAAACCCAAGGGGAGGAGGAGCGAGAGAAAAGAAGGAAGTGGCAAGGAGTGAGATAGAGGGAACCCACCTGGAACCTTCCACAGACGGATTTCATGCTGGCAATGTGTGAGCTAAGCTCCTTCACTTGCTCCTTCCGGATCACACTCCCTTGGCTCCTCTCCTCCTCCCTTATCTTCCTCTCCTCCTCCCTTGCTTTCCTCTCCTCCTCCCTTGCCCTCTGCTCCTTCACTCTCGCCCGCCTCTCCCGCTGCACCAGCTTGTTCCATTGAGCGCCCAGCACCTTGATTCTCCCAATCCACTCCACCGTCCTCCCCTCCAATCCTCCTCCCTGCCCCTCCACTCCTCCTCCCTGCCCCTCCACTCCTCCTCCCTCCCCCTCCACTCCTCCTCACCTGCCCTTTCCTTCTCACTCCCCGCCAACCTCTCCACATCTGCCGCTCCTTCCTCCACCACCTCTCCAACTGACGTCTCCACAGCCTCCTCCTCCCGCTCCTTCTCCCCATCCTCCTCCCGCTCCTTCTCCCCATCCTCCTCCCCCTCATTCCCCCCTTCCTTCTCCCCCTCCTCCAACTCTGCTGGTTCTTTCGCCGTCTCAGCATCCCTCCTTGCCTCCCTCAACACCTCCTCTGCCTCTCGCACCCTCCTCTCTCCCTCCTGCAGCTCCCTCATCAATCTCTCTCGCTCGCCCTCCAGCTCTCTCCGCGACCTCTCTTTCTCCCTCTCCACTTGGCTCATCATTTTTTCTTTCTCCCTCTGCACTTCTCTCATCAGCACCTCTTTCTCCTCTTCTGCCTCCACCCTCACTCTCTCCCTTTCCCTCTCCAATTCCGCAATCACCCTCTCTTTCTCCCTTTCCACTTCGTTCCTCACTCTCTCACGCTCCTTCTCCACCTCTTCCCTCACTCTCTCCCTTTCCTTCTCCACTTCCCCAACCATCCTTCCCTTCTCCTCAGCCCATTCCGCCTCCCTCCTCTCCCTCTCTCTCTCCCTCTCTCTCTCCCTCTCCCTCTCTCTCTCCCTCTCCCTCTCTCTCTCCCTCTCCCCCTCCTCCACCCTCCCTCTCCACATCTCCTCTATCTGTCTCACCAGCATTTCCATCCCACTCCTCCTCTCCTCCCACTCCCTCCTCATCCCCCTCTCCTTCTCCTCCCACCCCCTCCTCTCTCTCTCAACCTCCCCTCCACCTCCCTCCTCTCTCTCTCCATCTCTCTCACTCTCTCCACCATCTCCCCCAGCCTTCCCTCTGCTACAACCCTCTGCTCAGTCTCCACCTGTCTAGCTACCACCTCCCTCCGCAGCTGTTCCCGAACCTGCTCCAGTTGCTGCCGGACCACTTCCACCTCCTCCCGATCCCTTCCCCAAGCCTCCGACACCTGCTGCCAAGCCTGCTGCTTCGTTTTCTCAATCTCCTCCCGATTCTCTTCCCTGACCCTCTCGACTTCCTCGTTACCCTCGCTCCTAACCCTCTCCACCGCTTCCAACCCCTCTCTCGTGGCCCGTTCAACCTCTCCTCTCAAGTTTTCCACTGCTCGTTCCAGCACCATCCGTGTCATCCTCCCCTCCTCCTCCTTCCCCTCTACAAGCGTCTTCAGTTGCTCGACAAGCTCCATTAACTCCCCCACCTCCCTGCCTCTCGTTTCCACCTCCTCCCTCTGCCTCTCCACCTCCCTCTCCTTCTCCCTCGCCTCCCTCTCCGCCTCCTCTTTCCCCTCTACAAGCACCTTCAGTTCCCCTACAAGCTTCAACAATTCCTCTACCTCCTTGCCCCTCACCTCTACCTCCCTCTCCCTCACTCCCAGCTCCTCCCTCTGCCTCTCTACCTCCCTCCCCTTCTCCCTCACCTCCTTCTCAGCCTCCCCAAGCCTCACCCTCACTCCCTCAACCTCCTCCTCCATCTCCCTCACTCGCTCCCTCACTCTCTCCACCTCCTCCTCCAGAGCTGCAACCGCCTTCCTGGAAGCTTCAGCTTCTGCTACAGCCTCCTGCAGCCTTCTGTTTGCCACATCAGCATCAGCCCTCGAAGCTTCAGCTTCTGCTACAGCCTCCTGCATCATTCTATTCGCCACGTCAGCATTAGCCTTTGCAGCGTCAGCATCAGCCCTCGAAGCTTCCGCTTCTGCTACAGCCTCCTGCAGCATCCCCTTTGCCACGTCAGCATTAGCCTTTGCAGCGTCAGCATCAGCCCTCAGAACTTCAGCTTCTGCCACAGCCTCCTGCAACCTTCTGTTCGCCACATCAGCATCAGCCCGTGCCGCATCAGCGTCAGCGCGTGCAGAGTCAGCATCAGCCCTCGCCGCGTCAGCATTTACCCAGGCAAGTGCCATAATCTCCTCCACCTTGTCCGTCACTACCGCAACCCGCACCCCCTCTCTCTCTCTTTCTGCCTCCTCCTCCGCTCCCTCTACCTCTTGCATGCGCGCCCCTTGCATGCTCACGCCCAGCGCTGCTCCTTCCCTCAGCAGACTCTGTTTCACTGCCGCAACCGCCCTCCTCCACTCATCCCTCTCCTCCTCACCCCTTCCACCTCCTCCTCTCTCTCCCTCACTCTCTCTTCCAGACTACTAGCCTCCCCGCTCAGCCTCATCCTCGCCCCCTCACTCTCCTCCCACTCCCGCTCCACCTCCTCCAGCCTCTTTCTCACTCTCTCCGCCTCCTCCTCCGCCTCCCGCACACTCCTCTCCTCCTCTCTCAGGCGCCTCAGAAGGATCGCCATATCCCTCTCCGCATTGTCCCTCTCCCTCTCCGCCTCCTCCTTGCTCCTCTCCGCCTCCTCCTTGCTCCTCTCCGCCTCCTCCTTGCTCCTTTCTGCCTCCTCTCCCCTCCTCACAGCCTCCTCCCTCCTCCTCTCTGTCTCCTCTCCCCTCCTCTCCGCCTCCTCTCTCCTCTCCTCCGCCTTCTCGACCTGCATGTGCAGCGCACTCACCTCCTCTTCCATCTCCCCCACTCTCTCCCTCATCTCCCTCACTCCCCTCAGCCCCTCCTCCAGCTCCCCCCTCACACTCTCCCTCTCTCTCTCCACCTCCTCCCTCCTCCCCCTCTCCTCCTCCACTTCGCTCTCCGCATCCCCAACCCTCGCAGATAACACCTCCCCTTCAGCAGTAAGCACCTGCACTCGCTCGCTTAGCTTCCTCCCTTCTTCCTTAGATTCCGCACACCGTCTCACAAGCCCTTCGTTCTCTGTCCTTAGATTAGAAACCTCCCCACTTAATCTCAAGATTTCCACACCTGATTTCTCACACTCCTCACTTAACCTCTCCCTCTCACCTTCCACCTCCCTCACTCTCTTTTTCAAACCAACCACCTCCCCCTCTAAAGCCTCCTTCACTTTAATCACACTTGACAGCTCAGCAATCATGCTACGCTTCTGCTCGCGCTCCCTTTCCAGCTCAGCAAAGAGTCTTTCCACCTCAGCAACCAGCCGTTCCACCTCAGAAACCAGCCCCTCCACCTCCCTCACCTTGCCCTCCACCTCACACCGCACCACCCCCTCTCTCTCCTTCCATCCCCTCACCTCCTCCTCCTTGGCTCTCAGCTCCTCGACCTTTTGTTTCACCTCCTCCTCCTTTTCTCTCACCACCTCATCCACAGCTTTCACCTTCTCCTTTGAAACTCTCAAGTCCCCTTCCAGCGCCTCCACCTTCTCGTCCCTCTCTTTCACCGCCGCCCCCAAAACTCTCACCTCCTCATTCACAGCCTCCACCTTCTCCCTCATACCTCTCACCTCCTCTTCCAGGGCCTTCACCTTCTCGCCCCGCTCTTTCACTCGCACCTCCAGCTCCCTCACCGCTCTCACCAGCGCTTCCTTTTCGCTCTGCAGCCTTGCAATATGCTCCTGGTGCGCCCTTTCAACCTCGTCTTTCTCTTCCACGGCTTTCACCAGCGCCTCCTCTTCCCTCAGCAGCCTGGCAACAACTTCCCGGTGCTGCCTTTCGAGATCTTCCTTCCCTTCCACCGCTACCTCCAGCGCCTCCTTTTCCCTCAGCAGCCTTGCAGCATGCTCCCTGTGCTCCCTTTCAACTGCCTCTTTCGCACTCCCTGCCATCCTCTCCCTCGCCTCCCACTCCTCCCTCTCTGCCTGCAGCTCCAGTATCTGCCGCTCCCTATCTTGCACTTGAGCCTGCAGCACCACCACTTCGCTATCAAGTGCCGCTTTCTCCCTCCTTTCCCTCTGCAACCTCTCCTCCCATTCTCCCCTCTCTGTCTGCAGCTCCAGTATCCGCCGCTCCTTATCCTGCACTTGACCTTGCAGCGCCAACACCTCCTTTTGAGTGGACTCAAAAGCCATCCTCTCCCTCGCCTCCCACACCTCCCTCTCTGCCTGCAGCTCCAGTATCCGCTGCTCCTTATCTTGCACTTGACCCTGCAGCCCCACCACCTGCTTCTCCTTCTCCTCCATCCCTGCTTGTAACGCGGATATTTGCCTACCCCTCTCTTGAACTCCTGCTTGTAACGCAGCAGCTTCATTCACCGTCTCCTCCACTTGCCCCTGCAGCACTTTCACCTGCCGCTCTTTCTCTCCCAACCCTGCTTGTAACGAGGATATCTCTTCCCCCTTCTCCTGCACACTTGCCTCTAGCTCTCTCACTTGGCCCACCCTCTCGTCCAACTCTACCTGTAAAGCGCACACCTGCCTTCCCTTACCCTCAACTGCAGACTCCAGCACCAGTATCTTCGCATCCCTCACCAGAACCATCGCCTCTTTTTCCCGAGCATACCCTTCCTTCTCTCCCACGCTTGCCTGCAGCACTGCCACCTGGCCCCTTAGCGCCCTCATCACCCCTTCCCTTTGTTCTGATTCTAGTGCCCTTTCCTCCAGTGCCGCTCGCAGCCCCTCTACAACCTCTTCCTTCTCCCTTAACGCTCCCTTCAACCCCTCTGCGGCCTTATTCAACTCCTCCAATTCTCCTTTCAACCCATCCGCCACCGCTTTCGACTCCTGCAGCTTCCCTCGCAGCCCCTCTACTGCCTCTTCCTTCTCCCCCAATGTCCCCTTCAATTCCAAAGCAGTCCTTTTCAGCTCTTCTAGTTCGCCCCTCAATCCCACTACCGTCCCTTCCGTCCCTTCTAATTGCCCCTTCAATCCTTCAATACTCTCATCCCTGTCCTTCAATTCTCTTGTCAACCTCGCCACCTCACCTTCCTTCTCCTTCAGTTCGCCCCTCAGCGCCACCACCACCCCTTCCGCCTCCCCCAACTTCCCCTCCACTTCCTCCGCAAATTCGTCCCTCTCCTTGGCAACTTGTGTCAACCTCGCCACCTCGCCATCCCTCTCCTTCAGTTCGCCCCTCAGCCGCACCACCACCCCTTCCGTCTCCTCCACCTTTCCCCTCAATGCCTCTGCATCTTTGTCCTTCTCCTTTATTTCTCGTGTCATACTCGCCACCTCCCCTTCATTGCACGTCAATTCGCCCCTCAGCCCCGCCACCACCCCTTCCGTCTCCTCCAAACTCCTCTTCAACGCCTCCAGAGCCTCGTCCCTCGCCTTCAAATCCGCCACCAAGCCTACAACTACGCCTTCCTTCGCCTTGAGCTCGCCTCTCAACCCCACCGCCACCCCTTCTGTCTCCTCCAGCTCTCCCTTCCACGCCTCCACATCCTCGCCCTTCTCCCTCAAATCCCTGGTCAAAGTCGCCACCTGCCCTTCCTTCTCCTCCAATTCGCCCCTCAGCGCCACCACCACCCCTTCTGTCTCCTCCAGCTTTCCCTTCCACGCCGCCACATCCTCGCCCTTCTCCCTCAAATCCCTGGTCAAAGTCGCCACCTGCCCTTCCTTTTCCTCCAATTCGCCCCTCAGCGCCACCGCCACCCCTTCTATCTCCTCCAGCTCCTTCTTCCACCCCACCATCGCCTCTTCCCTTTCCTTCAAATCAGCCATCAGCCCTGCAACTGTCCCTTCCTTTTCCTCCAATTCGCCCCTCAGCGCCACCACCACCCCTTCTATCTCCTCCAGCTTTCCCTTCCACGCCGCCACATCCCCGCCCTTCTCCCTCAACTCCCTTGTCAAACTCGCCACCTCCCCTTCCTTCACCTCCAGCTCGCCCCTCAGCGCCACCACCACCCCATCCTTCTCCTCCACCTCCTTCTTCCACCCCACCATCACCTCCTGGCCTATCTCCCTCTCCCGCTCCAACAACCCCACTCTCTCCCTCATCTCCTCGCACTCCCTGCTAACCCTCTCAACCTCCACCCTCCCTCGCTCCACCTCCTCCCTTCCCTCCTCCACTCGCCCCTTCAACTCCCCAATCACCACATCCGCACTCGCTCTCTCCCTCTCCCTCTCCCCCTCAACCCTCTCAGCCAGCATCCTCGCCTCCTCTAAATCCCTTCTCAATCCCTCCACCTCCCTCTCCCTCTCCCCCTCAACCCTCTCAATCCAGCCCCTCTTCTCCTCTAGCTCCTGTCTCACTCCCTCCATCTCTCTCTCCCTCTCCCCCAACCGCTCCTTCAACCCTCTCACCTCCACCTCCCTCTCCTCCACTTCCTCTCTCAGCACCCTCACACTCCCCCGCTCCTCCTCCAACTCCCTCACTCTCGCCTGCAAAACGCTCTCCGTCTCCTCTATTTCCTTCCCCTTCGCCTCTTTCTCCCTCATTTCCCTCTCCACCGTGCTCCGCGCCTCACCCAGCTCGCGCATTGCCTCCTCCACCTTGCTTAACGCTTCCTTCCTCTCCCCTTCCACCTTGCCTATCTCGCCTTGCAGCGATCGGACCCTTTCCTCTAGATTGCACACCGCCTCTTTCCTCTCCCCTTCCACCTTGACTATCTCGCCTTGCAGTAACCAGGCCCGTTCCTCCAGCTTGCAGAAGATCTCCTTCCTCTCCTCTTCCACCTTGCCGATCGTTTCTTGCAGTGAGCCAACCCGTTCCTCCAGCTTGCGTACCGCCTCTCTCCCCTCGTCTTCCACCTTGCCTACCGTGTCTTCCAGTGACCGGACCTGTTCCTCGGCCGCCTGTCTCTTCTCCTTCTCCTCCCTCAGCTCTGTCAGGCTTGCTTCTAACCTCCCCTCATTCTCCGTCTTCTCCTTCCCCCATCCCTCCCTCTCGCCCTCCATTCGTCTAATCTCGCCCTCCAACCCCTCCTTCTCTCTCGCCCATTTCTCCCCCAAAGCACCGCTTTCTGCTTCCATCTTCCTAGCCAGTGCGGTCCTACCCTCTAATTCCCTCTCCAATGCCTCCCTCTCCCTTACCCATATCTCCCCACACGCATCTCTTTCTGCTTCAATCGTCCTGATCAGTAAGCTCCTCTCCTCCACTTCCCTCTCCAATCCCTCCTTCTCGCTTATCCATTTCTCCTGCAACGCACCTCTTTCTGCCTCCACCTTGCCTACCAGAGCGTTTCTTTCCTCCATTTCCCTCTCCAACCCCTCCCTCTCCCTTAACCATTTCTCCCCACACAACCCACTTTCTGCTTCCGTCTTCCGAACCAGAGCGTCCCTCTCCCCTATTTCCCTCTCCAACTCCTCCTTCTCGCTCTGCAATCCCGCAATCCGCCTCTCCAGTTCCACTTTCTCCTTCACCATCTCCTCCTTCTCCCGCGCCCATTCCTCCTCCAACGCACACCTCTCTGCCTCCATCTCGCCAACCATAACGTCTCTATCCTCCTTCTCCCTCTCCCATTCCTCCTTCTCCCTCTCCCATTTCTCCTCCAGCGCAACTCTCTCTGCCTCCACCTTGCTAACCAGAGCGCTCCTCTCCTCCACTAGCTTCTCCTTTTCCCTCTCCAAACCCTCGATCCGCCTCTCCAGTCGCTCTTTCTCCTTCTCCAAATCCTCCTTCTCCCTTTCCACTTCTCCCTTTTTCTTCAGTATACCCTCCTTCTCCCTCGCCCACTTCTCCTCCAATGCGCTTCTTTCTGCTTCCATCTCGCTAACTCGAACGCCTTGCTCCTCGCATTCCCGCACCAGCTTCTCTCTTGCCCTCTCCAGGCCCTCATTTTCCTCCTCCAATCTCCCCTTTACCCTCTCCAATTCCTCCCTCTCTCTCCTCCATTCCTCCTCCAGCGCACGCCGCTCCACCCCCAACTTCCGAACCACTTCCTCACGCTCCTCCCTCTCCTTCGCCACCCCACACTCCAACTCCTCCTCCTCCCTCTCCCTCCTCTCCACATCCCTCTCCCTCTCCCTCACCACCCCCTCAAGCTCCCCAATCCTCTTCTCCCTCCTCCCAACCTCCTCCTCCAACTCCCTCACCCTCCGCTCTCTCTTCGCCCCCCTCCTCTCAATCACCTCTCTCTCCCCCTCCTTCGCCTCCACCTCCCCTCTCAGCGCACTCACCTGCACCGACAGCTCCTCCATCTCCCCTTCCACCTCTCTCAACCGCCCCTCAAGCCTCTTCACCTCTCTCTCCCCCTCCCTCACTCGTTCCTCCCCCTCCCTCACTTGCTCTTCAAGCTCACTCACCCTCTCCCCCTGGGCAGCCGTGGCTGCGAGCTCTGCTCGTTTCGCGGCCAGGCCTGCCTGCAGCACCGCCACCATGTCCCCCAGCTCTCTCACCTCCTCCTCGAGTCCCTTCACCGTTTCCTCTCTCTCTCCCCGCTCCTTCTCCAGCGCACACACCTTGTCTCGTAGCTCACTCACCAACGCTTCCAGCCTCTGGATCGCCTCCTCTTTCGCTTTCATATCTGCCTCTCGTTCTGCCTCTCGTTCTGCCGCCTCTGCACCTCGCTTCCTCTCCTCCTCCTCCCTCACCCTCCTCTCCTCCTCCCTCTCCCTCTCATTTTCCTCCTGCTCCTCCCTCCTCTCGGCTTCCATCCTCCTCCGTTCCCTCTCAAACTCATTCTTAGCGTCATCAATCCTCCCCTCCAGCTCTCCAATCCTCGCTTCTAGGCCACAAGCACGCTCCTCCTTCAAACGAATCTCGGCTTCTATCGAGGATATTCTCGCCTCTCGCTCCGCCAAAGCGACTTCTAGCGCCCCCACCTTCCCAGTCTCCTCGGTCAACGCGGTCAACAGAGCCCCCTCTCGCTCCTTCAGCCTCACCACCTCTCCCTCGGCATCCCCTCTCCGCCTCCTCTCCTCCTCTACCTCCCCATCTATCTCCTCCTTCACTCTCTTCCAACTCTCCCCCTCTCTCACCCTCCCCTCCTCCGCCTCCCTCCTCTCCTCCTCAACCCTCCCAAGACTCTCCCTCACTCCCACCAGCTCTGCTTCCAGCACACCCACTCTCTCCCTCGCTCCCTCTCTCTCCTCCTCCGCCCTCCTCCTCCCCTCCTCCTCCCCCTCAAGCCTCTCCTTCAGCCTCCTCACTTCCTTCTCGACCTCCCTCCTCCTTGCAACCTCCTCCTCGACTCTCTCCCTCAACTCCCGCCCGGCCTTCTCAACGCCCTCTCGCTGCTGCCTCTCCTTTTGACTCGACTCCACCGCTTCCCTCCGCCCCTCTTTGAGCCTCTCCAGTTGCCCTTCCAGCGCGGCCAGCTGCTGCTCCAGTCCCACGCGCTGCTGCCTCTCGGACTCCAGCCACGCCCTCACCTGCGCCACCTCTCGCTGCAGCTCCTCCTCTCTACGCCGCACGTCCTCCCGCACTAGCAGCAGATTGCTTGCACCAGCAGTGTTCACAGCTTTGCCATCCTCCTCCTCTTCCTTCCGGCCTTCACTCCCGTCTTCCGTCTCATCCCCCTCTCGCTCCTCTACCTCTTCTCCCTCCCCACCTCCCTCTTCCCCCCGGCCCACGGTTAACCCAATCTCCCCCCCCGTTACCCGAACCTCCCCTCCCCCTTGCGCCTCCTCATCTCTATCAGCCGACCCCTCCTCTCTCCTCTCAAGCGTCTCCCCCTTACCTTTCTTCCCCTTCCCTTTCTCTCGCTTCCCCACCTCTCTTGCAACCTTCTCCCCCTCCCGCCTCTCCCTCTCAATCTCCCTCCTCTCCTCCACCACCTCCTTCCTCGCCTCCCCCAAGGCATCTACTACCATCTCATTCCCACTCCTCAGCCCCTCTAGTTCTCTCACCAAAATACTAATCTCATCTCTCACCTCCCTCCCCTTCTCCCTCGCCTTCTCCTCACTCCTCTCCAGCAACCCCCGCGCCGTCTCAAGCTCCAACCTCAGCCGTCGGATCGTCCTCTCCGCCTCAGATCTCATCTTCACCGCTCTCCCGTGCAACCGCCTCAAAATCTCCACTTTCCTCGAAACTTCGCCCCTCAACCTTTCCACCTCCCCATCCTTCTCCCTCACCTCGCTCCTCAACGCCTCGACATCTCGCTCAACCGAGAAAATCTCCCTCAAAAGATGATCCTCCCACTGACTCTCTGCCTTAACCTGCAAAGCTAACTCTTCAACTCCCACCTGCCGCTTTAACTCTCTCAGTGCTCGCTCCGCTTCTCCCCGCCGCCCCTCTGCTTCTTCTCGCTTCCTGGAAGCTTCCGCTCGCCGGGCTCGCTCCCGAGCCAGCATGCAGGACTGGTGGAGGAGAAGGTCCTCCATGTAGCCCAACACGTCAGCAGTCGCCACGTCAGCTGTGGCCACGTCGGCAGTCGCCACGTCGGCCGTGGCCAAGTGAGCAGAAGGTAGATTCACGCTGGCAGCAGTAGCAGCGCCAGCACCAAAACCAACACCAACCGCGGGAGCAGCGGGAGGAACAACAACACCTGTATCGCCGCCACCTCTCCCTCCTCCTCCACCACACTCCACCTTCCGAGCCTCCATCCATTGCCAGAGCTTAGCCTCGGCAAGGCGCATGCCGGACCTAAGGTCCTCCGCCTCCTCCTCCACCTCCCTCCTCCTCCTCACCTCCTCCCCCACACTCCTCTCCATCTCCTCCCTCTCTCCCTCCAGCCTCCTCCTCTCCCCTTCTAACTCCAAGATCCGCCTCTCAAAATCCCTTCTGTCTTCGCCCCTCGGTCTCCCCAAATCTGTACTTGCTGACTTCTTCTCAGCAACTCGATCAGCTGCATCGTCTCCCGTCCAGATGCCCCGCCCCTGGGTGACTTTCTCCGCACCATCCTGCTCAGGCACAGCTTCACCCACGCCCTCTTTAGGCGGTGCTACAGCTGGGGCTGTCAGGCCGTCCATATTGACGACCACGTGGGAGCTCTCTGGTGCCATCTCGAATCCTTTTGCAGGTGCTGCTACAACCGAGGTCTTTCTAGTCCCACGCGCTGCTACAACCGAGGGATCTCGAGACGCTGATTCAACTACCGAGCGATCCCCAAAAGCGATCTCCATCGGGCTGTCAAGGTTAGCAAGGCAGTAACCCTTTTCGCCCCCGCTACCACCTTTCGCAGAGTTGACGGTCGGGAGGTGAGGCGAAGCGAGGGGAAGGCAGACGGCAGGGTAGGCAGTCGAGGTTGCCTTGAGGCACTCTAGTGGCGCAGCGGTCGGCAGTCTAAAGCGATAGCAGAAGCCAGCAGTTCGCGTGCAAAGGGAGGGTAGCGGTTCCGCCGGACAGCAAGGCTAGCAACAACCAACAAGCTTTTGAGGACTAGGAGTCGCGGCTTTTCCCGAGACACTGTGGGGAGAAGGGTGTGTTGAGACGTCTTTGAGACGACTCAAACGTCGCTTGGATGAACTACATGTACTTCCTTCCGCGGCGTCCCAACTATAAGCAGATGCATGCGCTTCCCAGTATCACACGAAAATGAGGCGGCGGGTAAAATGGTCATACTAGAGGCTGCGGCGGAAGCGGCAGCATTGGCTGCCGTTCCGCGCTCAAGCCCCGCGCGCACCGCCGCCACTGCCTGGTGGAGGGGGAACGAGGGGAGAGGAACGGGGGGAGCTTTTGAAGGTAACCGCACTCCAACTCAATGGTTTCCGCGCTCAAGCTCCGCCCACTCCGCCGCCACCTCCTGGTGGAGAAGGGACGAGGGGGAGGAAGCGAGGGGCGAGGAAACGAGGGGAGAGCTAACGAGGGGCGAGGAAGGGAGGGGCGAGGAAAGGAGGGGCGAGGAAGGGAGGGGCGAGGAAGGGAGGGGCGAGGAAAGGAGGGGCGAGGAAAGGAGGAAGATTTTGTAGATTCTCGAACGTTAACTCTAGCGTTTCCCCGCTCAAGCTCCGCCTGCTCCGCCGCTACTGCCTGTCGGGGGGAGGGCAAGGGGAGAAGGAGGGGGAAGGAAGTCAGCACCGAAGCATGATTAACAGAGAAGGCACGAAAGGCTTCTTCCTCAGATTTCAAAGCAGGGTAAGAACGAGAGAGCGCGAGAGGAAGGGCGAGGAGAGGACGGACTGACGAGAGGAGAGAGGCCGAGGAAACGGGCGGGAAGAAACGCGACTAAGAATGTGGCAGGCACGAGTGACTGCCACATTCTTAGCAGAACAGCAGCTGGGGAGACGATGAGCACAAGTGACTGAACAGCAGACGCGCGAGAAAGATTGAAGAGGCGCGAAATCCAACAGATGGAAGCTGTGTTGCCCGGCGGATGGCACCTTTTGTACATGAAATCTCGACGGCGGTTATCCCAGCATCTGGACCGTGAACGTCACATCCGCCGCCCTGGATCGACGGCGACCAAGGCGCTTGACCGGCAGCCTGTCTACCTGACGGAATGGCTGACGGACACGAGCCACGTGGCACAGAGGCATTGGTTGGCGTAGGTGGACGATGTGCTGACGTAGGTTGGTGGGTCGGTTCCGGATTCTGGATTTAGGAGAACGATCTCCTCTCAGGGGGGACTACATGTGGACAGGAGACGAGAATACTGGTAGCTGGGATTAATACTCTCCTTAGAGACGTCTCGGACCCTGCAGCATCCGATGCTCATCCCTGCTATCGACCATGGACCCCTCTGCTCCGTACTGACTCGAGTGAAACAGGATTGTGCAAGGACAGACGAAAAAATATCGTCATTGATTTCTGGTGCAGCTCGGTTGGGCACGTTTGCGTCGTGGTCTGTGCGTTATATTAGTCTTCAGTGCGATAACCTTTTTCAGGACGCGCCCTCGGCAGACTCGGCAACTTCGAGATGACGAAGGCGAGAATCCTCGGCAAAACCAAGGCGATGGCCATGAGGATGTCGATGTCATCTCAGCCGTGCATCATGGCTCTGGGGGACCATGTATGCCATGAGTCCATGACCTCAAGTCAGGGGTGTATGGTTCGGTTCGGAGAATCTTGACGGGTCATGTGGCATGGATAACATTTGGAGAGGGGGGGAGGATGAACGACATTCGATGGTGCATGCAAATGCGAAGTGCTGCCGAGCCGAGCGGAACCACGGGTCACAAGCGCATTAGCATTCGCAACCATGATTCCATGACCCCATTCCACTCCTATTGGGCTGGAACGCTCGGGAAAATCTTCGATCGGACCGAAGTCCTACCGCCAACCAATCAGATGGACGAAGAGGCATGACTGTAGCGACAACATTGCGTGAAGGCGCAGACACATTGGCCAAAGATGCTGGACGCCGCCGCTGAAATCCGTGAGCTGCTGCCCGGGACTTCTTTTGACTTCAAGGCATAAATCGGAACGACAGCAATAATTGTTACAAGAAAGCGCCTATTTTGATTGTGTTTAAATATATGTGAAACACCTCCCACTATGTAAGGAATTACCATTCCTTAATGGGGCTCGCCACAGCGAGTACGCGCAAACCTCTCGGCCCTCAAGTCACGCGCCAAACCAGCCCCTGCCGAACTTTTCATCCCGAGTCGCCCCGAACCCATTTTGACCCCATCACCCTCGGGACTATCGAGCCCTTGACTGGCCCTCGACATTCAACCCTGGTCAATCGCCCTAGATATTGCCTTAGGCCTCATTTCTATCAACACTCCATAATCACGTTCCCCTTATTGAATACTGCGCTAAACTCTGAATTGTAATTCATAACACACTTCACGCAAGACCTCTGGAGAGGGCTTGGAGTTGGCGAGATTGCTGCCATAAGATAACAGCTAGTATGCCACATTGAGAATAGGGGCATCACTAGAGCAAAGCTCGCAAGCTGCAAGCACATCCACCAGCCGGATGCAGGTGAATCTTTATTATATACCACAAACAAGGGATGTGGCAGCTAGACCCACGAAAATCACAAGCATTTTGCTCAGACACAGCCCAACCAATGACAAAAACACAGCAGCCCTTGTGACTGCACCTCATGACTACCTACCAAATGATCAAGCACAAGGTAAGGAATGGAACCTGTACAGCAGCAACCCATCCATGGCTTAGATGATGTACACTAGCCAGCCTGGTCGTTCAGCACTCCCAAACCCCCACCCTGCTCCCCACTGCCACCACCAGCATCAGAAATCGCTTGGTGCAGAATCGTTGTGGCGGTGATAGGCGACATCCACAGGGGCAGCGGCCCTTGCTGGTCTGACAGGCATCTGTCTGCGCCACCCTGTCTGTCTGCACCGCTCTGTCTGTCCGCACTGCCCATCCTACCCAAACCCTGGTTGGACTGAGAACCCGAGGACAGTCTGAGCCCCCCATGTTGTTTGCTGCCCCCTGCACTCCCATAGCCTCCACTGGCAGGAGCAGCAGCAGCAGCAGCAGCAGCAGGGATCCTCCCATCATAACTAGCACCATGAGGAGCACCCCCACCACCATCACCAGTAGCACCAACACTACCAGTAGCACAAGCACCAGTAGCACCACTACCACCTGCTTCTCCCCTGCATTCAGCCTCAACGGCAGCAGCAGCAGCAATCAGGGCCTGCGTCCCCTTAGCTAGCGACGCCCCCTGCAGAGGCGGCGACAGCCCCGCCCCCACCGACCCCTCACACCCGTACTCCCCTGACTCCACGCCACCACCACCAGACGGCCTACCCATTTGAGGACTCGGACTTAACAGGGCAAGGTGGCTGGACGGGGGAGAGAGCATAAGGGATTGTCCCAGCAGGGATGGGGACAGGGGAGTGCCACCGGAGGGGTTGGGTGGGAGGAGGGCGTCGTCAGGGAAGGATGGTGGGTGGTCCGAGTCGTCGTCGGCCTGCAGGAGCGCGGACATCTCGCCCATCATGCGCCTCTCTCCCGCCACCCACCAGGACTTGTCTCCGCTCGTTGCCACCCCTTCCCCCCCTGCATCCGCCTGTGGTTCGGCGGTGTCGGTGCGTTGGTGCGGCTCGGCTTTGGCTTGTACTGCCGTTCCGTCTGCAGTCACACAGAGTGCAGAACAGAAACAGAACAGTAAGACATGAACATGTGGAAGTGGCTACTTGTGGAGGCATGTGAAATAAGGACGGGAACAACCGTTCTCCTGATGAGAATCGGAAAAGAAAGAAAGAGAGAGAGAGAGAGAAAAAGAAAAGGCCCGAAAGCTGCTGGACTGACCACACTTCTGGAGCGAGCGGTACTGTAGGCGGACGCTCTCACCCGAGTCCAGTATGCGCACGAGATACCTGCCACACAGCCAGCCAGCAAGCACAGAGAGAAGTGACCGAGTGAAGTGACAAGTGAAGTGGTAGGAAGGAATAGGTGAGGCGATGCAGTAAACTGGCAGATTGCAGGTTACACAGGTAACCTGAAGGTAGGACTCGGACAGCAAAGGGGCGCACCAGCCGTTCAAACACTGTGACGTGATAACAGCCTCTTGAGTCGACTCAAAAGTTAAACAGGTAACATTAAGCAAGGAAGGTGAAGGAGCGCACCAGCCGTTCAAGCACTGCGACGTGATAACAGCTTCTTTGCCAAAGAACTTCTCCGGGGTCCGTTTATTGCCCTGCACACAATAGAGAGAATCATCAGCATCTCTTTTGCAATGCACTGAATCCAACAAGCAGCACAACAATCGCAGGACAAACTTCTTACCTTGATCAAGACCTTTTCATCTACAGAGAATGGGAACTGCACTCCTCTCAGTCTGCCTCCGCCTTCAGCATCAGGAGAGCCTAGCTGCGCCGAGTCGTCAGGCTGTAGGAAAACACGCAGCAAATAGTTCAGTGCTTCAGTACTTCCCCAAAAGGACGAGAAGAAAACATAAAAAACGCATCAGAATACAAAACAACCAAGAAGTTTAGCAGCAAAAGAGCGAGCGAACCAGCTTGGAGCGGCACTTGACTGGTTGAGGTGTAGAGCCATCCATCACCAGCAGGCCCTCCCAGTGCTGCTCTCTGATGCGGTAGGTATATTATGAACTTCTCGACAAGCACCAACAACTGCGAGGGCGCACCTTGGGGCGGCGGCGCTTGACTGGTTGCGGCATGGAGCCATCCGGCAGCAGCTTGCCCTAGCCGTGCTGCTCCCTGTCGCGCTTCCTCTCGGGGGCAATAATTGAGGCGCCGAAAAAATAGCCAAAACATCAATAGCAAGAGGGAGAGGGCGCACCTTGGGGCGGCGCTTGACTGGGTGAGGAGTGGAGCCATCCAGCAGCAGCTTGCCCTCCCCGTGGTGCTCCTTCTCGCGCTTCCTCTTGGGGGCCTTCACGCCCAGCCCTGTGTGGTGCGACGGGCCCTTTCCAAAGCACGATGCCACCGACCTCACCGCTGCAGCCACAGCACACAGGTTTGGATGGGGCTTAGAGTGTGCAAAGTCAGGGCATGCAGTGAGGGTATGCAGTGAGAGCATGCAGTGTGAGCATGCAGTGAGAGCATGCAGTGAGAGCATGCAGTGAGAGCATGCAGTGAGAGCATGCAGTGAGAGCATGCAGTGAGGGCATGCAGTGAGGGCATGCAGTGAGGGCATGCAGTGAGGGCATGCAGTGAGGGCATGCAGTGAGGGCATGCAGTGAGGGCATGCAGTGAGGGTATGCAGTGAGGGCATGCAGTGAGGGCATGCAGTGAGGGCATGCAGTGAGGGCATGCAGTGAGGGTATGCAATCTATAGCCCATAATGACGAGGAGTGACAAGGGGACGCGGCAGTGTTGCAGACAATCCCAGACAGGACGACAGCAGTGTTTACCGAGGTTGGGTATGAGGGCCATGACGTCGACAGGAGCCATGCAGTACGGACAGACCATCTGCAGGCAAGGAAGCAGGGACATGTAACAGCACAGTGTTTAGCATAACAGAGGTAAACACTGTGTTTATTTGCTGTTTAGCATAACAGAGGTAACAGCAGCAAATAACAGCCATGACGTCGACAGGAGCCATGCAGTAGGGACAGACCATCTGCAGGGAAGGCGCGTGGAAATGGCAGGAGGAACACGAAAACCACAGGAGGGTGGCATGGCATCCGCACGACAGCGGGTAACCAGCCGAGAATGTGGCTCACCGACTCCATGACTCGAGGTGACTTTTGAGTCGACTCTAAAAGGTGCGAAACGGGCACCGGTGACTCAAAAGTCACCTCTATGTGGCTCACCGACTCCATGACTCGAGGTGACTTTTGAGTCGACTCTAAAAGGTGCGAAACGGGCACCGGTGACTCAAAAGTCACCTCTATGTGGCTCACCGACTCCATGACTCGAGGTGACTTTTGAGTCGACTCTAAAAGGTGCGAAACGGGCACCGGTGACTCAAAAGTCACCTCTATGTGGCTCACCGACTCCATGACTCGAGGTGACTTTTGAGTCGACTCTAAAAGGTGCGAAACGGGCACCGGTGACTCAAAAGTCACCTCTATGTGGCTCACCGACTCCATGACTCGAGGTGACTTTTGAGTCGACTCTAAAAGGTGCGAAACGGGCACCGGTGACTCAAAAGTCACCTCTATGTGGCTCACCGACTCCATGACTCGTGCAAGTGTTGCGCCGCCAAAGGAATGGCCGCACTGCGCCACCATCGCATCCTCCAGCAGCGAGCCCCTGCACGCAACGCACGAGAGCAGCACACCACAGCAGCGCAGCAAACGACTCAGTCGTGCATCCGCTGGCCACCTGCCTCCCCCTAATTGCATCCTCCAGCAACGAGCCCCTGCAAGCAACGCACGCGAGCAGCACATAACTCAGTGCTGCATTCCCTTCCCTCGCTACCTGCCACTCCCTGCCTCCTGTACTACCCTATCTCCCTCTCTACTTCTCTCAATCCTTTCACCATTCCTCGCCGCCCCTCTCCTTGAATCCACTATAACCCATGGTCTCCCCTCCTCTCCTTCCCTCCTCTCCTTCCCTCCTCTCCTTCCCGCCTCTCCTTCCCTCCTCTCCTTCCCTCCTCTCCTTCCCGCCTCTCCTTCCCTCCTCTCCTTCCCTCCTCTCCTTCCCGCCTCTCCTTCCCTCCTCTCCTTCTCTCCTCTCCTTCCCGCCTCTCCTTCCCGCCTCTCCTTCCCTCCTCTCCTTCTCGCCTCTCCTTCCCGCCTCTCCTTCCCTCCTCTCCTTCCCTCCTCTCCTTCCCTCCTCTCCTTCCCTCCTCTCCTTCCCTCCTCTCCTTCCCTCCTCTCCTTCCCTCCTCTCCTTCCCTCCTCTCCTTCCCTCCTCTCCTTCCCTCCTCTCCTTCCCTCCTCTCCTTCCCTCCTCTCCTTCCCTCCTCTCCTTCCCTCCTCTCCTTCCCTCCTCTCCTTCCCTCCTCCCCTTCCCTTCCTTCACGATTTACGGGACGAGGTCCGAGACCATTGACGCCAGGGACACACTCTTGAGTCGACTCAAAAGACGAGGTCCAAGACCATAGACGCCAGGGACACACTCTTGAGTCGACTCAAAAGACGAGGTCCAAGACCATTGACGCCAGGGACACACTCTTGAGTCGACTCAAAAGACGAGGTCCAAGACCATTGACGCCAGGGACACACTCTTGAGTCGACTCAAAAGACGAGGTCCAAGACCATTGACGCCAGGGACACGCTTCCCTCGCTACCTGACTCTCCCAGTGTCACATTCCCTCGCTTCCTCCCTCCCTCCCTTTCTCCCTCCTATCTCCTCCTTCCCTCCCTTCCCTCCTCCCGACTCACGAGACGGGATCCGAGACCATTGAAGCCAGGGACGATTTCTCGAGCTTGCACGACACGGCCTGGTGAAAGGTACGCAAGAACAAATAGAAGCAAAGTTTATGAGCAGACACCATCCACTCTACATGACTGTCCAAAGAAAAAAAGAAAAAAACCTAAATTGTTGCCGGCAGTCAATAGGAATTCGGAGGGGGGAAAAAACCTGCAACAACATCTACGCGGCCGTGCCGATGTTGCGGGCGGAGAGAGAGCAACACCTGACAAGACACCTGACAAGACACCAGACAAGACACCGGACAAGACACCAGACAAGACACCTGACAAGACACCAGGCAAGACACCTGACAAGGCGATACGAAACGAAAGTCACGGACTCACCAGGCTCGATTCTTTCTCAGCGGCCCCCACGTCAGCCGATGACGCATTTAGAGCGTCGATGAAGGCTCCCGCGTACACGGTCTCCCGCATGGACGCGGGGACGGCATGGCCCGCATGCGCGAGTGAGGAGCAGTCGATCACTGCAGCTGGCCGCGGCATGAGCCGGAAGGACAGCGAGCACCTGCAGCAATCCCAGGCCCAGCATGACGAAAAACGGTAGAAAAAAAAAGAAAAAAAAAGGGGATGACAACTGCGGCTGGCCGCGGCAGGAGCCGGAAGGACAGCCAACCCTTGCAGCAGTGAACCCCAAGGTATTACAATCCGAAACGGTTGGAAAAGCGCGGGGTGGAGAGAAGGAGAGTGTAGGTGTCCGGCGAGTGTGGGAGTGAGAGAGGAGGGGAGGCGTTTGGGGGGTAGTGGGGGGGAGGGATGGGCCGTGACAGAGGGAAGTAATCAAGCAGACGGTTCCCTCCAAACCCAGCACCCTCCTTGATTTTGCAGGGTGTTTTTGAGAATTATAAAAAACACCCTCCAAACCCAGCATCCTCCTCTTCCCCTGCAAAAACCCACCCCTCCCACTTCCCCCATCTCCCCGTCAGCTAACCTACTTTTGAGTCGATCAGAAGCTAGCCTACTCGACGCTGTGGATCCACGGTCGGACTACCCCAATTCTCCCCTTTTTCCCCCCCACCCTCCCCTCTCCTCCCACCCTTCCCCCCAGCCCCCTCGCCCACACCCTTCCCTCTCCTTCCCCACTCCCCCCTCCCACCTCCCGCCTTCTCCCCTCCCACGTCCCCCATCTCCCCATCTCCCCATCAGCTGACCTATTCGACGCAGTTTTGAGGCGCCTCAAAACCAGTCCCCCCTCCCGCCTTCTCCCCTCCCACGTCCCCCATCTCCCCATCAGCTGACCTATTCGGCGCAGTGAGCCCGCCTGGCGAGGCGGGAGGCAGCACGCGGTAGGTGGAGGCGGGGCAGAGCCCGCCCGTGGCGCGATGGAGGCAACGGCCAGCCAGCAGCAGCAGGCTTCCAGGCGGCACACCCTGGTCCGCCGGCGACCAGACGCCCTCGGGATTGCACACCTGCGCGACGGGTGGCAAACATGTCACATGCTGAGTTTAGAGTCAACTTAAAAGGCTTCCAGGCGGCGCGCCCTGGTCCGCCGGGGACCAGTCGCCCTCAGAATGGCACACCTTCGCCAACAGCAGGACTTTCACAGTTAAGTCGGGAAATGAACCCTTCTTTTTTTGAGGCGCCTCAAAAATAGACTCCTCACGCATGGAAATGATTCCTTCTGAAATTTGATGTGAAGTATCCGAGTACTGAGGCGTCTAAAAAATCATGATGTAAATGCTACCTGAAGGCCAGGAAAGTCGGCCGTGACGAGCATTAGGAGGCCCTTCTCGGTTTCGGTGGCGTCCGGTATCATTCTGGCTTGGCCGTCCTGAGGCGGTTGGCTGCGCTGGCACGCCGTGGCGAGCACGGACGAAGACACCTCGCCGATCGGCAACGGACAGTCGTCAAGCAGTCCCGAGAAGAAACTGCGGCAGTTTTACGAGGGGGAAAAAAATAAATCAGAAACAAGGGCAAAAAACGAAGCGAAAAGTGTCGTTGTAAATGGGTAAAAATGAGCGGAAAATAACATAAGAAACCCCTCGACGCCGGAAAGAAAACGTACTCGCAACAGACTCTCAAGGGACGCGCGAGAGCTGACACGGCGAGTCAATAGCGGTGCCGCAACGAAGACTCACTCGCAACGAAGTTTCAGATGACGCGCGAGAGCGGACATGACGGACCGCGAAACTCTCCCCATGTACTTGAACGCCTCCGAAAACCCCGGCGGACACGAGTCGTTGATTCCTTCGTTCAACGACCTGCAACATTCCAGAAGGGATCATTCCAGAAGGGATTATTCCAGAAGGGATCATTCAGAAGCGAGGGTGTCATCAATCCACAAGGAAATTCGCCTCTTCGTGGCGGCTGACAAACGCCGTCCGGCCAACCATACCTTCCCGCCTTGTAAAAGTACAAGTCCTTGGACGGTGCGCTGTAAAAGCCACCGCCGTCATCCCACTCAGGCGTCTCGAGCTGCGACGACGATGCCAATGACGACGACGACGCATCCGCTCGCCGGCGAAAATAAAGCCGAGCGGATTCCAACGTTCTACATAACAGTGCTGCATCGTGCCGCGCCGGCTCAAGAATCACCGCCCCGTTCTGCGAAAACGAAAGGAACAACGTCTCAGCAGCCCTGGTAAACGACGACGACGGAGGGCCGTCTTCTAGTAAAAGATCGTCTACGGATATCCGAGGAACGCCACGTGGCGTGGCGAATCCTGCGGTCTGAACAGCTTCCGGAGCTGGTGGTCCTACGGCGCTGGACTGCGCTCTAGCTTGCGTATTCCGGCCATGAGAACTACGCTTTCTTCCGCTCTTAGGCGGGCATTGTTTAATCACCATTTGCTGGGGAGGAGGGGGTGGTAGGGCTAGAGGAGCGTCATGGACTGTGGAGGTTGGGGGAAGCTGCTGAGTGGTGGAAGGAGGGATGGCGGAAGCCATGAGGGAGGATGGGGGATGCACGCGAGATGATGGTAGAGAAGTGAAACCCTAGCGTGAGATGATGATGGGATGTGGAAAGGTGAGACGGAAAAGTGGAAGACGGAAACAGCAAAGATGCAGGAAAACGGGACGAATATCAACCAGCCATGGTTTTCATCAGCAGTTGAAGATGCCGTTTATCCGTCTGCGAGGAGCTGTAACCAGCCTAGATTCTTTCGCCCTGGTGGCTCGGGACGAAACTCGTCAGCCGAGAGCCAAGTGCCAAGGCTGATTCAGGGGCTCGGCACTTAGCGAAGACTTTGACGAAACGACTGTGGCTTTCGCGATTGGGGTTTGATGAATTGCAGGCGCTGGTGGAGCTTTCACTGACTACCAAGATGACGAGGATGGGGACGACACAGCATGGATCACAGGCTCACACAGCTGCCATTCGGAGACTCCGATGGCATGCATCATCGGTGCTGTGCTGTAAAAACTGGTTGGCATTTGTCCTCAACCCTAGTCTGTACAGCGAAGGGTTTTCATTTGAGGTAGCTATTTATCCAAATACTCCCATGATCAATAAGCATTTCAACCTTACCTTACATGTAAGAAGCAAACAATGAGCAGGTGGACAAGCAGAATTACAAATTAGAAAAAAAAAAAGTCGATTAGCTAGACAATCAGGGTCAGTTCGCATGCAGCTGCACACACGTAGCAGCAATTAACCAGATTGTCACGAGCACATCACTGCACTCCAGGAAAACCATTGGGCACCCAGGCTGAGAAATAACGAGTCTGTTAGTGACCATGTCAGTTCAGTTCGGTCAGTTCTTTCCCAGGTTAGAACTACTGATCAGATGGTCAGATGCTGGAGAGCTCCTGCATGTTACCCGCCACCATGTCCCGGATTGTTAGTTGGAGCGTCCGAGATAGCTTGGTGAAGCAATGACGTAGCGGTGATCGGAGACATCCAGAGAGGAAGAGGGCCAGGTAACTCAGGTCTTTGCCTGCTGGCCATCTCTGGGTTGGCAAAATTCTCCTGTCTGTCAGTGACACCTTCCACATTCTGCTCTCCACGAGGAGCAAGCGAAGGCTGGCTGCCAGAGGACTCATGGTCATTCACAGCAGCACCCCTTGACTCCTCCTCCATGGCTGCTGCAGCAGCGATCAGTGCTTGGGTCTGCTTGGCAAGGCTTGATCCATGGGCTCCAGGGTACGCATGGGACTCCCGAGCTCCTGCCAATTCAGCAGCAGGACTTGCTGGAGGCAGATGACTGGGAGGTGGTGAAAGCAGGGGCCGTCCAAGCAAACTCGTGGATGGAGCCCCACCAGGAGGGCTGTGCCGTGGGACAGAATCCTCCAGGAGTGCTAGCGGTTGGCCAAATTTGTCATCCTTGTCATCTTCTTGCAGCAGGGATGACATTCCTCCAGCAGCAGGCTTCGATTCCCACCAGTTCCTTGCTGGAGAGCCCGCTTCAGGATTCGTCTCCATCTGAACATCTGGACTGCTAGAGTGACGTGCGTCTCTGGCCTCTAGAGGTGTTCCATCTGCCCAAGAAAATGAGCACAAATAAATATAAAAGATAAAAAGAAAGGGACAGAAAAAAGAAAAACAGAAGTGTATAAAGGCCCTTATAAATAAAACTCACCACTTTTCTGAAGGGAGCGGTACTGCAGGCGAACACTTTCGCCAGTGTCAAGCATGCGAACCAAGTACCTGGAATTGCGGAAATGGTCAAATTAGTCAAAGGACAGACACGAGTGTCTGGCGCAGGAGGAAATTAAAGACACATTTCTGAGGTGCAGAAGGAAACATGAGAGGCATACCAGCCATTCAAGCACTGAGACGTAATTATTGCCTCCCTGCCAAAAAACTTCTCAGGAGTGCGCTTGTTTCCCTGCAACGTAGAAAAAAACCGTTAACAACCAGACGCTTCTCATGTAAAATCAGGAAAGAGAAACCGAGGTATAACTTACCTTGATCAGAACTTTGTCATTCACAGAAAAAGGAAATTGCACTCCTCTTGGACGGCCTAGGACATCTCCTTCGAAAGAGCCAGCAAGCATTGGATCCTCACTCTGCTCAGGGAACGCATCAAAGCTCATCAGCATTTATGCCTGTACTCCAGATCTGAAATCTTCAAATGGTAAAACCACGAATGATTCACCTTGGGGCGACGTTTTACAGCGTCAGACGGAGCTTTCCCTTCTCCAGTCTCCTTGTCACGTTTTCTCTTCGGGACCTTGACGCCTGCTCCATGTGATAGGCCCTTGCGGAAGCAAGACGCGACTGACCTCATGGCTGTAACAGAAACACCCAGTGACGGATTCAGCGATAGATTCAAAACCTAGATTCTCCACGAAAAGGGAGAGATGCGGGAGGGTGTGGACAGAGGGGAAGACTGCCTACCGAGGTTGGGAATCAAAGAGATGACGTCTATGGAGGCCATGCAATAGGGACAGAGCATCTGCATATGGATGGGAAAGAGAAGTAAGTCTGGTGCCAGTTAACCGAAAAAAACAAAAAGAGGAAATGAAAAGAAGAGGCGAAGCAGCAATACTTAATGTGTGAGATCTTACAGAGTCAATGACCCTTGACAGCGTTGCACCGCCAAAGGAATGGCCACATGAAGCAATCATTGCATCCTCAAGAAGAGCTCCTCTGCAGAACAGTAAGACGAAACGTCAGGAGGACCGTGAGGAAAGAGCGATTCTTGGAAGATAAATATATGCACACTTACGAGGCAGGGTCTACGACCATTGACGAAAGCGAAGCCTTCTCCAACTTGCACGCAACGGCCTGAACGTGCACGGAATAAAGCGTTAAACACAATAACGAATAGCACAAAGATAAAAGAGAGGCGCACCCATAAAGAGAAGCTAACGCAACACATGTAAACGCACGAGACGCACCATGCTCGACTCCTTAGAATCGCTCCCAGCATCATGAGCAAACGAGCTCAGCGACTCCAGGAACGATCCCGCGTACACAATGTCTCGCATGGCCGAGAGAACCACATGACCCGCCTGGACCAGCGGAGAGCAGTCGATCGCTGCCGTCGGACGAGGCATCAGGCGGAACGACAACGAACACCTGCGATCGATTCCCCACCAATTCGTTTAGGCAAAAACCGCTACAGGAAAATAAAAAGACGGAAACGGAAAATAACAAATGGGAAAGGAAGATGGTAAAGTTCAACGGGAAAATCACCTTGTGGCTCCTGGCGAGGCGGGCGGCAGCACGCGGTAGGTGGAGGCGGGGCAGAGCCCGCCCGTGGCGCGATGGAGGCAATGGCCAGCCAGCAGCAGCAGGCTTCCAGGCGGCACACCCTGGTCCGCCGGCGACCAGACGCCCTCGGAATTGCAGACCTGCGCGACGGTTGGCGAAAATGTCAAATGTCGAGACCTTCCGGTCAACGAAAGATTGGCGTAGGTGCGAACTTCGCGAAGAAAAGGGTTACCTGAAGGCCAGGGAAATCGGCCGTCACAAGCATCAAAAGTCCCTTCTCCGTTTCCGAGGCCTCGGAAACGCTCGCTGCGCCGTCGCCGGGCGTGGGATGGTTGACGATGGAGTCGTTCCTTTGGCACGTCGCCGCTAAAACGGACGACGAGACCTCGCCGACTGGCAAAGGACAGTCGTCGAGCAACCCAGAGAAAAAGCTGCACACGACGCACAGGAAAATAGAAAACACAACGCAACGAAACAGAACAAAATAAAAGAAGTCAGTCGATGAACGCTGCGAGACGAAAAGCGAGATAAATGTGATAGCTTACTCGCCACGAAGCTTCAGGTGCCTAGCAATGGCGGACATCGCAAGCCGTGAAACGCGTCCGGTGTACTTAAAAGCTTCAGGAAAACCTGGAGGGCAAAAATCGTTGAGCCCCTCGCTGATGGACCTGCCATGTTCAAAGAAACGAAACGTCAGTTTACAGATTGGAAATAAAAAGTTACAATCTTTGTTTAAACGGCTATATTCCACACCTTCCAGCCTTGTAGAAATACAGGTCCTTGGAAGGAGCGGTGAAATAACCGCCACGGTCGCTCCATTCCGACGGCTCCAAGGGCGAAGCCTCGGCCCGTTTACGGAAGTAAAGCCGCGTCGACTCCAGCGCTCTACACAAAAGCGCTACATCTTCGCGCGACGGCTCGATAACCGCAGCGCCGTGGCGCGCTAGGGAAAGGTACAATGTCTCGGCAGCTTTAGTGTAGGACGATGTAGGTGGCCCATCTTCTAACCCTAAGTCAGTTAATGCGATTTTAGAAATGCCGCGCGGCGTGGCTGGACCCAGTTTCGGAAAGTTAGGCGGAGAAACTAATCTATGGACGGTGCTCGGTTGGCTGCGTGCTTGAGTGGTGCGAGCTAAGGAGCCATGCTTTTTGCTAGTCTTAGCTTCTGTCAGGAGTTCGGAGCGGTAAGGGATTACTCGCTTCGTGAGGGACGGGGAGGGGCTGGGCTCGCGGAAGGAGGTTGGGGGACGCTCTAGGGGAGGGATGACGGCCGCCATAGGGATGATGGGGAAGAAAGGGGAGGAAGAGAGGGGAGGAGGAAAAGCTCAAGGAGACGGAAAACGTGGCATGGGAATGGCAAACTGAGCAAAGAGTGCACGAAGAGGCGTTTTTACATCGTGTGATGGCAGACTCCGTTTGCGAGGACAGTAACCAGAGCAGGAATACGTCGCCTCCGTGGTTCGGAACGGCTTGGCGTCAGCAAATCGGTTGCCGAGCCTGATTCTCAGCGTGGCTTTGGGCTCGGCATTTTGGCGCAAAACACTTGCGTGTGAGTCATCGAGGGGCAAGAGCAGGATTTTGGCGCAAGGTCTTCGTGGTGATGGTGCATTAGGGAGCAGGCAGCAGGCAGCAAAAGCTTGTGACCAACCAAGCTTGTCCAGCGAACCCTCTTTGGCCCATCAGTCGAGTCAAGCTTGTCAGAAGCTGGACTGTGACTGTGCCCTGCCCAGCACCAGCCAGTCGCGTCTGCCTTGGGATTTCCATGCCCGAGCCTACTTTCTTGGCTTGGAAACCCTCGAGCTCCATCGAGTTTTGGCGCGAGAGGTGGCAAGCGCTAGGGTTTCATTGAAGGAGCTGTACGGTGGTTGAATGGGATGGATGGATGGAGGGCAATCAGTCACGTAGAGAGGAACCTCACTCGCAGTCACTCAGCGATTGGTTGAGCTCGATGGTTTGGGTTGGGGAAGAACAGGCAGCAGGATGATATCGAGGGGTCGCTGTGGGGATGGCGGCGTGCACGCTGACGTGAAGCTGACTGGGGTTACAAAAATTGTCAAATTCCGTTCCGTGATTTACGGGCAAAATTCATGTGCTGATTGGGCCGACCGAAGTCGGATTCTGCACCCGAATCAGAGGAGCTCGTTGATACGAAAAGAAAAAGGTTAACACCGCTTATAGATTAATTCTGCATTTGAGCAATAAGGTACTCAAAGGAAATTCCCTTCTCCTCAGTGGGCTTGACTACAGCGCGGACGCCCTCGACTCTCGGAAGTCCAGGCTCAGCCAACTTCTTCGGTCCCAAACCACTTCGCGAACCCAAACCTCGACGCGCAGCGCTTCCGTGGCTTTCGCCAACCGAATTGCCAAAATCTGTTCGCGTGGTTCTCGGCTGGCTCTGTTCATGCCTATAAATGCCTAGGCCCTCATTTGTATCGACACTCTTGAATCACCACTCCTTTATTACACTACCTGTTATTACTCTGATTAATTCATAACAGCTGGTATCAGCGCCCCCTTCCTGTCCGTTAAAACCACTGGCTAGAATAGCAAAGGGGGGGTGCACTTGAAAATCTAGTTTTTTTTAGGGTCAGAGGAAAGAGCCCACTTTCCAGTGGTACACCTACCCCCACGCGAAAAAACGAATGCTGCGATTTTGCAGCGCGAGGTGATTGGATGACGGTGCAAAGCGGATCGTAACCCCCCTTTTTAGCACCTCGCGACAAACTCAAGGGTCGCAATGCTCAACCAAAACTACGTCCTTGCGACAACCCGCCACCAGGCAGACTTTCAAGTGAGCCCCAGGTGTGCTATTGCTTTCCAAACGTAGAAGACCCCGTCACCTACGCTAGCTTAGAGCAGCTCCTGCCAAAATTCCACGCTCTAAAAAATCGTCCAGCGCGAGGACGAGCAGGAGTAGTCCCCCGCGTGCGCGTGACCCTTTAGAACCGAGAAAAGACCCCATCTCGTGCAGTAGCGGCGGCAATACGGGGTGGAAGCATTATAGGGAGCCAAACCGTCCCTATTGACAACCGTAGCTCGCGTAGACTATTAGGCAGCAAGCCACGGGTGCTTGTAACACGGCTAGCAACACGTGGGCAAGACCGCCCAGAAGTTAGCGTCCCTTTCGTGAAGCATAGTGAGCCCCTCCCTCGACTGCTCGTCGCCGTGGCCCGCCAGTTGCGCGAGAACTTAGTCCACGGGGTCGGGCAAACGGTTGGGAGAACGGTTGGGAGAACGGTTGGTTGAACGGTTGGGAGAACGAGGCGGGCGAGCCGGGGAAAGAGAGGGAGAGGAGAACGGAATGAGGGAGAGAGGAGAGTGGAAGGGGGAAAGCGAGTGGAATGAGGGGGAGATCGAGCGGAATGAGGGGGAGAGGAGAGCCAAATGAGGGGGAGAGGAGAGTGGAAAAGAGGGGGAGAGAAGAGCGGAATGGGGGGGAGAGGAGCGTGGAGTGGGGGGAAAAGGCAGTGGAATGAAAGGGGGAGGAGAGGCAAATGAGGGGGAGAGGAGAGCGGAATGAGGAAGGCAGGGAGATAGGGGCAGGGGAATGGGGAAGGCAGGGAGAAAAGGGACAGGGAAATGTGGAGGGCAGGGAGAAAGGGGACAGGGAAAGGGGGAAGGCAGGAAGAGGGGCAACAAAGGGCAGGGAGAGGGGCAACAAAGGGAGGGAGAGGGGGAACAAAGGGCAGGGAAAGGGGGAACAAAGGGCAGGGAAAGGGGGAACAAAGGGCAGGGAGAGGGGGAACAAAGGGCAGGGAGAGGGGGAACAAAAGGCCAGGAGAGGGGGAACAAAAGGCCAGGAGAGGGGGAACAAAAGGCCAGGAGAGGGGGAACAAAAGGCCAGGAGAGGGGGAACAAAAGGCCAGGAGAGGGGGAACGAAAGGCAAGGAAATGGGGATCAAAAGGCTGGGAGAGTGGGAATGCTGAGTAGGAGGAAGGGTTTTAATCTTTGGGTTTCAAGATTGTACGGCTTTTTGTCTGCCCCGTCCTATTCCTTCCATTCTTTCCACTCCCTACTGTTCCCCCCCTCTCTGCTGCTCCCCTACTCTCTGCTGTTCCCCCCCTCTCTGCTGCTCCCCTGCTCTCTGCTGTTCCCCCCCTCTCTGCTGCTCCCCTGCTCTCTGCTGTTCCCCCCCTCTCCGCTGCTCCCTTGCTCTCTGCTGTTCCCCCCCTCTCTGCTGCTCCCCTGCTCTCTGCTGTTCCTCCCCACTCTGCTGCTCCCCTGCTCTCTGCTGTTCCCCCCCTCTCTGCTGTACCCCCCCTCTCTGCTGCTCCCCTGCTCTCTGCTGTTCCCCCCCTCTCCGCTGCTCCCCTGCTCTCTGCTGTTCCCCCCCTCTCTGCTGCTCCCCTGCTCTCTGCTGTTCCCCCCCTCTCTGCTGCTGTTCCCCCCCTCTCTGCTGCTCCCCTACTCTCTGCTGTTCCCCCCCTCTCTGCTGCTCCCCTGCTCTCTGCTGTTCCCCCCCCCTCTGCTGTTCCCCCCCTCTCTGCTGCTCCCCTGCTCTCTGCTGTTCCCCCCCTCTCTGCTGCTCCCCTGCTCTCTGCTGTTCCCCCCCTCTCTGCTGTTCCCCCCCTCTCTGCTGCTCCCCTGCTCTCTGCTGTTCCCCCCCTCTCTGCTGTTCCCCCCCTCTCTGCTGTTCCCCTGCTCTCTGCCGTTCCCCCCCTCTCTGCTGTTCTTCCCCTCTCTCCTGTCCCCCCGGTATCTGCTGTCCCCCCGCTCTCTGCTGTACCCCTGCTCTCTGCTGTACCCCTGCTCTCTCCTGTCAAGCGTCCCATTGTCGTCGAGGCAAAGACCTCCTTTCCCTACCTCGCTACCCTCTCCCATCCTTTCCCCCCATCCTCCCTCCCATTTTCCCCACCCTGTCAAGCCTTTCCCCCATCCGCTACCCCTTACACTTATGGCCGGACTTTGGTTCCTCTTTAGGTCGCCGGTCTTGCCATCCCTTCTCCCCATCTGTCAATCACTTTCCCCTTCAACCCTATTGTTCACACCCTTGCTCAGGTGCTCTCCCATGGCCCTATGCTTCTACTCGTCACCCACCACTAACCCCCTATCCTTTACCCCCCCCTTTTCCAACCCATAATGGCACCCGTCCTTCGCAGTTCTGGAACTCAGGGTACCTGGGTCAGGTAGCTAAGGGAGTGCAAGTGCAAGTCGTTTTTAGTCAAAAGTCAGTTTTATTATGCTGCATACTACAGTGAATTAGGACAACAATAAGTACTTCCGTATACTCCTTGCTCCTAACATGCTCAACGTTGTTATTCTCATGACCAATACTATGAATAATACACTTGCATACGTGTTTATCAACATTTTCCATAGGGTGAGTTACGCTGTTTTGGATTCGGGTCTTTTGGCGCGTACAGTTGGGCTCTTGCAACTCCTGGTTGTAGCGTGTTCGCGCTTGGCGCCCTGCCCTGTGTTTGCAGCTCATTTTGCTCCAAGTTGCGTCCCAACCCTGTACACATAAAACTTCGTGTGGGTTGAATCAACAAAAAGAACACGCCCCAGTGATCTCTTTCATTCTCAGTCGGAAATGTCACGCGGGGATTTGGGGACCTCGTCGCACGCGTTCCGAATTCGCCCAACCTCCCGCAGGCGTGGATTATGGTGGGTTCGTTTCTGCCCAGTTGCCCAAAAAGTTCCCTGTCAATTTCGCTCTAGCAACCCAACTTTTTCAAAAGTGCCCCCACTTCAAGAGGGGCTCACTTGAAGCCCCCCTTTGCTATTTTAGCCTGTGGTTTTAAGTCTTCCGTAGAATAGTCCGATTATATCGGGAGAGGACCCGACAGAATAGAGGGTTGGCCAGCGGTTGGTAGGCGAGCTCATTAAATCTCCTCCAACTAAAATCGTGTGCACCCTGTTGGGCTGAGAAAAGCCCTTAGGATCTTTCCAGAGACTAAGTCCCAATTGAAGAATGAGACTTGAGTAGTGCAGCGGAAGTTGAGTAGTTGAATCCTTGTACTAGTATATGAGAACAAGTGATTGATTAAAGAAACAAGCATACAGCAATATATAGAAAATAGGAAAGTAAAGCAGTTGTAGAATACAGTTGCAGGAGCGGTTATCGAGTCGCACAGCGACTCGATTGTCGCTTCGGTTACCATTCGTGCAGTTGTAACGGTCAGTCGCAACCTCCAGTTGCGACCCTTCGAGTCCCTTTGCGTTCTTTGTCCATCCCCTCGTGTAACCTCCGTTGACTCGCGTACCCGTTGCGATCTTCCTCGAGTGTAGTGTTACACTTCAGAAACGCTTAAGTCCTTTGAGGTATTTCCAACACTCCCCTTCGTTTCTGGAGTGCTAACGTGTTCAGATCCGGTGATGTTTGTCTGCCCGGTCAGCAGCGTGCAGTAATCGAATTGTGCCTTCGCCAATTTCTTCGTCAGATAGTCTGCGGCCATTTCTGTCGTAGGGCAGTAACTGAGTTGAAGTCTCCCCTTCGCGATTTCATCCTTGACGAAGAAGTACCGCAGGGCGATGTGCTTGGTTCGGTTGGCGAAGCCGTCCTTGTTCGCGATTTTGATCGCAGATTGGTTGTCGCAGAGGAGTGAGAAGACGGGCAGGGTCGCAATCTTCGCTTCCTCGAGCAACTCTCGTAGGTAGAGTCCTTCCTTGGTCGCAGTACAGAGGGCGATATATTCTGCTTCAGCCGAAGATAGTGCGATTAGTTCCTGCTCGCTCGACTGCCAGGAGATAGTCCCGATAGGTTCTAGTCGGTAGATGTAGCCCGTTCTCGATCGTCGATTTCCCTTGTCTCCCGCGTGGTCGGCGTCGACGTATCCGAGTAGTTGTACGGACGATGCCGTTACTTTACTGTAGGTAAGCCCGGTCGTCGGCGTGGAGACGAAGTAGAGTAGTGCCCGATTAAGTTCCTCGAGATCTTCTTGTTCCGGCTGCTTCAGATGTGTCGCCAGTTGGCTCGCGCTATAAGATAGATCGGGTCGGCAGGTTACTGCTGCGAATAGTAGGCAGCCGAGCTTCTGCTGATACTCCTGGATTTGCTTCGCGGAGAGTTTTGCGGAGGTGCTGCTGTTGTTCCCGTAGCGGTAGGGAGTCGGGACCGTAGTCGGTGTTAGACCGAATTTCTTCGCGACAGTGCCTGCGTATTTTCTAGCGTGTAGGTAGAACGCCGAGTTGTCTTCGACGACATTCAGTCCCAGGTACTGGGTCACTGTGTCGGACACTGTGAGTGTCAAGTCCCCTTTCAGCTCTCCTTCGAACCAGGTGGCGATGTCGGTAGTGGAACCGATGTAGAGCAGATCGTCGACGTAAACGATGAGTAGGATATACTCTCTTCCCTTCTGCAGTCGGTACATGCCTTGGTCATGCGGCAGCTGTAGGAATCCGATTTTTACGAGGCGACCGTGAAGATGCTGCTGCCAGAGCCGCGGGGCTTGTTTGATCCCGTAAAGGGATTTTATCAGCTGGCATACTTTTGTGGGGTCGTCGATGAATCCGTGGGGTTGCTCGACAAAGATCTCAGCGTCCACAGGTGCGTACAGGAAAGCATTTGCGACGTCGATTTGGCGCAGTGGTAGTTTCTTCGTGGCCGCGACGGCGAGTAGGATGCGCAACGAGGTGTGACGGGAGACTGGGGCGAATGTTTCTGTGTAGTCGGTTCCGTATCGTTGATCGAACCCTCGTACGACCCATCGAGCCTTGAATCGTTCGATGGAACCGTCCGCATTGGTCTTGATGCGGTACACCCACTTTCCCGAGAGGACGTTCTTCCCGTTGATGCTTGTTGCAGGTACCAGCTTCCATGTATTTCGGTCTTGCAGAGCCTTTAGTTCCTTTTCCATCGCCTCCTTCCATTTCGCCTTATGTTCCCCCCCCAGAGCCTGTGACAGAGTCGTGGGCTCGCGCGGAGATGGCGGCGGTGGATGCTGGACGGAGACCCATAAGCCGAGAATTTGCAGTCCCGTGGGTGTGTGACGAGGGGAATTTTCATTCCCGGAATAGGCTGCTTCGTCACCATCTTCTGGATCAAGTAAGAAGTTTGGGCCGATGCGTTCTGAGATGTTCGTGTCGATCGGGTGAGGTGTAACGTAACCTTGGTCAGCAAAGTGGTAAAGGGTGTCGAAATTGTTGCTATCGAGAGGATTGTCGTCGTCGAGTGGGACTGGCACGGAGCAGTAAGGGAGTGGTCCGGCAGCTTCCGAAGCTCCAGGTACGTCTTCTTCTGCTGCGTCAGCTTCGGCAGCACGGTCAGCGAAGGAGCGAAGGCCTGCGACACCGTCGGTGGGGTCTTCTGTGTTGGCGACGTTGTCCAGGTAATGTTGCAGCGTCAGTCGTTCGTAGAAGATCACATCACGTGATGCCACGGTATTTTTGTCTTGTATGTCGAGGATTTTCCATGCTTGAAAATGTTGTGCGATGCCGAGGTGTAGCCGCCATCGTGCTCGTTGAGTGAAACGTCCTGCTCTAGCTGTGTGGGGTCTGTACTGTACCATGCAACCGAAGACCCGAAATAATTTTGTGCTGCCCCTTTTTCGTGTCCACAGCAGGTGCGGTGATGCGTTGTTGGGGAGCGATGACGAGGATAGCAAATTGCGCAGGTGGACTGCATGGGTCATCGCGTTTGGCCACAGTGCGTTGGGCAGTTTCATCCCCAGGAGCAGCTTCCGCATCGTCGTCTGCAAGGTCCGGTTCATTCTTTCTGCGACCCCCTGTTGCTGGTGAGCTTAGGGTAGAGACAACAGGCGTCTGATTCCTCTCTCCGCCAAGTAGGTCCTGAATCGTTGTGACTGGTATTCTAGTGCGCCGTCGGTTTGGAAACTCTTGAGCATAGTTCCTGATTCTCGTTCAGCGATTGGGAGCCACGTCGTGAAGGCTTCGAAGGCTTGATCTCGCGTCTTGAGGTTGTAGTGCCAAACATATCTTGTTGCTGCATCGATAAAAGTGATGACGTAGTTGAAGTCGGCTTCCGTGTCGTCTCGAGGCATGTTTAAGATGTCGCCGTAAACCTTTTCCATCGGTGCATATGCAGGCGCATTTGGATTGTGATGTGATGGGAAGGGTTGATGGGGAAGATCTGCTTCGGGGCACGTGAAGCACCGTGCGCGAGGTCTTCGAAGTTCTTGGCCGCTTGTTGTAAGAAGAGCGTTTCGTTCTAATACTTCGGCTTGGATTGTTTGTAGTAAGGTGCTGTTTGCAGGATGCCCAAGGCGTTGGTGCCAGATGTCGTCGGAAGCTCGATGGCCGGGCGAGCGTTGGTACATGTCGGTGTTGGAGAAGAACGCGACGACCGTGGCGGGACTTCGGCAGACTTCTCGTGTGATGGGCATAAGTTGATCTGCTTCGGTTGGCGGTCCTCGGATCGCTGGTGGTGGTACTCGGCTGGGTCCTGCTACTGCTACTGCAGGTGATGGTTGGGAAGGGACACTTGCTGGTACTTGTCTTTCTTGTCTGATGACTGCTAATGATCGTGTTCTCTCTGCTGCAGGTATGGTGTTGGAGTACCAGAATCCATCCGGGTTGAAGTCGGGATCAAGATCCAGCGCGTGTGTCCAGGCGGCGAACGACACAATTCCATCGCTGTCCGCAGTACCGCGGTCGGGGACGAAGTCCAACACGAAGACGCCGAACTTCAGGAGAGCACGACCGATGAAGAGGCCGCCCTTCCCGTGGTAAAGGCGAAACTCGTTGGATTCCGAGTCGCACTCCAGGTGAATCCCTTTTGCCATTAGCTGGCTGACGCTTAGCAGATTGTATCCCAAGTTGTCAACGATTAAGACCTTGTTGAGTTGAAGGATGACATTAGTTTCCATGGACTGTAACTGAACCACCCCTTGTCTGTTTGTTTTCAGGTTCTCGTTGTTGGCGACGGTGATGATGACGTCGCGGTTGAGGCATCGCTCTTGTTGCACGAAGCGTCCGGAAGAACACATGTGTTGACCGCAGCAGCTGTCCAAGAACCAGGTGTTTCTCCCGGTGGGTTCGGCGTTGGCGACCGCAGCGTATGTCGGGTTGACCTGAAGTCCTTGTGAGCGCGGCGGCGGGAATTCTTCTTCGTCTGGCGCGTAAGTGGGTGGTGATCCGGGTGCGCAGTTGTCGATGTGTACCATGCAGTTGATGATGTTCGGTGTCCCTTGTGCAGATGTGGTAGAACGTCTTGGAGGGCTTTCTTGAGTGGAGACGACTTGTGGGTCTACTGGACGATAGACACGAGGACGTGTGCAGTTGACTTTAGAATGTCCGGATGTTTGACAGTTGTGGCAGAACGGCGGCACGATGGTGAGTCCTCTGTTGTCGCGTTGATCTTGCTTGCCGCGTCGATTGTAGTTGTTGTCGTTCCTTCGTTGAGTGTAAAAAACTAACTGCTGCTGCTTTCTTGGTTGTCTTTCTTCAAACAGGTCCATCTCCTGTTGTTCAGCATGAAGCTTGGCGCAGAGGTGCATCTCCGAGATCCTTCCGTGGGCGCGAAGAAGCGAGCGTGTGGTTCTCCATTCTGGCCCGAGCCCAGCGAGGACAAGCGTCACGAAGCTTTCTTCAGTGATTGTTCCTCCGCACCGAAGCAGGCGGTCGTGGAGTGTTTGGCATCGACTCATATACTGCATCGCCTTTTCCCCGGTCTTCATCTGTATTGTTGTCAGCTGTTGCATGAGTCTGCTTTGTGTCACGCTGTCGTTTGCTTGATAGAGACACTTGAGATGATGCCATGTGAGTTCCGCAGAGTTTCCATAGCTCCGATACGTTCTGATGCTCTGCTGTTCTTGTGGTGACAGGTTCCGCAGGAGAACTGTATACGCCAGCAGCGACTGATACGTGAAAATTTCTTGCTCCTTTCCAGTGCCGTTGCTTGGGAATGGCAGGGACCCGTTGAAGTATCCCAAGAGATGCGCAGCCTCCATCAGCAGCTCGAACTCAAAGCTCCAGGTAAAGAAGTCGTGTCCGTTGAATGGTGAGGATGTCTGTAACTTGATTACGTGTGAAAACTGCGCTTGGAGACTCAAAATCTCGTTTGGTGTCTGTTGTGATGCAGCTGCTGTTGGTTGGGCACGGGGCGGCATGAACTCGAATGTCCCCGGTGAAGAGTGATAAGGCGCAAAGGTAGGCGCTTGATTGTGTCGCCCGAACGATGAATTGTCGAGGCTCATCGGCGCTAATCCCATGTTTCCTCCGTTGCTCTGTGTTGAATGCGCAGGTGTCCTTGTCTGCTGCTGCTGGTCGAAGTGCGACATGAAGCAAAAGAACCTTTCCATAAGGTTCGGATCCACGCTTGAAGAGGGTGATGGAGTCACCATTTCCGGTGCTCTTCCTGTTGTTTCTTGGGCAGCTCCGGTCTCGGTTTGCAGTCCTGAAGTGTGCAATCCTGAGTTGCCGGGTTGAGTGTCTTGGGCGCTAGGTGAGCCCGTAGAGATTTTCTTGCCCTTGCTGTCCATGACTTGTAATCAATGAAGTCGTTTGAATTGCAAATTGTAGATAGAGCGTAGTTGCTGGGAGTTTGGTCTCTGACCAGCTCTCATACCATGTTGGGCTGAGGAAAGCCGTTAGGATCTTTCCAGAGACTAAGTCCCAGTTGAAGAATGAGACTTGAGTAGTGCAGCGGAAGTTGAGTAGTTGAATCCTTGTACTAGTATATGAGAACAAGTGATTGATTAAAGAAACAAGCATACAACAATATATAGAAAATAGGAAAGTAAAGCAGTTGTAGAATACAGTTGCAGGAGTGGTTATCGAGTCGCACAGCGACTCGATTGTCGCTTCGGTTACCATTTGTGCAGTTGTAACGGTCAGTCGCAACCTCCAGTTGCGACCCTTCGAGTCCCTTTGCGTTCTTTGTCCATCCCCTCGTGTAACCTCCGTTGACTCGCGTACCCGTTGCGATCTTCCTCGAGTGTAGTGTTACACTTCAGAAACGCTTAAGTCCTTTGAGGTATTTCCAACAGACCCTCAGATCTGTCAGGTAAAATTTTCAGCATGACTAGTACGCCGGAAACCTCTGCCCGTCGTAGTGTTAGGAACGTGACTTAGGAGGAGTTTGACGAGTTGCAAGCCAGGGCGGCTACAGTGACGACACTGCAGGCCCAGCTTCAACAACTCGCAGACAAGTTCGAGTCGCTGGGAAGCAAAGTTCATACGCTGCGCAACGAAAACTCGTCACTTCGCCAGACGCGGGGTGAAACGCGTCAGGAGCGGTCTGTTACTCGAGACGAAGATGCTGCGAGCGAAGCGAGAGCATCGGCGACACCTGAAGCAGTTGAAGAAGTCCACACCGAGCCGCAGACGGCCATTAAAATCAAGCCTCCGATGCCCCCACCGTTCAACCCGACCGACAGGACAACTACAGTGAGCGTGTGGCTGTTCGCCATGGAAATCTTCTTCACGGCAGCAAGTATTAATGACAATGCCTCACGTGTCAACTTGGTTGTGTCGCTGCTGAGGGGACCGGCACTCGACTGGTGGCGCATGCATCTCGACGAGGGAGGAGCTCCGGCAGGGAATCAACGGGCGGCAGATGGGGAGATGAGTTCATCAACGGCGAAGGCAGAACCAATCTTTGGATCGGCCACGATCCGCACGTGGAAAGCGTGGGGCGAGGCGTTGAAGGGCATTTTCGAGCACATATCCATGCGCGAAAATGCTCGCACAAAGCTTCGGATGTGGATACAGTTGGGCTCTATCCAAGAATACACGGCATCGTTTCAGGCAATCTGCGACCGAATCGGAGGGATCAGCGAGGAGGAGAAAATTGATCGCTACGTGGGCGGACTCAAGCCGGAGATTCAGCAAGAAATCGTCCTGCGAGCCCCGATGACCTTTAACGACATCGTTCGCATAGCAGACGTGCTGGACGCATGACGTGGACTCGCGAGAGCGGGTTTCCGGGAGGGAAATCTCTTTCGAGGCCAGCCCCAACACACATCAATCAACGGCGTGGACGTGTTTGCAGTCCGAGTATTTTCAGGGAATTGCTTCCACTGCAACCAGCCGGGTCACATGGTGAGGGACTGCCCGCAGCTGAAGAAGAACTTACCTAACGACAAGAAGCAGTCGGGAAATGGAGATCGTCAGTAGCAGATGGGCCACCTACTAACTTGACTGCGTCGCCCAAACGCCACCACCCCCACCAGGTTATAGTGCCGATTTGGGCTATCGACCATTCCTGACTGAATAAGGGGGGTGAACCGGTTGATCACCCTGTGCTGGTCGAAGGGAGAGTTGGCGACACCCGCATCAAAATATTCGTTAATGGCGGGGCGAGCCACAGTTTGATGGATGTGACGAAGGCGAAAAAATTGCGACTGCAACTGGAGCGCTGCATGCCGGAAATCGACGCAAGATTGGTCGACGGCACACCACTGGCAATTCGAGAGCGAGTACCTCACATGCGAGTTACAGCGGCGAAAATTTCAGCTTCACGCCGAAGATGCTGGCGACAACGTTGGACGGCTGCGACATGCTGCTGGGACGCGATTGGCTGCACGAATACAACCCGAGTATTGACTAGCGAACGGGTGACTGTCACATCAAATGGAGTGGCGAGTGGCGAAGACTTCCGAAGTGGAGCAGTCAAGATTTTGCGACATCGACAGTCAGCACGGTTACCATCAAGTGAGCTATGATTCGCGGAGCGCAACTATAAGCCGTCCGATGGATCGCACCCACGGCTGTCGACACACCAGCCGACATCGACAAACTCTGTGCAGCTATTCCTAACGATTTGGCAACATTGATTCGCAGGCACGCCGACATTTTTCCACATGACCTACCGGCGGGTTTGCCATCTGAGCAAGACCACGACCACAAAATTGAGTTGGAGCCCGGCGCGCAACCGACTGTTCGGACTCAATGGAGGCTGACTCAGCCAGGGTTGGATAAACTTTGACGCCAGCTGGACCACCTACTCGAGAAAGGTTTCGTTTGCCCCAGCACATCACTGTTCGCAACTCCGATTCTGTTCACCCCAAAGAAAGATGGCGGTCTACGAATGTGCATCGACTACCGCGCCTTGAACCGGGTTACCATCAAGTCCCGCTACACTATCCCACGTGCCGACGAACTCATCAACCAACTTCGTGGAGCCAAGTTCTTTTCGAAAATTAACCTGCGCGGCGGTTACCATCAAATCCACGTGAACGAAGCTGACTGCTACAAGACGGCGTTCCGGACCCGGTACGGGAGTTACGAGTACATGGTTATGCCTTTTGGCTTAACAAACGCGCTTTCGACGTTCCAGCTCACAATGAACGAATTTTTTCGGCCGCTGCTAGATAAATGCGTCATTGTGTACCTCGACAATATCCTGATCTTCAGTACTACCCAGGAACAGCATTTGAAGAATTTGGAAGCAGTCTTCTCTCTCCTGCAACCGCAACGACTCATCACCAAGGAATCTAAGTGCGAGTTTCTGAAACAAGAACTGGAGTTTTTGGGACACGTTATTTCCATAGATGGTGTTCAAATCGACCCGAAGAAGATCGCGACCATCCAAGACTGGAAGCCGCCGGCTAATCTCCGCGATCCTCAGAGTTTCTTGGGGTTCGTGAATTACGTTCGCCGGTTCATTCCGAACATGGCGGGGATAACTTCCCCTCTCACGGATCTCTTGAAGAAAGGCAAGTTTTATGAGTGGGGGGGGAGAGCAGCAAGCTGCGCTTGACCAGCTCAAACTTTTCCCGACTACACCTCCGGTTCTTCGAATTGCAGATCCTCACCGTCCGTTCGAGCTCATCACGGACACTAGCGACCTGGCTATTGGCGCAGTACTATTACAAGACTTCGGCGAAGGCCTTCAACCCATCGCCTACGAGTCACGAAAGCTGAATCCGGCCGAGCGAAATTATCCGGTCCATGACAAGGAGTTACTCGCCATCGTGCACGCTTTCAAGGTCTGGTGCTGCTACCTGACGGGCGCTGACGTGACAGTCCGAACAGACCACAAATCGCTGCAGTTCATCCGCGCCCAACCGACACTAAATCCTCGACAGATTCGCTGGCTCGATTATCTCGAGTCGAACTTCCACTACAGAGTCACCTACAAACGGGGGGTTAGCAACATCGCCGACGCACTGACCTGCCCTTCAGTCCATACCGCCGCAGTTCTAATTACCCAAGCTAATCCGTTGCTAACTGGTCTATTCACCCACGGATACAGTACCGATCCATTCTTCACCACTAACAATCATCCCCAACTAACGGTCAAGCAAGGGGCTTATTACCTAAAATCCGGTACCAATCGGATTTGGGTTCCCGCCTACTGTACCCTACGCGAGCTACTGCTACACGAGGCTCACGACTCGAATTTCTCGGGTCACTACGGCATCAACAAAACTGCCAAATTACTGAGCCGTAATTATTACTGGCCCGACTTGCCGACAGACGTGCAGCAGTACGTCACCTCCTGCGCCATGTGTCAACGCGTGAAGTTGTCACGGCTTCGACCTGCGGGATTACTGCAGCCGCTCGAGCCACCCAGCCGACCCTGGCAACAAGTGACGATGGATTTGGTCACTGGCCTGCCAACTGGTTTAAGCGGTAACGACGCGATTCTCGTCGTCGTTGACCGGTTGATCAAGATGGCCCAATTCACCGCCTGCAAGACGACAACCACTGCCGAGCAGACAGCGAAACTGTTCCTCACGAACATCGTGCAACTACACGGCATTCCTTGGGCAATCATCAGCGATCGCGACCCTCGGTTCACGTCCAACTTCTGGACAGAAACCTGGCAGCAGTACGGCACACGTCTGCATCTGTCCACAGTATACCACCCGCAATCAAACGCCAGACTGAGCGCACCAATCAGACAATGGAGCAGCTGATTTGCACGACGTGCATAGACCCGGACCAATGGGAAGACTCCCTTCCATTTATCGAGTTTGCGTACAACAACGCCCCATCAGCCACGACTACTCAGTCCCCGTTCTTCTTTCATTACGAGATAGACCCGACAACCCCTCTATCGCCACCGATAGAGAATTCGGCACCAAGGTTGCCGCAATTCGTCGAAAATCTCTGGCAGTTTCAGCAAAAAGCCGCCGATGCCATCCTCAAAGCCAACCAACGGGCTAAGCAGCAAGCTGACCGACGACGCCGAGACTTAACTCTTGCCCCTGGGCAATTGGTCCTGCTCCACACCAGAAATTTGGGGATTCCACTCCCAAATAAACTACGACCAAGATTTTGCGGGCCATTCCGCATCATTCGCATGGTGACACCCGTTACCACCCAGTTGCAACTGCCGGTCGACTGGTGAATTCACGATTCATTCTACGTCAGTCTTCTGTGACCGTTCGTCCCGAGTACAACTAATCTCGACCGTCAATACATCAATCCTACGGTCAACCCAGTACCTGAGCCGACGATCGAGCCATAGAAGATTCTCGCTCATCGCGTACGAGGTCATCGTGATACGGCAGCCTTGATTTTCTTGTACGGTGGGTCGATCGCACGACTGATGACAATCTTTGGGTCCCCGCAGCTATGCTCGGCGAACACATAGTTGTTCGGGACAATTTACACCGACGACGTGTCCCGGATGTGGGTAGTCTCATCCCGGAAGGGGGGGTGGTGTAAGGAAATTCCCTTTCCTAACTGGGCTCGACTACAGCGCGGACGCCCTCAACTCTCGGAAGTCCAGGCTGGGCCAACTTCTTCGGTCCCGAACCACTTCGCGAACCCAAACCTCGACGCGCAGCACTTCCGTGGGTTTCGCCAACCGAATCGCCCCAACCTGTTTGCGTGGTTCTCGGCTATCTCTGTTCGTGCCTATAAATGTCAACTTATACATATGCTGTATGTAGAAGCTATAGGCTAGCCTAGGTGAGTGCTTCTAGTGAGTACAACCCCAACAGGTACATGTTCTAGGTTTCTCACACTAGTCCATTCATTCTCTCTTTCTAACGTGGTATCATGAGTAGGTTCGGTTCCTCTCGCCCGCCCATGCTTCCGCCCTAGGCCCTAGCCGCCCTCGTGACCCGTCCCTAGCTGGCCCCTTCCCCCCTGGCCATCCCGTCCGTCCCTAGCCGGCCCCCTGGCCGTCGCGCCCGCCCCTAGCTGGCCCCCTGGCCGTCGCGTCCACCCCTAGCCGGCCCCCTGGCTGTCGCATCCGCCCCTAGCCGGCCCCCCTGGCCGTCGCGCCCGCCCCTAGCTGGCCCCCTGGTCGTCGCGTCCGCCCCTAGCCGGCCCCCTGGCCGTCGCGTCCGCCCCTAGCCGCCCCCCTGGCCGTCGCGCACTCCCTTAGCTGGCCCCCTGGCCGTCGCGTCCACCCCTAGCCGGCCCCCTGGCCGTCGCGTCCGCCCCTAGCCGGCCCCCCTGGCCGTCGCGCCCGCCCCTAGCTGGCCCCCTCGCCGTCGCGTCCGCCCATAGCCGGCCCCCTGGCCGTCGCGTCCGCCCCTAGCCAGCCCCCTGGCCGTCGCGCACGCCCTTAGCTGGCCCCCTGGCCGTCGCGTCCGCCCCTAGCCGGCCCTCTGGCCGTCGCGTCCGCCCCTAGCCGGCCCCCTGGCCGTCGCGTCCGCCGCTAGCCGGCCCCCCTGGCCGTCGCGTCCGCCCCTAGCCGGCCCCCCTGGCCGTCGCGCCCGCCCTTAGCATGCCCCCTAGCCGGCCCCCCGGCCATCGTGTCCGCCCCTAGCCGGCCCCATGACCGTCGCGCCCACCCTTAGCCCCCTGGCCGTTGCGTCCGCCCCTAGCCGGCCCTCTGGCCGTTCGCGCCTGCTCCTAACCGGCCCCCTGGCCGTCGCGCCCGCTCCTAGCCGGCCCCCTGGCCATTTGCGCCCGCTCCTAGCCGACCCCTCCTAGCGCCCGCCCGGCCCCCTCTACTGCCCGCCCGGCCCCTCCACAGCGCTCGCCCGACCCCTGCTAGCGCCCGCTCGGCTTGTTGAAACCGCCCGTCCCACACTACCCACCCGGCCCCACCAAGCGCCTGCCTGGCTCCGATACGCCTGCCCGGCTCCTGCGGCCCGCAGCTCCCAGTGCCTGCCCGGCTCCTGTGGCTCCGTATCTTCTGCTCGGCACGGTTCCTCGGGTCTCCGGCCTCGTGTCTTCTGCTTGCCAGCGCTGGAGCGTCCTGCAGACGTCCCTCTGGAGCTGTGCTACTGTGTCCCTGTGCCGCTGTGTCATATGGAGCTGTGCCGCTGTGTCCCTGTGTCGCTGACCCTGCACGATGGCTGACTTCGTACTCCGCCTGGACGCTGAGGGCCATGCGGTTGACTTCGCCGCCTGGCTGTCCGATCTCCGCCGTCAACTCACAGGTCAGTGCCAGGACGGGCACTCCTTGGTTCTCCATACTGATGGCTTGCTCCCCCGCCCCCCTGCGCCTGCTCCCCTCCTTGTTGACCTCACCTCTGCTGAGCGTGAGACTTTCTCTGCTGCTGCACTTGCCTGTGCCGTCTGGGACTCTCGCGATGTAGTTGCTCAGGTCGCTATCAGTCACGCCCTCCCTGTGTCTGAGCGTTCGCGTTTTGCTACGGTTGATACAGCCAAGGCTTACATAGAAGCAGTTGTTGCTCGCTATTCCACGCCTGCCTCCGCTACTGCAGGCCCCCTGCTCTTCCCTATGCATTTCCCAGACCTTGCTTCCTTCAGTACTGTTGCTGACCTTGCCACTCACCTGCGCACCCTAGAGTCTCGCTACCGCACTGCTAGCACTGCTGCCCAGCTCACTGCGCTCCCTCCTCCCTTTTGCATGACCCTCTACTTTATCGCCATGCGCCTGCCTGACCGCCTTGCTAGTGCACGTGACCACATCCTTGTCCAGCACCCGGGTGATCTCACCCTGCTAGCCTTTGTCACCGCGCTGACCGAGATCGAGACTCGCCAGCGCACTATCGCTCAGTCGAGCAGTGCGCCGGCAGTCTCTATCTTTTACGGCTGTGCCCCCTCCCAGTGCACGTTTACTGACGTTTCGGCTACGGTCGCCACTGCGACCCCTCTGGCCAAGACTGCAGCTGTAGTACACCCGCAGCAGCACTCGCGCCGCGCCGGTCGTGGCCACCAGGGAGGGCGTGGTGGTGGAGCTGGTAGTAGTAGTGGTGGTACCGGGGATAGTGGTTCTACTGAGGGGACTACCTCAGCTAGTCAGGGGCAGCAGCCGTCACCCCAGCAGCAGGAGCAGCCGCTGCAGCCGTCGCAGCAGTCGCAGTCCTCACAGCAGCTGACCCAGCCCCACCCGTGGGCTCGCCTCCCCCCGGGTTGGCCCGGCACCTTCGTAGGTGGTGGCCGTGGTGGCGGCCCGCGCAGCTTCGCGTCTACCGGCAGCTCCGTTGGTGTGACCTACCAGTACCAGCTTCAGACCGGGCCTCTCCGCGGCACTCTGTGCTGCCGCCCGCACCCGACCGCCCGCTGTTTCCGCCGCCTAGACGATCTCTTTCGTCGTCGCTTTGGCCCGGCCCCGGACCTCCCCGACTGGCACAGCCTGCTTCGCCAGGGCGTACCGATCTTTGATTTAGAAATGGATCAGACAAGTGCTGCTTTGCATGCCTTGTATGCTGACGCTTCTAGTGTTGCTGGATCTTATTTCCCTGTGTACTCTAGTTTAGGTGTAGCACCCTTGTGTAGCTTAGCCTCCCCTGCTGCGTCAGGCGTAGGACTGCCTAGTTTGCCTAGCCTAGTTTCTGCACCGGCTCCGTTCCCGGCCTCCGCTACTGCCTCGCTGTCCTTTACTCTCGACTCTGGTGCTTCTGCCTGTTTCTTCCACGACCGCTCCACGCTCACGCCGCTTGCTGCGCCTGCTGTTGTCGCTCTCGCTGACCCCTCCATGGGTCCTGTCGTCACTCGCACCTCCACCTCCCTTCCCTGTCCAGCCGTTCCCTCGGGCTCTCTTACAGGCCTCCACGTTCCCTCATTCTCCAGGAACCTGGTTGGTGTCGGCCGTCTTCAGGACCTTGGTGTCACCACTACGTTCCTTGGGCACGAGCGGTTCGCTGTCTGTACCGAGGCTGTCTCAGGTTCCCCCCTTGCGACGTTCCCCCGGGACCCTATGTCCGGTCTGTTTACCCTCGACACCGCTTCCCCCCCGGTTGGTGCATCCTCCCAGGTCGCTGCAGCTTGCTCGTGTCGGTCCCTCACACACCCGTCCCTTCTGCGCCACCACCACTTAGGTCACCCTGCTCTCCCGCACCTGCGTCACATGTCTCAGCACGGTCTTGTCTTAGGCCTCCCCGAGTCGCTCCCGGCACTTCCCCCCTCGACTGTGCCACCGTGCACGCCTTGCGTCGAGGGCCGGCTACGCCGTGCCCCTCATTCGTCCTTGCTTCGCTCAGCGACTGCTCCCCTTCAGACCCTGCACCTGGACGTTTGGGGCCCAGCCCTCGTCCCCGGACCGCACGGTGAGCGCTACTTTTTTGTGCTCGTCGACGACTACACGCGCTACACCACGGTGTTTCCCCTGGAGTGGAAGGCCAACGTGCCCGATGTTCTTCTCCCGTGGGTTGTGGCTGCGCGTCTTCACCGCGGTCTCCCCGTGTTGTGGCTGCGCGTCTTCACCACGGTCGCCCCGTGTTGTGTCTCCACTCAGACTGTGGCGGCGAGTTCGCTTCTGGTCGGCTTCGCCAGTTCTGTCGTGCGGAGGGCATCACCCAGTCGTACACCTTGCCAGACTCGCCACAGCAGTATGGGGTTTGCTGAGCGCCGCATCGGCTTGGTCATGGAGGTTGCTCGTACCTCCATGATTCATGCCGATGCCCCCCATTTTCTGTGGCCGTTCGTTGTTCGCTACGCTGCTCACCAGCTTAACTTGTGGCCACGCTCCCAGCGGCCGCAGGTTTCGCCGACCCTCCTTTGGACCGGGTCCCCCGGTGACGCGTCTGCGTTCCACGTCTGGGGCTGCCTTGCTCACGTTTGTGCCTCTGGCACGGACAAGCTCACCGCCCGCACTATCCCCTGTGTCTTCCTCGGTTTCCCCCTGGACTCGTCTGACTGGCTGTTCTACCACCCGTCGTCTCATCGCTTCCTTTACTCTCGTGACGTCACCTTTGACGAGTCTGTCTCCTTCTACCGTCACTTCCCTCACCAAGGTCTCCCGGTTTCCCCCCCCCCTTGTTCCTGGCTCCCTCTCTCATGGTAGCCCCTGCTCCCCTCCCGCCTTATCCTGCCCCGTCTGGTGTCTCCCATGTCACTCCCCTCCCGTCGGTTGTCCCCGTTGAGGAGTCTGCTGACTCAGGTGGTCCCCCCGGCCCGTCCTTGCTGCGTCCCCGTTCCGCGGTGTCTCCGTTTCCACTGTCACAGCCGCCGCCGCCGTCGCCACCACAGCCGCCACTGCCGCTCTTGGCCTCTGGGGGTGCTGGCGTTGAGGAGGGTGTTCGTCCTGCGGACACTGGCGTGGTCTGTCCCGGCGGGCCTTGGGGGTGCCGCCGGTGCTGGAGGGGGTTCTCGCTTTGGGGGTGTTCGTTCTGGGGGTGCTGCTATTGAGTGTTCTCCCAGCGGCCGTCGTGCCCCTGCCGGTCCACGGGTCGAGCACCAGCCGCCGCACCAGCCGCCGCAGCCGTCGCCGCCGATCTCCGCTCTTCGCCTGCTCGGCCTTCCCTCCCCCGACCGCTCGCCGGTGTCTCCCCCACCACCTTCTCACCTTCCTGTCTCCAGCCCTGTGTTCCCACCGCCGGACTCGTCTCTGGCCGTCTTCCTCCTCGTTCCCCTTTTGTATCCCCTCCGCTGTCTCCTCGCCCTACACCTCCGTCCCACGTTTGGTCTCGCCGTCCCTCCCGTGCTCGTCCCGTCTCTCCTGTCCTGTGCTCCCACCCTACACTGAGGGAAAAAACCGTCCGGATGTTTGGCAATAAGTTGGGTTTTTAGGCTTTGAGACTACTGTATGGTAAACCTGCAAGATGCACGGTGGTACATGTTGGGAGAGGCACAAAGTGGATGCGTTCACTGCACTAAGAACTAGAATAGTACATTGGATCTAACTCATACTCCAAAAGATATACAACGAGTACATCCGGACAGTTTTTTCCCAGGACAAAGAGCAAACTTCCGAACAACGTTTCTAGTACCTAGTCCACCTACTCTTGGCGTTGATCACCATCCACACCCTCCTAGGCATGTTATCTATGTGGTTAGTGCAGACCTTTGCATGAAGCTTCTTGCACTCTTCCTTGACCCACCATTTTGCATAAGGGGGTGAGCACAAGGAAAATTGCGAAGTATTTGAGCGTATGCATAAGTATTGTGCACGAATTCAGATTGAATGTAATCTCTGAGACTAGCCAAGCCGAGGGGTGTCCAAAGATGCCATTACTTGAATGGTCCCGGCTTATCATGAGTTGTTTTCGTCGAATCAGAGTAGGGTGAAATCACGAATAGAGTGGCAAAATCTAGCATACCCGCCACGAAACTTAGGGTAACAGAGCACGGTCGATTGAGCATCCTTTCATTGTTAGAATCATGTTAAAATCCGCGAGTCTAGTGACAGTGCATCAGTTGAAGAAGTCTCGACTGTTTGGGAAGAATATCAGGGTTGAGGTCTGGTGAGGAAGAGGGGCACTCCAGAGCTACATATCCATGCTCTCCGAGCCATTCCAAGCCTAGGCAGGGAAAATGACATGGAATGCCTTGGAGAGCATAAGTATGTTGCGCTGGAGTGACCCTTTTTCTCACCAGACCTCAATCCAGATATTCTTCCCAAACAGTCGAGGTTTCTTCGACTGCTGCCCCGTCACTAGACCCGCGGATTTTAACATGGTTCACACAGTGAAAGGATGTTCAGTCGACCGTGCTCTGTTACCCTAAGATTCGTGGCGGGAATGCTAGATTTTGCCACTCTATTCGTGATTTTACCCTAGAACGATACAACGAAGACGACCCATGATAAGCCGGGACCATTTAACTAATGGCATCTTTGGCCACCCCTCGGCTTGGCTAGTCTCTGAGATAACATTCATTCAGAATTTGTGTACAATACTTATGCATACGCTCAAATACTTTGCAATTTTCCTTGTGCTCACCCCCTTATGCAAAATGGTGGGTCCAGGAAGAGTGCGAGAAGCTTCATGCAAAGGTCTGCACTAACCCCATAGATAACATGCCTAGGAGGGTGCGGATGGTGATCAACGCCAAGAGTAGGTGGACTAGGTACTAGAAACGTTGTTCGGAAGTTTGCTCTTTGTCCTGGGAAAAAACTGTCCGGATGTACTCGTTGTATATCTTTTGGAATATGAGTTGGATCCAATGTACTATTCTAGTTCTTAGTGCTGTGAACGCATCCACTTTGTGCCTCTCCCAACGCGTACCACCATGCATCTTGCAAATTTACCATACAGTAGTCTTAAAGCCTAAAAACCCAACTTCGTGCCAAACATCCGGACGGTTTTTTCCCTCAGTGTATGTTGCTCCGTTCCCACTCGTCTCGTCCTCCCCTCCTCCCATCGCCTCCTCCCTCGTCGCTTGTTGTTGCACCTCCCCCGCTGTCTGACTACCTCCGTGCCGCTCGTCCCCTTGTCCCTCGGGTTCTTGCCTCTCTTGTTACAGACCTGTCTGTTCCTGTCTCGTGCCTTGACGCGCTTGTCGCGGCTATCGCTGACTTCGCCTCTACCCGCCGCCTTGACTACGCTACCGCTCTGGTCTGTGACCCTACCCGTCCTCCGTCCGTCGGGGGTGCACCTGCCCTTGGCAGTGACGTTCTAGAGGACCACCAGTACGAGCTTGCTTTCCTTTCCGAGGCCGCTCCCCATCTCTGCTCCATGCTCCTAGTCCCTGAGGGTGACCCAGACGCCTTCGACATCCCGACCCCTCGCACTTACGCTGAGGCTCCTCGGGACCTTGGGCCTCTCAGTGGATAGCTGCCATGGAGCAGGAGATGACATCTTGGAGGTCCATCGGCACTTACGTCGACGCAGTTCCCCAGCCTGGGGTGAACGTAGTCGATGGTCGGTGGCTCTTCAAGGTTAAGCGCCCCCCTAGAGAACCCCCTGTTTTCAAGGCGCGCTACTTGGCCAGAGGCTTCAGCCAGCGCGAGGGGGTTGACTTCTTCCAGACCTTCGCCCTGACCCTGAAGATGACCACTCTTCGGGCGCTGCTACACGTAGGAGCACAGCTCGACTACAAGTTCCACTCCCTCGACTTCTCTACTGCCTTTCTTCAGGGCAGCCTATACGAGCAGGTCTACCTGCGCCGACCACAGGGCTTCATTGGTACCTTCCCCCATGGGACCCAATGGCTTCTCAGGCGCCCGGTCTACTGCCTGCGCCAGGCTCCCCTTCCTGTCTACACCCTGTGTTCCCGCCGCCGAACTCGTCTCCGGCCCGACTTCCTCCTCGTTCCCCTCTTGTGTCCCCTCCGCTGTCTCCTAACCCTACACCTCCGTCCCACGTTTGGTCTCGCCATCCCTCACGTGCTCATCCCGTCTCTCCTGTCCTGCGCTCCCACCCTATGTTGCTCCGTTCTCACTCGTCTCGTCCTCCCCTCCTCCCTCGTCGCTTGTTGTCGCACCTCCCCCGCTGTGTGACTACCTTCGTGCTGCTCGTCCCCTTGTCCCTCGGGACATGCCTCTCTTGTCACAGACCCGTCTGTTCCTGTCTCGCGTCTTGACGCGCTTGTCGCTGCTGTCGCTGACTTCGCCTCTACACGCCGCCTTGACTACGCTACCGCTCTGGTCTCTGACCCTGCCCGTCCTCCTCTCGCTGGGGGTGCACCTGCCCTTGGCAGTGACGTTCTGGAGGACAGGCAGTACGAGCTTGCTTTCCTTTCCGAGGCCGCTCCCCATCTCTGCTCCATACTCCTAGTCCCAGAGGGTGACCCAGACGCCTTCAACATCCCGACCCCACGCACCTACGCTGAGGCCACCTCGGGACCCTGGGCCTCTCAGTGGATAGCTGCCATGGAGCAGGAGATGGCATCTTGGAGGTCCACCGGCACTTACGTCGACGCAGTTCCCCCTCCTGTGGTGAACGTAGTCGATGGTCGGTGGCTCTTCAAGATGAAGCGCCCCCCTGGAGAGCCGCCTATCTTCAATGCGCGCTACATGGCTAGAGGCTTCAGTCAGCGCTAGGGGGTGGACTTCTTTCAGACCTTTGCCCCGACCCCGAAGATGACTACTCTTCCGGCTCTGCTACACGTAGCAGCAATGCGTCGCTACGAGCTTCACTCCCTTGACTTCTCCACTGCGTTTCTTCAGGGCAGTCTACACGAGCAGGTCTACCTGCGCCGACCACAGGGCTTCACTGGTACCTTCCCCCCTGGGACTCAGTGGCTTCTCAGGCGCCCAGTCTACGGCCTTCGCCAGGCTCCCCGCGAGTGGCACGACATGCTGCGTGCCACGCTAGCAGACCTGCAGTTCTTTCCGTCCTCTGCTGACCCTTCACTGTTTGTGCGTTCCGGCCAGACTCCGTTCTACATCCTTGTCTACGTAGATGACCTGGTCTTCGCTACTGCTGACAGGGGCGCACTGGCCTCTGTGAAGGCCGAGCTTCTGAAGGGACACACCTGCACTGACCTTGGAGAGCTGCATCGTTATCTTTGCCTACAGATCTCTAGGGACAGAGCAGCACGCACCATCACTCTGACACAGTCACACTTGGTGCACTAGGTCCTTCAGAGGTTCGGTCTTCAGTTCTCCTCCGCACAGCCCACACCTCTACCTGTAGACCATGGGCTCTCCGCTCCTGTTCCTGAGGAGCCTGTAGAGCCCAGTGGCCCCTACGCAGAGCAGGTGGGTTGCCTCATGTACCTGATGACTTGCACTCGCCCAGATCTCGCATACCCTCTCAGCATCCTGGCTCACTTTGTGGCCACTGGCAGACACCAACCACAGCGCTGATCGGCCGCTAAGAGGGTTTTGCGATATCTAGCTAGTACATCAGGCATGGGGTTAGTGCTAGGAGGACGCAGGCCGGTGGTCCTCACTGGGCACACAGACGCTTCTTGGGCAGACGACTCTGAGACCCTCAGGTCGTCGCAGTGCTACTGTTTTAGCCTTGGTTCGGGTGCTATCTGTTGGAGATCCACTCGCTCGTCGTCTGTTGCTCAGTCCAGCTGTGAGGCTGAGATCTACGCCGGTGCCATGGCGGCACAGGAGCTCCGCTGGCTGACCTTCTTGCTCAGAGACTTAGGTGAGCGGCCTAGCTTTGCCCCAGTCCTGTACGCTGACAACAGGGCCATGATTCTCCTGTGTCAGGAGCCTCGGCTTGAGGGCAGAGCGAAGCATATCCAGCTGCGGTACTTCCTCCTGCGCGAGCTACAGCAGCGTCGCCAGGCCCGCGTAGTTCACTTAGCCTCAGGTGCCAACACAGCTGATATCTTTACTAAGGCGTTTGCGCCTAAAGATCATTAGCGGCACTGTGTACAGCTTGATCTTGTTCCTGTAGCTACTCACCTGTTAGGACCCTGATTGTGTACTCTCTACTATATTTACCTGTCTGATTGGCCTTGTTGCCTTACCTCCAGTGGCTGGACTAGTAGTGCCGCCCTGGCTTGCTTTAGTCTTGCTTGTACACTTGCTGACTGGTCTCAGGACCCCTACCTCAGTGGTTGGACTAGTAGTGCCACCCTGAGATGTGTGCTTCTTGCTTAGCACCACCCCTTCTCTAGCCTAGGGGGTGTGTCAACTTATACATATGCTGTATGGAGAAGTTATAGGCTAGCCTAGGTGTGTGCTTCTAGTGAGTAGAACCCCAACAGGACAGGTACATGTTCTAGGTTTCTCACACTAGTCCATTCATTCTCTCTTTCTGACAATAAATGCCTAGGCCCTCATTTGTATCGACACTCTTGAATCACGACTCCTTTATTACACTACCTGTTATTACTCTGATTAATTCATAACACGTACCCATGTAGGATCTAACAATGAACCGAATATAAGCCAATCATAAAGCAAAAACCAGCAGGAAATCATCTAAAATTGCTGGACCCAGCCAAACTAGACCAAGACAAGATGACAGATGAAAGCTAGAGTGATACAAAACAAAAACGCTGCTATGGTTGGGAATCACACAACATATTGCAATATCAAACCTAGAATTAATAATAAGAGAGAGAGAGTACACAAACATATACCTAAATGTTGTACTCTCTAGAAGGTGACCCTATACAGTCTATACAAACATGATAACTACACATGTTTGACACACCCCCTGGACTGCATAGGGGAATGTTCTAGACAAGCAGCTCAGGGTGGCACTACTAGTCCAGCCTCTGAGACAAGGGTCTAAAAGACCAGTCAGAAGGAGTACAGACAAGGCAAGAACGAGTACAGGGCGGCACTACTAGTCCAACCACTGTGAGAGGACACAAGTCCAGTCTGAGTGTATACATATATATATATATACGACAGTACAAAGTCAAAGCCCGAGTAAGTGAGAGACTACAGGAACCAGACCAAGCTGTAAACAGTGCCGCTGATGATCTTTAGGCGCAAGCGCCTTCGTAAAGATATCAGCTGTGTTGGCACCGGAGGCCAAGTGTACTACGCGAGCCTGGCGACGCTGCTGTAGCTCGCGCAGGAGGAAGTACCGCAGCTGGATGTGCTTTGCTCTGCCCTCGAGTCGAGGCTCCTGACACAGGAGAATCATGGCCCTGTTGTCAGCGTACAGGACCGGGGCAGAGCTAGGCCGCTCACCTAAGTCAGTGAGCAAGAAGGTCAGCCAGCGGAGCTCCTGTGCCGCCATGGCACCGGCGTAGATCTCAGCCTCACAGCTGGACTGGGCAACAGACGAGGAGCGGGTAGCTCTCCACGAGACAGCACCTGAGCCAAGGCTAAAGCAGTAGCCCTGGGAAGACCTGAGCGTCTCGGCGTCGTCTGCCCAAGAAGCGTCTGTGTGTCCAGTAAGGACCACTGACCTGCGTCCGCCTAGCACTAACCCTATGCCCGATGTACTTGCAAGATAACGCAAAACCCTCTTAGCAGCAGACCAGTGCTGAGGTCGGTGTCTGCCTGTGGCCACAAAACGAGCCAGGATGCTGAGAGGGTATGCGAGATCTGGGCGAGTGCAAGTCATCAGGTACATGAGGCAACCCACTAGCTCAGCGTAAGGACCACTGGGATCTACCGACTCCTCAGGAACTGGAGCGGAGAGTCTGTGGTCCAGAGGAAGAGGGGTGGGCTGTGCGGAGGAGAACTGAAGGCCGAACCTCTGAAGGACCTGGCGCACCAAGTGTGACTGAGTCAGGGTGATGGTGCGCGCGGCTCTGTCCCTGGAGATCTGCAAGCCAAGGTAACGGCGCAGCTCTCCAAGGTCAGTGCAGGTGTGTCTCTTCAGCAGCTCTGCCTTCACGGAGGCCAGTGCGTCTCTGTCAGCTGTGGCAAAGACCAGGTCGTCTACGTAGACGAGGATGTAGAACGGAGTCGAGCCAGCACGAACGAAGAGCGAGGGGTCTGCAGAGGACGGAAAGAACTGCAGGTCAGCAAGAGTAGCACGCAGCGTGTCGTGCCACTCACGAGGCGCCTGGCGCAGGCCGTAGACTGGGCGCCGCAGAAGCCACTGGGTCCCAGGGGGGAAGGTGCCAGTAAAGCCCTGAGGACGACGCAGGTAGACCTGCTCGTGAAGGCTGCCCTGAAGAAAGGCAGTGGAGAAGTCGAGGGAGTGAAGCTCGTAGTCACGCTGAGCCGCTACGTGTAGCAGAACCCGAAGAGTAGTCATCTTCGGGGTAGGAGCGAAAGTCTGAAAGAAGTCCACCCCCTCGCGCTGACTGAAGCCTCTAGCCACGTAACGCGCCTTGAACACAGGCGGCTCTCCAGGAGGGCGCTTCACCTTGAAGAGCCAACGACCATCGACCACGTTCACCCCAGGTGGGGGAACTGCGTCGACGAAGGTGCCGGTGAATCTCCAAGATGCCATCTCCTGCTCCATGGCAGCTATCCACTGAGAGGCCCAAGGTCCCGAAACCGCCTCAGCGTAAGTACGAGGGGTCGGGATGTCAAAAGCGTCTGGGTCACCCTCAGGGACTAGCAGCATGGAACAGAGATGGGGAGCAGCCTCGGACAGGAAAGCAAGCTCAAACTGGCGGTCCTCCAGGACGTCACTGCCGAGGGCAGGAGCACCCCCGACAGACGGAGGACAGGCAGGGTCAGAGACCAGAGCGGAGGCGTAGTCAAGGCGGCGGGTAGAGGCGAAGTCAGCGACCGCAGCGACAAGGGCGTCAAGACTCGACACTGGAACAGACGGGTCGGTAACGAGAGAGGCAAGGACCTGAGGAACAAGAGGACGAGCGGCACGAAAGTAGTCAGACAGAGGAGGAGACGCAACGACAAGAGAGGACGGAGGAGGAGACGGGAGGAGGGGAGGACGAGACGCGTGGGAGCGGAGCAACATAGGGTGAGTGCGCGGGACGGGGGAGACAGGACGAGCACGGGAGGGGCGGCGAGACCAGACGTGAGAGGGCGGCGTCGGGTCAGGAGACAGAGGAGGGGACATGGGTGGGGAACGAGGGGGAAAACGAGCCGGGGACGAGTCCGGCGGAGGGAACACGGGGTCGTAGACGGGAAGAGGGGGAGACGGCCGGAGAGGAACAGGCGCAGGGTCAGGGGACGGAAGGCCGAGCAGACGGAGGGCGGACACCGGCGGGGACTGCTGCTGCGGCGACACAACACCAACGCCAGGGCCACAAGCTGCGCGACGGCTACCTCCCGAACCCTCCACACCGGCACCCCCAGAAGGGACACCCCCAGAGCCCGAAACACCGCCAGCACCGGTACCACCCCCAGGCCCGCCGGGACAAGCCCCGACAGGAGCCCCGGGACTAGTACCCACCTCAACGCCAGCACCCCCAGAGTCCACAAACAGCGGCAGCGACGACGGCGGCGGCGGCGGCGGCGGCTGCAGCGACGGCCTCGACGGCGGCGGCGGCGGAGACGACGGCTGCAGCAGCTGCGGCGACGGCGGCTGCGGAGGCGGTGGAGGAGGAGACACCGGGGGAGGGACAGACGGCGAGGACTGCGCCAAAGGACTACCAGAGTCAGAAGACTCGTCGACCGGAACGACCGACGGGAGGGGGGTGACGTGAGACACACCAGAGGGGGCCGGACGGGGGGGCGGGGGGGGGGAGGGGCAGGGGCCACCAGGGAGGGAGGAACCAGGAACAGGGGGGGAGTAACCGGGGGACCACGGTGGGGAAAGCGGCGGTAGAAGGAGACGGACTCGTCAAAGGTGACGTCGCGAGAGTGAAAGAAACGGTGAGACGGCGGGTGGTAGAAGTGCCAGTCGGACGCGTCAAGGGGGAAACCGAGGAAGACGCAGGGGAGGGTGCGGGCAGTGAGCTTGTCCGTGCCAGAGGCACGAACGTGAGCAAGGCAGCCCCAGACGTGGAACGCAGACGCGTCACCAGGGGACCCGGTCCACAGAAGGGTCGGCGAAACCTGCGGCCGCTGGGGGTGCGGCCACAGGTTAAGCTGGTGAGCGGCGTAGCGCACGGCGAACGGCCACAGAAAATGGGGTGCACCGGCGTGGATCATGGAGGTGCGAGCCACCTCCATGACCAAACCGATGCGTCGCTCAGCGACCCCATTCTGCTGCGGGGAGTCCGGCAGGGTAAACGTCTGGGTGATGCCCTCCGCACGACAGAAGCGACCAAGGACACCTGAGGCGAACTCGCCACCCCGGTCGGAGTGGAGGCGCAAGGCAGGGAGACCGCGGTGGAGACGAGCAGAGACAAGCCAGGGGATGAGAACGTCAGGCACGTCGGCCTTCCGCTCCAGGGGAAAGACGGTGGTGTAACGTGTGAAGTCGTCGACAAGCACTAGGAAGAAGCGCTCGCGACGCGGCCCATGGACCGGGGCTGGGCCCCAGACGTCCATGTGCAGAGTCTGCAGGGGTGCGGTGGTAGGGGGAAAAGAGGAGGAGTGAGGGGCACGGCGGAGCCGGCCCTCGACACAAGGCGTGCACGGTGGGGCGGGGGATGAGGGAAACTCAGGGAACGAACCGGGGAGACCAAGGACGAGACCGTGCTGGGACATGTGACGCAGACGCGGGAGTGCAGGGTGACCAAGGCGGTGGTGCCAAAGGAGAGTCGGATGAGTGAGGGACCGACAGGAGCACGCAGCAGCAACCTGGGTGGACGCAGCTACCTGGGGGGAAGACCCAGCCGGGGACGTCGCGGTGTCAAGTGTGAACAGGCCGGACACCGGGTCCCGGGGGAAAGTGGTAAGGGGGGCACCAGTGGCGGCCTCGGTACAGACAGCATACCGCTCGTGACCAGGGAACGTAGTGGTGACGCCAAGGTCCTGGAGGCAGCCGACACCAACTAGGTTCCTGGAGAACGAGGGGATATGCAGACCGGTGAGCGAACCTGAAGGAACCGCCGGACAGGGAAGGGAGGTGGAACTGCGGGCAACGACGGGACCACCGGAGGGGTCAGCAAGAGTAACTGCAGCGGGAACAGGCAGCGGCGTCAGCGTCGTGGAGTCGCGGAAGAAACACCGGGAGGCGCCAGAGTCCAAGGTGAAGGAAAGCGCAGCAGTCGCGCGGGGCGACAGTGAAGCGGTGGAAGCACCGAGGCTAAGCAAAGCAGGAGATCCTACGCCTGACGCAGCAGGGGAGTCTACGCTAGGCACAGCTACACTAGGCAACACGGGGTAATAAGAGGGAAGCACACTAGAGTCATCGGCATACATCACATGCAAGGCTGCTACAATGGCATCCATGTCCAAGTCAAAAATCCGAATGCTACGCCTAAGCAAGCTGTGCCAGTCCGGGAGGTCGGGCGCCGGGCCAAAGCGCTGGCGGAACAGGTCGTCCAGACGATGAAAACAGCGAGGAGTGGAATGACCGATCTTACCGCAAACGAAGCCGCGGCGAGGACCGGTCTGGATCTGGTACTGACAGGGCCCGCCTCCAGAACCACCACCCGGTGCACCACCACGCGCACGACCACCACCAGCTCCAGGCCACCCAGGCGGGAGAGCACTCGCCGGCCTCGTCTGCGGCGGCTGCTGAGGCTGCTGCGGAGGCTGCTGCTGCTGCGGCTGCTGCAACGGTGGAGGCAGCGGGGCAGCTGGACCGGGCAGGGTCCCCACGTCCGCACCGGCACCGGACGACCCGCCTCCACCACTACCCCCACCCGCACCCCCGCCACCTCCGCCGCTCCCAACCTTGGGGCGGCGGCCCTTCCCCGAGCGGGACTGCACTGCAGCAGCAGTCTCAGCCACAGCGACAGAGCCGTCGGAGAAGGTACACTGAGCAGGGGCACAACCCTGAAAGATAGGGACCGGTACTGTACCGCTCGCCTGGGCTATGGAGCGGTGACGAGTCTCTATGGCAGTCAGGGTGTCAACAAAGTCGGTGAGGGTGAGAGCAGCAGGGTGGATGCTAAGGAACTGGTCGCGGGCGGCGGCAAGGCGGTCAGGGAGGCGGGAGGCAAGGAGGTAGAGGGTAGAGGTCATGGGAGGCTGGTGGACTCTAAGCTGTGCATCAGTGCAGGCAGCGCGCCAGGCCTCATCTATCGAGCGCAGGTGGGCAGCGAGGTCAGAGACAGTGGGGAAGGACGCCAGGTCAGGAAAGAGCAGGGGGAGGATCAGGCGACCCACTGAGGCAGCAGGAGGGGTAGAATAGCGCTTGATGACAGCATCGAGGTAGGCCTGGGCGGTAGAAATGGTTCTAAAGCGAGGGCGCTCAAGGGGGGGGAGGGCATTGCTAATGGCGAGCTGAGCAAGGGCATCGCGGGAAAGCCAGACAGAGCGGGCAAGGGCAGCGGCGGCAGTGGACTCGCGCTCAGCGGGCGTGGGATCAGCGGGCAGCACAGCAGGGGGGTCAGGGCAGGGGAGCATACCGTCTAGGTGTGCAGAAAGCGGGTGGCCGTCCTGCCGCTGACCAGTGAGGTGGCGGCGAAGGTCAGCCAACCACGCCTCGAACTCCAGAGGCTGACCCTCAGCATCAAAACGAAGCTCAGCAGCCATGAGGGGCAGTGGAGGACAGTGGAGTGCGATGCAGTGCGGTGCAGTGCGGTCCAGTGCGGTGCAGTGCGGTCAGTGCGGTTCAGTGAGGTGCAATGCGGTGCAAGGCGGGGCAGGAAAGTGCAGGAGGGTGCAAAGTAGTGCGGGGAACGGGGGACAGTACCAGGAAGTATGGAGGGCCGGGGCAGGCGCGACGGGGCCGGGCAGGCGCGACGGGGCCGGGCGGCAGCGACAAGGCCGGGCGGCAGCTACGAGGCCGGGCGGCAGCGACAGGGCCGGGCGGCAGCCACGAGGCCGAGCGGCAGCGACAGGGCCGGGCGGCAGCGACGGGGCCGGGCAGGACACAGCAGGGCCGGGCGGGGGCGACGGGGCCGGGCGGGCGCGACGGGGCCGGGCAGGTGCGACAGGGGCCGGGCAGCTGCGACAGGGGCAGGGCGGGCGCCACGGGGCCGAGAGGCTGCGACAGGGCCGAGCTGGGGCGACGGGGCCGAGCAGGGGCGACGGGGCCGAGCAGGGGCGACGGGGCCCAGGAGGGTGGATACGGGGCCCAGGGAGGAGCGCGGCAGGGCCCAGGAGGGGCGCAACAGGCCCAGGAGGGGCGCTACGGGCCCAGGAGGGGTGCAATGGGGGCCCAGGAGGGGCGCGGCGGGGCTCAGGAGGGGCGCAATGGGGGGGCCCAGGAGGGGCGCTACGGGCCCAGGAGGGGCACTACGGGCCTAGGAGGGGCGCGACGGGGCCTGGGAGGGGCACGACGGGGCCCAGGAGGGGCGCTACAGGGCCCAGGGAGGGCGCGACGGGTCCCAGTAGGGGCGCTACGGAGCCCAGGAGGGGCGCGACGGGGCCTGGGAGGGGCGTTACGAAGCCCAGGAGGGGCGCTACGAAACCCAGGAGGGGCGCGACGAGGCCCAGGAGGGGCGCTACGGGGCGCTACGGGGCCTGTGAGGAGCGCGACGGGGCCCAGGAGGGGCGCTAAGGGGCGCGACGGGGCCCTGGAGGGGCGCTACGGGGCCCAGGAGGGGCGCGAAGGGGCGCGACGGGGCCCTGGAGGGGCGCTAGGGGGCGCGACGGGGCCCTGGAGGGGCGCTACAGAGCCCTGGAGGGGCGCGACGGGGGCCTGGAGGGGCGTTACGAAGCCCTGGAAGGGGGGGGGGGCGCGACGGGGCCTGGAGGGGCGCTACGAGGCCCTGGAAGGGGCGCGACGGGGCTAGGGGGAGGGGTCGCGACTGGGCTCAGGAGGGGCGAGGCGAGGCTAGGAGACGCGACGGGAGGAGCGGAAGCGGTGGGGGGGGGGGGGGGGGGGGTCGAAACCTACTCGTGATACCATATCAAACCTAGAATTAATAATAAGAGAGAGAGAGTACACAAACATATACCTAAATGTTGTACTCTCTAGAAGGTGACCCTATACAGTCTATACAAACATGATAACTACACATGTTTGACATGCAAGCCATTGGATGGGTGGGTCAACAACTGACGAAACCACAACCAATCACAAGGCCCTTTTCGGGGTTGAAACGGCAGCAGCCATGGAAACAGATACATAGACAACCACGATGTGAATGAGCACTCCTGCAATACTCAAAACAACAGGCACACACATTGAGGCAGAGATGTTGGAGAGAGCCGATTGAGAAGGGGGGGTCGCAGGAATGATACAACTGTGATATGAAACCCCAGTGTTACGAACTCCAAGCTTGGTGGTTACCTGCTGTATCTATGACAATGCATGCTGCAGCCAGAGCAGTCCAAAGCTGGTCCCACTGCTTCCCTCCCTCTGTGCTGCTGCTGCCATGGCTACCACTGCTGCTCACTGCCTTCCACTTGTCCTGTCCAAGGGAGAATAACAGGCCACAAAGAAGGTACATAGGCGGTCTCTTGGGACTTTAAGTTGACTCAGAATTCACATCCCTCCGTGCTGCTCCTGCTGCCACGGCTACCATTGCTGCTCACTGCCTTCCACTTGTCCTGTCCAAGGGAGAATAACAGGCCACAAAGAAGGTAGATGATCTCTTGGGTTAGGTCGCCAGGGCTGGTGGGTGCGAGGGAGAAGGCTACGAGAAGCAATTATATGAGTAAGAGGGACAATGGTCGGTCTGCACACGCGCTCGCTTCAGTTGAAAAGGGCAGAACGGTCGGTGCATGAGCATGCACAATCCCGAGTCAGTCAGCTGATCTTTGAGAATTCTCAATCATCACCTACTGCAGGAGCATGCACACTCCCCAGGCAGCTGATCACTTGGGAGAGCAGATCTGCAGAAGCATGCATTTGCACACAAATTTATAGAAGCAAGGGGCGGAGCATACCGGGAAGACGAGTGGCCCCGTGAGGAGGGGGAAGAGAGCAGCGAGGGCGGCCATGAGGGAGAGCGCGGCGTACAGCTTGAGCACTCGGGAGCGGGATGTGCCTGATGCTGCGGTGGGTGGGGCACAGGACACGCGCACAGAGGCTTTGATTGAGACAACTGATAAGGAGAGCAGCGAGGCAGGCCATGAGGGCGGCCATGAGGGAGAGCGCGGCGTACAGCTTCAGCACTCGGGAGCGGGATGTGCCTGATGCTGCAGGGGTGGTTGGGCAGTGAGATAAGGGCCGGGACAGCATTGGGCCAGACGTAATTGAGGCGGCATTAGGGTTGAGCAAAACCGGGTATTTACCCGACCCGACTCGGTTTTGCAATACCTGACTTCGGGACGGGCATTTTCGCCCAGGACCCTTACACGGACCCGGCCTTAGGGGGCGGGTAAAAGAATACCCGCCTGGCGGGTCCGGGTATACCCGACCCGGTAATGGTAAAAACAGGGTATCCGGGTATTGCTACCTGCCCTAAAAAACAGGTTTAGGGTACTCTGATTGTCCCTCGTTTGCCATGGTTGGGCCTGTCCGGGAGTGCAGGTGGGTAGCAACAACAGCGTATGAATTTCGAAACAAAAGAAAGTGCGTGTATGAGTGTATTTTGCCTTGCAAAATTGGAGCATTACCCGAACCCGGGTATTATTTACCCGCACGGGTCGGGTACCCGATACCCACCCGGTCCGGTAACAAGTCGGATAGCGGGTATCGAATACCCGGCCGGGTACCCAGAACCGGCCCGCCGAGTAATTCTCGAGGATCCGGTACCCGGCCCGGCCTAAAAGCGGATCCGGGTCCGGGTATCCGACCCGTGCGGGCAATTCGCTCAAGCCTAGGCGGCATGGGGTGGAGCCCCCCAATGAGACGGCACGTGAGACACTGGCTGGGGTGAAGCCCCCCAAGATCAAGAGTTACCAAGGAAGAAAGATTTCTTTAGAATCATCTCAGCAGTGCGGTACATAGATTCCCTGAGAGCCCTTTAGATTCCCAGGCCTGCACTGTGTTTAAGTGAGGTGGTGATGTACCAACATCTCCTGAGAAAACTGCAAGATGCTTACCTTTTTCAGGAATAACTGTAAAGTGATCAAGGTGATACACCTAGTGTTCGTATAATACATGTAATGAGCTGGAAATTATATACATATACCTAGATTCCCTGTGAGGGTGGCAGCTGCTCCTAGCGCGGCTGCCAGCGATTCCTTCACGTCCACTTGGAGTGCGAATGCTCCCCCAGCTGCGCTCCCCTGCAGAATGCTCGAGGTCACACACCTAGGTGTCCTGTGCTCCCGTGTAGAATGCTTGGGGTGACATACCTATGTCTCTGGTGCTCCCGTGTAGCACGTTTGAGGTGACTGACATACCAAGGTTTCCTGTGAGAGCAGCAGCTGCTCCAAGCGCGGCTGCCAGCGATTCCTTCACGTCCACGTGCAGTGCGATTGGTCCCCCAGCTGCGCTCCCTTGCAGCCGTGCCGTGATGAGTGGCCGGGCCATCAGCGAGGCGGCTATCAGAACCCGCAGGAAGGAGTAGAGCGACTGGTAGGTGGTGGAGGGAGGGAGGGAGGGAGGGAGGGAGGGAGGGAGGTGGGTAAGGGAAGGGGATGCATGGGGTCAGCTTTGAGGCGCCTCAGGCATGGTCTCCCAGCTGCGCTCCCCTGCAGCCGTGGCGCGATGAATGGCCGGGCCATCCACGAGGCGGCGATTAGGACCCGCAGAAAGGAGTAGAGCGACTGGTTGGTGGAGGAGTGCAGGGAGGGAGATGGGAGAGGGAATGAGCCATGTGGAAGTGTAAGTAATTGCAAGTCATTTGCCCATCAGCGAGGTGGCGATTAGGACCCGCAGGAAGGAGTAGAGCGACTGGTGGTGGAGGGAGGTGGGAGAGGGAAGGAGAAATGGTGGAAGCTTGAGTTGAATCACGAGTCATCGGGCCATCAGCGAGGCGGTTATCAGGACAGGCAGGAAGGAGTAGAGCGACTGGTGGCGGTGGTGAAGGGAGGTGGGCGAGGGAAGGGGAAGCAAGGGATTATGAGGTGAAGCGCACTCCGATCTGACGATCAGTAAGCAGTAGCGAAACTTGTGGAGCGACTGGTGGTGGTGGTGAAGGGATTGGGAGGGATGGGGAGGGATGGGGAGGGATGGGGAGGGATGGGGAGGATGGGGAGGGATGGGGAGGATGGGTGAGATAGGTGGACGAGAGAAGGGAGCAGTCGTGTAGGTAGGTGGTAGCCTACTGGTGGTGACAGATTCAGTTGCATAGCAAAGAACGAGTTGTGTGAATGCGCTTGAGTTGCTCTCAAGATGTCTTGCTCCGAGTAGTGAGTTGTGGATTAGAGCACTCCCCCCACTCGTGGGCTTCTTGAAATGACAATATCAGCTGCAATGTAGTCTGCTTTTGAGTCGACTCAAAAGCAAGGTAGTCTGTCGTTTCAGTCCACAAGTGGATCGAGCTCAAAGAATCGCTGTGTCACCTGGAATTATCTTTAGATGTTTCTTTGAGGCGAAACAGCCTTAAAGAACGTCACAATCGCCTGCGCTGCGATGCGAGGTTGTATGTAACTGCACGTTTAATCTGCCTGACACAGAAACGAAACGAAGAGAAGTGCCTTATTACCTGAAACGTAGTCAGTAGTCTCAGTCTGCGACGGCCATCGGCGGCCCTCTTGTATCCTGCACATGGGGGGAGGGGAGAAGGGGGGAAAGGGGGAAGGGAGAAAGGGGAGAAGGGGGAAAGGGGGGAAGGGGGGAACGGAAACGGAAACGGAAACGGAAACAGTCTCAAGTGAATGAGGATCATGTATCCCATTCTCCCAGTAGACCATCCAAGGCTGTGCTGTCAAGCAGACAACTAGTGTCGCAACCCACTGCTGTCAGCACTCACTCGTGTCAGCACTCGCTAGTGTCAGCACTCACTCGTGTCAGCACTCACTCGTGTCAGACTCAGTTTGTCAGCACTCACGGTTGTCGACGGACATGCGGTATTGGAAGTCGAACCCTTCATTCTCTCGCTTGACCCCGCCGAACCTGCCTCTAGCGGCCATGCCTGCACGGCTTTCGCTCAACTCCGGTGGTCGCTGGATCTGCAGAGGAAGGTCAACTTGAGTTCACTCAAGCTCTCGGTCAGCGCTGGGGTCAACAATGGGGTCAACGCTGAGGTCAACGCTGCGATCAACGCAGAGGTCGACGCTGGGGTCAACAGACTGCGGATACGTCAGCCACCGATGCTGCTGTTGAGTCGACTCAGAAACAGGTTCTGCACGCCACTGGCGTGGCACGCCACAGTCAATGCGGACGACACAGTTAAGAGGCTGCAGCTACGACAAACGCCGACGCTAGCTCGCTGTAGGCCTGCTGCGATAAGAGGAAACGGGGATTGGAGCGATCAGCCAGCCGTAAAATCATAAGTCTTCTTCCGTGATCGTCGCTTCCTAGGCAGATCCGTTATTCGCAGTCAACTCAAAGGACCTCTCCCATGATTGTCAGTGTTTCGTCACTCAGGACATATTTCTATTCGCTGTCTTTCCAAGTCGGTGTCTTCCTAGAAAGCAGGAAAACCAATCACGTGCGTTTTGCTGAAACTTAACAGCATACGATTGGTTTCCAGTATTCTCGGATGACACCGAATTGGGATGACACCGAATAAAAATAAGCCTTTACTCCCTGTGATCTCCACGACTTGCTTCCCAAGTCTAGGGGGCAACCCATCCCCGCCGTTTGCCGAGCTGATCTTTTACAGTAACGCAAAACTCAGGAGGTTAAGTGGCAAAAAATGAATAATAAGCTTCAAAATGCAATATTGAAGTGGGAAGCAAAAAAATAAGCCAAACCATTGCAAGCTGAACAGTATAGGTTGGTCCAGCTTGACTTATTTCTTCTTACGGTTGATGCAATCTTGGGCTTTTCCACATAATCACATGTATCATCGTCTTTGAACCATATTGACCCTATTGACACCATCTCCATTCTGAGTCTCATCAATACCTCCTACATGCCTATCCCTAATGCCCATTCCAGGATCACTAACACCCATTGTGGTACCAACAACAGTAGGCGGCGGTAAACCCACAGGGCACAAGCAATCCGGTGCAGGGTATGTGTATATGGACTGGCCGGGGCGTCTCAATTTGATCTTGCCCATCCGTGACCGGTGACCAATCCGAACAGCACGAACAAAGTCGTTCCATTTGAGGGCACCCCGAGGAGCAGCAAGCAGCGTTGCCAGGAGTGTACCGTTGAAGTTGATTGTCTTCAAACCGCCAAAGTATGCGCGATGTGCAGCCTGAAATGCGACGAACGTAAGGGATGCATTGGAAGCATGTAACGTACTGGCTGGCAGGCAATCTAACGGACGGGCACCAAGACACTGTGCATGCGGCAAGGCTGGCCTACACGAACACATCACTGTAGCAGCTCACGTAGAAGTCCAGCGCTGCCAGCAGCGACGCCTTCCCCAGAAACTAGTAACCCATTTCATCATCAGCTCACCATGGCAAAGTGCCTCACCATGAGATGTTGCCTCACCATCACATTGTGCATGTTGCCCAGCGATGCCGACACGAAAACGTCGCTGTAGCGGCTCACGTAGAAGTCCAGCGCTGCCAGCAGCGACGCCTTCCCCAGAAACGGTCTCAGCTCCTCCTCTGTCGCCAGGCTGGTCTTGTCCTCCAGCCAGGGGAACAGCCGGCGCAGGGGGGCTATGCGCTTCTCACCGCCATACACCTGCAGGACCACGGGGAAACAGGGGGAAACAGGGAAGCATGGGAAGCAGGAAGGAGATAGAGTGCCTCAGCTCCTCCTCTGTCGCCTGGCTGGTTTTGTCCTCCAGCCAGGGGAAGAGGCGTCACAGGGGGGCTAAGTGCTTCTCACTGCCATAGACCTGCAGGATCCAGATGGAAACAGGGCAACAGGGCAACAGGGCAACAGGGCAACAGGGCAACGGGGCAACGGGGCAACGGGGCAACGGGGCAACGGGGCGACGGGGCGACGGGGCGACGGGGCAACGGGGCAACGGGGCAACGGGGCAACGGGGCAACGGGGCAACGGGGCAACGGGGCAACGGGGCAACGGGGCAACGGGGCAACGGGGCAACGGGGCAACGGGGCAACGGGGCAACGGGGCAACGGGGCAACGGGGCAACGGGGCAACGGGGCAACGGGGCAACGGGGCAACGGGGCAACGGGGCAACGGGGCAACGGGGCAACGGGGCAACGGGGCAACGGGGCAACGGGGCAACGGGGCAACGGGGCAACGGGGCAACGGGGCAACGGGGCAACGGGGCAACGGGGCAACGGGGCAACAGGGCAACAGGGCAACAGGGCAACAGGGCAACAGGGCAACAGGGCAACATGGCAACAGGGAAGCAGAGAAACAGGGAAGCAGGGGCGATACAGTGTGTTGAGGGACCTAAGCTCCTCCTCCGTCGCCAGGCTTGTCTTGTCCTCCAGCCAAGGGAACAGCCTGCACAACGGGGCGATGCGCTTCTCCAGCTTTTGCAGTACACTTGTAGTAAATGCGGAATGCCAAGGAAAGAATTATAGTTTTGAGGCGCCTCAAAACTTCTCCCTGCAGTACACTTGTAGTAAATGGGGAATGCCAAGGAAAGAAACTCATACACCTGACCCCCCCCCCCCTCTCTCCTTGGCCAACCAGGTTTCGTCCGTGTGTTAGTATTTCCGTTTTGAGAGGGGGGAAAAAAAACCTATACACCTGAGCCCCCCTCCTTGGCCAGGATGGTTTCGTCCTCCAGCTTTTGAAGAGCCAGAGCAGGGGGTGAGGAGAAACGGCGTCCTCCTGGGCTTCTCTTCTCACCACCATACACCAGTGCTTAGCCTGGGTGTTCACCTGGTACGTAGTCCTAAGGCAGAAGCCCAGGGCAGCGAGCACTACTCCAACCTCCTCTGGAGTGAGAGGGCACTTGCCCGCCAGGCGCAGCTCGTCTGGGGAGAAGCGCAGCTTGTCCACGCGGCCCAGCATTACCTGCACTGCGACGAGAACCGCAGCTGGTCTCACCTTTGACACGCCTCAAAAATATTTTTGAGGCGCCTCAAAAACTGTCTCACCTGATGGGTGGTCACGTAGAGCCTGGCACGCGAGGAGAAGCCCAGTGCTGCCAGCACGAGCCCCACTTCTCCTGGAGTGAGCGCGCACTTGCCCGCCAGGCGCAGCTCGTCCGAGAAGAAGCGCAGCTTGTCCACGCGGCCCAGCCTCTTACGTGGCTACCCACCAGCCATGCATGCTCGTCTGGCACTCACCTGGTACGTAGCCATGTAGAGCCGGGTTCGCGAGGAGAACCCAAGGGCCCCCAACACTAGTCCAACCTCCTCGGGAGTGAGGGGGCACTTGCCCGCGAGGCGCAGCTCGTCCGAGGAGAAGCGCAGCTTGTCCACGCGGCCCAGCCACCCAAACTCCCCTGATTCTCACCTGATAGGTGGCCACGTAGAGCCTGGTTCGCGAGGAGAAGCCCAACGCGGCCAAAACAAGGCCAACCTCCTCGGGAGTGAGGGGGCACTTGCCCGCGAGGCGCAGCTCGTCTGAGGAGAAGCGCAGCTTGTCCACGCGGCCCAGCCATGCGTACTCCCGGTACCGTGACAGAGCCTCCCTCTCCGCCCATGTCTCGCCATAGTCACATGCAGAGTGCGCCACCATGTCCTACAGTCACATGGAAGGAGACGAGGGAGGAGGGGGGGTGGGGGGTGGGGGGATAGCTTAGGAGGGGAGTGAGGGTGTGTGGCAGTTGCCTGGCCCTGGGGTGATGCTCGCACAATTTTTGAGGCACCTTAAAAAGAGGATTTTTGAGGCGCCTAAAAAGAGGATTTCTGAGGCGCCTAAAAAGAGGATCTGTGGCACTTGCCTGGCCCCGGGGTAATGCTCGCACGTCCCATTTGAGTGGTTGGACAGCTGGGAAGGGTGATGGGTGATTTTGATTGGTGATGGGTGATGAGTAATTCCGTTGGGTGATGGGCGATGGGTGATTGGTGATGGGTGATGGGTGATTGGTGGGTGATGAGCGATTGGTGACTGGTGGGTGATGGGTGATGGGTGATTGGTGATGGGTGGTGGTCGATGGATGATTCCGATGAGTGATGAGTGATGGGTGATTGGTGATGGGTGATTGGTGATTGGTGATGGGTGGTCAGTGATGGGTGGTCCGTGATGGGTGGTCGGTGATGGGTGGTCGGTGATGGTTGATCCCGATGGGTGTTGGGTGATGGGAGCAACCAAGGGTAGATAGCATAGCAGCAAGGGCACTCATCCATCCTCACCATATCAAACCGCAGGTGCATCGCCACAAATCGCTTCCTTCTCCTCTCCTTGTGCGCCCATCGCCCTTCCTTCCGGCCACTCAGCATACCGCCACTGCCCGACTGGCTGACCCTCTCATTCTCCTTGCTGCTCCTGCTCCCGCCGACTGAACTACCATCCTCACCACCAACTATCTCCCCTTCGCCACTTTCCTCTATCTGCGACAGACCGTCCACCGCCCCCCCCTCTTCATTCGCCACCTCTCCGACCTCCACAGCGGCAGCTCCTGGCACACTTAAACCCCCTATCCCGTTCCCGCCACTTGGATTCCCAGCCACCCTTGCCCTCGCCTCACCTACCACCCCTGCCGTCTTTCCCTCTGCTACTCCCGCTCTCCCTGCCCTCCCTGCTTGCAGCGCCATTCTCACCCGCTCCTTGGCCTCCTCGTCAATCGCCCCGTCCTCACTCCAGAACGCCCCCTCACTCCCCTCCTCCGAATCCTCCTCTCCAAGATTACCAGCAGCGACAACACCCTCTCCTTCTCCTCCTCCTCGTCGTCCTCCTCCCCCTCCTCCCTCCCCTCCTCGCCCCTCCTTCCCCAGAGCACCCAGGCTGCTCGAGATGCCCATCAGTCTCCGCCTTGCATCCCCTCCCCTCCCCTCACTCTCCCTCGCCCCCTCGTCTTCCCCCTCATCCTCGCTCTGTGCTTCTCTCCCCTCGTCCTCCTCCACTGTTTCAACCCGACCCTTGCTCGCTTGCTGCTCTGCGTCAGCATCATCTCTGCCATCACCAGCAGTAGTGACACCACCACCACCATCAGTAGCAGCAGCAGCACCACCATCAGCAGCAGCAGCACCAGCAGCACCACCACCACCACCATCAGCACCAGCATCACCAGAACCACCAGCAGCACCAGCCGATATCGCAGAAGAGCCCTTCCCATCTTCTTCAAGCACCCTCCCCTCAGCATCAGCTGCCCCAACTCCTCCACTTCCATCCACGTTCTTCTCGCCTCCCTTCCCCTCTCCTCCCTCACCTTGCAATTCACTCTCCTCTTTTCCCTCACTTTGTCCGCCCTTCCTCTCTCCCCCCTCCCCTGTATCCACGCCACCACTGCCCACCTCCTTCGCTTCCCCCCCTTTCTCGGGTTCCCCTGCTACCTCCCCAATCCCTCCCCCCTTCCCCTTGGCACCATAGCTCGACACATCCCCCCCTTTCCCAAACAGCACTCCTCGCCTCACATGCCGCCTGTTCGGGTCCCTCAGCCTCTCAACGAGGATCTTGCTGGGAGAAGAGATGGGCGGATAAGAGAGGGTGATAGGGATAGGAGAATCGGGTCGAAGATTGAAGGCCCCTCAAACCTCACCGCACATGCCGCCTGGTTGGGTCCCTCTCAGCCTCTCCACCACAAGAGTTTTGCTGGGCGGAGAGATGGGCGGATAAGGCAAGGGAGGAAAATGGGGTCAAAGATTGAAGGAGCCTCAAACCTCGCCTCCATACCGCCTGGTTGGGTTCCTAAGCATCTCAACGAGAATCAGGCTGGGGGAAGGGATGGGCAGGAAAGGGCAAGAGAGGTAAGGGGGTACTTTCAAGCGCCTAAAAAATCGGCCAACGTGCTTCCTGCTGACCTGGAGTCCCTCAGCCCATCAACGATGATCTTGCTTGGATAAGAGGTGGACAGGGGAGATAAGAGGGCAGGGCAGGGAGGATGGGTGAGGAGACCTGGAAAAACAAACTCCATTCCATAAGCCACCCAAACCTCCTCAATTACCCAAACCTTCTCAATCACCCAAACCTCCTCACTCACCCGAACCTCCTTCACTCACTTGAGCCTCCTCACTCACCCAAACCTCCTCACTCACCCGAACCTCCTTCGCTCACCCGAACCTCCTGCACTCACCCGAGCCTCCTTCACTTACCTGAGCCTCCGTCACTCACCCGAGCCCCCTTTCTCCCGAACCTCTTTCCCTCACCCGAGCCTCCTTCAATCACCCGAGCCTCCTCGCCCACCCGAGCCTCCTTCACTCACCCGAGCCTCCTGACGGGCTCCACGAATCGCAGGGCGTGGAAGTTGACGCGGCACCGCAGGCGCTGGATGTCTGGCGGCAGGCCGTCAAAGGCGAGGCGGTGGGTGAAGGGCGCTATGGCCACCACGCCGTGGCTGATGCATGAGGGAGGGAGGGGGAGACAGAACCGCACTCAGGTATTGAGGCTTCATTGTACGCGCTGATGTAGCCTCCATTCCATTGTTCATGTCTGGCTGCAGGCAGGCCGTCAAAGGCAAGGCGGTGGTTGAAGGGCGCTCTACGGCCACCATGCCATGCCTGCCAGGGGGGAGATAGAGGACAGAGGCAGAAGAGGGGAGGGGAGTGCTTCACACAGAGGTTGAGGTTGATGCAGCACCGCAGGCGCTGGATGTCCCAAGGTCGTGGTTACAGTGAGTGTGGCCAGCGCGGTTGCCTGAGGTACCTCGGGGTTACCAGTCGCCTGAGGTACCAGTTCTCAGAATCACACTCACTGCTGCCGCTTGGGCAGGGCGACCCTGAGGGACAATTTGGGGGACGCGAGCACGGGGCCGAACTCCTTTCGCCGAACTTACAGATTAGACACTTAGCTAAGAGGGACCACTCGCCGCTGCAGCTTGGGCAGCACGTTCTTGAGGTACCACTGAGGGGAGGCGTGCATATGGGAGAACTTGATGCGGTTTTGGTGCATGCCCGTGTCGTAGAAGTTCGCTTGGAGGCACTGAGCTATACAAGCACGGTTCAGTGCCTGCCTACCAGCCAGCCAACACACTCACCTCTGCAGCTATTGGTTTGGGGAGAAGCACTCACCGCTGCAGCTTTGGCAGCACGTTCTTGAGGTACCAGGCGGGGGAGGCGTGCATGGGGGCGAACTTGATTCGGTTCTGGTGGACGCCCGTGCTGTAGAAGTCCCGCGTGCTCCACTTGTACTGCTGCGGCAGCTGCCTCACTATAAGCACGTCGTGCCTCAGGTAGTGCATGAAGTGCTCTATATCGAATATGTCCTCAAACTGACTGGAAAAGAGGGCGAAAAGGGAGGGGGATGGAGAGGATGATGAGGGAGAACTGGCTGGTGTTTCCATGCTCCTTCTCCTCATGTGCCATGCCTTGCTGTGAGCTTTTCTTATGGCTTTTTTTCTTTTGAGTCGACTCAAAAGTCTGCTGTGAGCTTTTCTTAAGGATTTTTTCTTCCTGCTTCAATACAGCATGCTATTGCACTCGTGCCATCCACATTGCCTTGTATCCCCCACCCATGACTACCGCATTATTCAACCACTTCACTGCTCACAATCAGACTTCCATACCCGTGGTCAAGCCAGGCTCCCGCACCACTTGCCAAACCTGGCGTCCATACCTGTTCCCCCAGCCAAACGGCCATACCTGTTGCCGAGCCAGCCATACCGTACCTGTTGTCGAGCCAGACAGGGTTGATTTGGAAGTGCGGGATGAGCAGCGTGGCATTGAGAAGGCGAGCCACGGCCACCGCATTGCAGATCTGAGCGTAAAGAGGGGAGGAAGCGCACCTGAGTCAGTCAAAATTGAGAAGCTAGTCGACACGACTCAAAAACCAGTTTGAAAGCAACAAGGGAAGGCAAGGGGGTGGCGGGTGGGGGAAAAGGGGGGAGTATTTACTCAGCTTTAACTACTCAAGACGCCACAAGCGATGGAAGAGAAGGGCAAGAACAAGAAGTGTCTTGTGCCTGGTACGTGCTTACCGTACAATGCCTGTACCCCTCCCTACCTAATACAAAGGACGAATTGGGCAAGAACAAGAATCACAGGGATAAAAGGACAGCTTACGCTGATGCGGTGCTGAGGAGTCTATTTTCGAGGCGGTTAAGAAATCAAACAACAGCTCACACTGATGCGGTGCTGAGGAGTCTATTTTCGAGGCGGTTAAGAAATCAAACAACAGCTCACACTGATGCGGTGCTGAGGAGTCTATTTTCGAGGCGGTTAAGAAATAAAACAACAGCTCACACTGATGCGCTGCTGGTTGAGACCGCCATCAAGAAACACCTGCAGAAACCCCGTTGACTCGTAGAGAGGCCCGTCTGCAGGCAGGCAGCCCGGGTGGTGGTAGTAGCGGTGGGGTGGGGGGGGGGAGAGAGGGATGAAAGGCTGAAAGCGGGGCACAGGATGTTTTGCTTTTGAGTCGACTCAAAAGAAAGCGGGACACAGGATGTTTTGATCGGGCGACTGCCTCTTGAAGCGTGGCCAGTAGGCTGTGAATTGTGTAGTTCAGGGAAATAAACCAATTAGAAGCGGAAAACAAAAGAGTGCAATCTTGTGATTGTTCTGAACAAGAGAGGCGGAAGCACACAAACGAGTCAAGTAATGTTAACACTCTTCTTTACTACTCGGTTCTCACTCACCAGCATATGCTGGGGTGACTTTTGAGTCGACTCAAAAGCTCTTCTTTACTACTCGGTTCACACTCACCAGCAAATGGTGGGGAGGGCCGCACGCACTGCTTCCACTTCTTGAGGCGCCTAAAAAAACGACTGAGAGAAATGCACGTTCTCCCTCACTCTGCTGCTCCCACTCACTCACCAGCATATGCTGGGGACGGCCGCACGCACTGCTTCCACTTGCCCTTCATTGGGTTGTCCCACAGGTTCGCCAGCTCAGGCGCTCTCTGCTCCTGTTGTCACGAGAGTGAATGAAACGTGTCATCCCTCCCCAGTAATCACTCACCAGCATACGCTAACTTGAGGCGCCTCCAAAATCCCTCACAACTAATCACTCACCAGAATATGCTGGGGAGGGCCGCACGCACTGCTTCCACTTGCCCTTCATGGGGCTGTCCCACAAATTTGCCGGCTCAGGCGCCCTCTGCTAGTGTTCTCACGTGGGTGCATGTAACGCGTACCCGTCCCTCCCCACTATTCACTCAGCTCTCACTCACCAGCATATGTTGGGGACGGCCGCACGCACTGCTTCCACTTGCCCTTCACGGGGTTGTCCCACAGGTTCGCTGGCTCAGGCGGTCTCTGGAGGAGGAGAGGGTGGAGCACGGAGGGAAGGCATTCTGATCAGTGCATTGCTTTCGCGCCGAGAGAGAAACGGACGTGGGTTGCGCATTGAATTGTGGGGTGGGGCACCAAGGAGTGGGGCACCAAGGAGCTGGGCGCCAAGGAGTGGGGCACCAAGCGGCGGGGCACCAAGGAGTGGGCCACCAAGCGGCGGGGCACGAAGCTGACAGATTGGGAGGAGATGGAAAATGAGAAACGGCTGACAGATTCAAGGTAGTACTTACGCTGGCGAAGCGGGCCTTGATGAGGTCGGGATGGTCGCCCGTGGATGGACCCCACCACCACTGCAGGGCAGCCGAGGCACAAAGGGGGGGGAGCGGGGGAGGGAGGAGGGGAAAAGAGAGGGTGGGGAGGGAGGGAGAGGTTGCTGTCGTGTCGGGCCTTGATGAGGTCGGGATGGTCGCCCGTGGATGGTCCCCACCACCACATATTACGCACAAGGGAAGAGGAAGGGCGAGTGGAACGGGGAATACGATCATTCGCGTCGTGCAGTATCTCATTTGGTTTGCGCAGCTCTTGCCTATTTCTGAATACGAACGGATGTGAGATAGTACGGAGAAGCATCGCCTCACGTACGTATGGTCGTGACCCTTTGAGGAAAATGACCCACGCGTACGTACGTATGGTCGTGAGCCCTTGAGGAAGATGACCCAGGCGTACGTGGCGGAGCACAGCACCGCCACGAGGAACGCGGACCGGATCGTGCGGTAACTCAGCTGCTGCCGCCGCGCCTGCGCCTTGCGCTGTAGCCGCCGCTGCAGCCGAATGTTGCCCGCCATCGCGGCTGTCTGGAGCTTGAGATGATTCTAAACTGCCTGCAGACGAAATGCTACCGGGTAACGTGGCTGTCCGCAAATTGAAAAGTTCTCAAACCCACTTCGGACGGATGCTACCAGATTGAATTTTCAGACACCGCAATGTCTATCAGACGAATGTTACCGGGAATTGTGGCTATCTCTATCTTGAAAAATTCTCAGGCATTCTGCAGACGAATGTTACCGTTTTCTTTCAGACGCCTCAAGGCCCATCAAGACAAACGTTACCGGACATCGTGGCTGTCTGGAACTTGGAATCTCTTCGGACTATCTGCAAACGGATGCTACCGGTTTGGATTCGCCGGTATTAAGTATTTGGAGACGGATGCTACTGGCCATCGTAGCCGTCCGTCTGCTGAGAAAAAATATGCTAGAACTAGTCTGATTTGCGTTAGATGCTCGCGCGTGCCGTCGGCGTAACAGATCCGTCAGCTGCATCGACAGCGAGATTTAACGCACGGTTAAAAATCCACACGACGCTCGGAATGCACATCCGACTCTCTCTCTGTCCATGGCTTTGCAAGCCGTCAGGGAAGTCACAGATTACAGCATTTAGGAGCCATAGTCTAAGAGCCTGATGACGGTTATTCTAGTAGCTAGTCAGCGATGTAGTATGGAGTGGTCACACCACGGCCCAGCCCTTGAGGCATTTCCGAAGGTCAGAGAGACAAAGGGTCCGAGCGAGCTGGCGAGAGAGCCAGCGAGAGAAGGGTAGAGCATTGGGATCCAGGATCAGTTGTGAAGCAGACGGAATTGCAACTCGCATTCAAAACTCCACGAAAAGGCGACCATCGTCTGGAGCAGCAACCGCGTTTTCTATACCAGGCGTAACAACTCCTAGCAGGCCGCGGAATGTAGGCATGGACAGTCCCGGGCTGACAGAGCGGGCTCTGTCATACGGTCTGTAGCTCATGCTTCAGGAAATGATGAAGTCCGAAGCAGCAGCAACGTTTTTTCTGGCCTAGAGATTAGCATGAGGCAGAACAAAGCTGAACAGATCCCCATTCTCGAGGAATGGATGGTTCGCCGGCGTGATCGGCCCGGGCTGCGAACATCTGAGATTTGACGACGCGGATTTGTCCAAGGATTCGCTATAGAGAAACTCTTACCGAGTTCTGGTTACAAATGGCGGTTGCTACGGATCCTGCAAGATCTTTACAGGTGCTTGCTACAAAGAAGAATGGGAAGGTCTTTAAAGACCTTGTGTCCAGGGCTTATTTTATCAGAGTAAATCACTCTGTTTCTCTGAAAATCAGAGTCGTTTTTGGAAGTCACTCTGATGGTCCTGGGTTTTTTTTTTGAAAGTTCTCTTTTCTCTGATTTATCAGAGTTGGTGTATGTACCACCCCGTGGGTATTCATATAGGGGGCATACCCCCGAATATCCCCCGTACTCCCTATAGACACACATACGCATGGCCTGGATTCCTGGGCGGTTTCACGCGAGCCGCCCGCTGACTGTTCGCCATTTGCTGCCAAACTTCCTACCGCTGGAAGATTCCTCGGTGCCCATTGGACACTTGGGCATTTTCTCGCGTGGCATCCAGGGCTCTTGCTAGGATTTTGGGACGTCTGAAAATCAGACGGCCAGAGACATGCTCGTCTGATGAACAGATGGATTTTTTTAGGTTATCTGTATTTTCAGACAGAATGTAGACGATCGTCTGATTTTGCAGATGAAACGCTCAGCTTGGTCTGAATTGAAGGCCATAGCCCAAGCAATTACAATTAAAGTAGTTAGCAATCTACTGCTGCTAGAACAAATCAGATAGAATAATATTAATGTACTAGTGCTCCCTAAGGACACGCCGTCACTAAGGCTAAAAAAGCTGGTGCTGCCATAGGACCGGCTACTGCCGATGCTTCAAGAGCTATGGTTACTGCATTTACTCCTCTGCTAGTGCCGCTACAAATACGGCTCTGCTAGTGCCGCCACCTGCAGCAGGACTGTTGCTGCTGGTACTGCTGCTGCCAATGAAGCTGCTGGTACTGCTGCTGCCAATGTAGCTGCTGGTACTTCTGCAGATGCTGCTGCTGCTGCTTCCACGTCTGTTCCTCTGCACTACTCAGAAGAGTCATATTCAGATTCGGATTCAAAGGCAAAAGGGTTATCGTCCTCCTCACTCTCCTCTTCTTCGACTTCCGGGATCTTGCTTTTCCCCTTCCTCCTCCAATATGCCATGCCAAGTTCCTCATCCGCTCTTGCAGCTTCACCTTCCGAAACTGCTGCTTCATGGCGTGCTACTGCTTCTGCTGCTGCTACTGCTACCTTTGCCGCCCTGACTGCTTCCGACCTTGGTCGCTTATTGGTGGACGGGACTGCAGCCATCACTACCGCCCTCGCAGGGCGCCGCTTCTTCGCCTTGCGCCACCTCCCCACGAGCTCATCCCAATGCATCTCGTACTCCAGGAGGGATATTGTCATCAGATCTGCCAGCTTTGCATCGCAGAGATTCCCCCAGAGCCAGGAATTGATCACATTCTGCCTGCTGAAGCCCCTCTCGCACTCCACGGTGCTAAGAGGGAGCACAGCAACAGCAATCTAGAGCAGAACCAGGTTGGGGTAGGTAGTTTGCCAGTCCGGCGAGCCCAACATATTCTTCAGGCCGTCAAGGAAGCCCGTATCAGCTTGATGCGTGCGCATGATCGTGCTGAAGTTGCATAACTCCTTCTCCGCCTTCGCCCAGTTTATTCCTGACGTGGTTGCAGTGACGGTAGGCAAATGAAACGGTTATAATGGGACAAAGGCAACGAGTTCAACATTTGTTACAGCGAGTACGGTGCGGTTTGAAAGACAAGGGCAAGTAGAGCTAGCGGTGGGGAAAACAAAACCTGGCAGAGTGTCCGGTGCTGTCGCGTCACGCTTGTAGAGCAGGCGCAGGGAGTGCAACCACTGCAGCAGGCGCCGCTCCCGCTTTGCCGCGCTCTTCGGGTACGACCTCTGCCTGAAGAGTTTAGATCCGTCTAAGGTCGCAAGATCCTCCAGCCGCCCCTTGATGTTGTTGATGAGAGCAGTCACGAAGGCAGTGCAGAGCTTCTTAAGGGACTTCGAACGCTCCCCTAGCTTCCTCTTGAGTTGCTTCAGCTCTACCGACGTCTTCCCTTGGGAACGGGTAGTCGTGGGCTGGTGCCGGGAGAGGACGTTGACTCCGTGGAAAGGTCGGCTTCTTTCCACACTCCTTCAATTTTTCCCCAAGTTGTCCGGTACTGGTATAATCTCCACAGCTTTCTGCTACTTCTGGAGTCCCTCCCGAATTTTCTCCAAGGCTCTAGCCCCTCGAGAATCATAATTTTTCATTAAAGCATCTTTATAAGATAACTTTAACGAATCCTCATAATTTCTTGGGTCTTCTAGGAGTTTCCCCGTCTTGGCCGAGTCTTTTTCGCGGAGTCGGATTTTTTCTCGGCGATTTTCTCTGGCGAAGACTGGTCGTGGGGTGGAGATTTTCCCCCATCATTTCCTCCTGCTCGCGTCGAATCAGCTTCGTTGAAGTTGATTTTCTCGGAATCCCGCGGCCGCTTCCGGATCTTTTCTTTTTCGCCAGCTAGATCCGCAATCACTGGCAACTCCACATTTTTGTCTTCTGATTGGCAGAAGGATTTCCGCCACTGTTGCGTGCCCGATACTCTGCGCGTGCGACTTTCATTTTGTTGCAGTCGAAGATTCGATGGCCCGGCACCCCGCAAAAATCACACGTGTAGTTGGTGTTTTTCGGACGTGGCCGCGCGTCGAACCTGCCGATTTCCATCGGGTCAGCGAACGTGGTGTGAGCCGAGCGGTCGCCCTGTCGTGTACTGCCGACGTGCGTCCGTTGTGTCCCGGCGTTGACCAAGTCGCAGCGCTCCGCTGCCGAAACGACGTCACTGTAGCTCGCGTAGTTTGACGCTGCTACCTGTCGTTTGACTTCGGTCTTCAGCCTGGCGAGGTAAGACTGTACTTTCCCCTTCAGACAGGTCGGGAATTCGCTTATAAAATTGTTCCATCTGCGGCGTACACTGTGCTACACTCCCGAACTGTCGATGTCGATGATTTTTTTCTCGTTTTGCCACGCTTCGCGATTTGCTCGCATCTCCTCCTGAAGGGCTGCCATGCTCGCGAAGAGCTGCTGGGTAACCTCGGCGTTGTCGAAGGTCGCCATTCTGTTCAAAACACGCGCAGGGGGGGTAATTCACAAAACGCAGAGCTGGTGCTTACCAAAATTGGCGTCGAATTCGTCGCCCCCGGCGGTTTTTCGAGGCAGGTTTTCCCGCTGCTGCTGCTTTGTTGAGCGCGGCCGAGTGAGAAAAGCTCTGATTACCAAGTGTTACAGGATCAAACGTCTCGAGGAAAGATTGCACTATCGATGGATACAAGGCGCTTTTATACTTCCAGAGTACATCAGGTAACCAGGTTTATCCTATCCAAGGGAATAGACCCTTCTAGAAAATAGAATCACCCTGCGTATAGCCACGCGAGGCTATTGGCTTTAAGGAATTACGGCAAGATTACGCTAGATATAGCGCGCCAGTACATCCCGAGCCTGGTCGGTGATATAAATATAATATCAGGATAAACCAAAGGATAATGGAAAATGGAGAATAGGAAACCAAATGAGATGGGATAAAAAGAGAAATGAAGTAGAAAGGAAATAAGGAAAGGGTCAAGTGGTGTAACGGGGTCGTACTCTCACACCCTTCCAGTGCACTTACTGTAACGATTCTGCCGCTGTCACTAAGACAACCCCTACTGCTCAGACCACCGCGGCACCTCAGCGCAGCCTCGTCAGGGTAAGGGCCACCGCTGCAAGGGGGGGCGTGGCGGAGGGAGGGGTGGCAGGGGTGGCCTCGGTGGCGGAGGTGGTACGAGTGCCGGTCGTGCACACGAGGGGGCCGGGGCTGATGCCCCCATGCAGCAGCAGCAGCAGCAGCAGCCCCAGTAGCAGCAGCAGCAGCAGCTGTGGGGACCTCCGCCGCAGTGGCGGCTTGAAGCCTTTGGTGGTGGCGGTCGCGGTGGCGGCGCGCACAACTTTGCGTTGGGTGGCGTCTTCAGTGAGGTGACCTGTCAGCACCAGCTTTCAGACCGGCCCCCGCCGCGGCACTGTGTGCGACTGTCCCAAGACACCGCCGTCCGCTGCTACCCCCGCCTTGACGACCTCTTCCGTCTCCGGTTCGGCCATGCGCCGGAAAAAATATTGACAGCTTGGCACGTCGTGCAGCCCCCTTGCGACGTTTGTCGCAGACCACGTGGGCCTCGGCTTTTTCTGCAAGTGGGTTCAAGAGGGTCCCCCCTTTGCTATTCCTTTTTTTTGTGCATTCCCTGGGTTTGTTCTGAGTATCGAACAGTGCGGGCTGCTGCCCAGCTCTGAATAAAGAAAACGCACCTCGACACACAAGGAGTGTTGATCAAGAGGGGTCCCAACTTGATAACCCCCCTACTATTTTGCCGTCGGGTTCCTAAATACATGCCCAGTATTTGTCACAGGTTCCTGGGTACAGTCTTGGTCGGTCACAGTCAAGTTGGCGTGATTGACAGGGAGGGTGGGGGGGAAATTCAGAAATAAAGGGTGGGGGGGTTGGGGCTCGGAATCCGATATTACACGACGCACGGGTGGGTCGGTGCCCAGTACGACGCTGGAAAAACAGGCCTCACTACACTAGTCACGCTGATTGATCAGAGTTCACTTCTAAAAAAACGCTGAAAGCGCCCTGCCGGTGCTTCGTCTCCACTCCAACCGTGGCGGTGAGTTTGCCTTCGGTCGGCTTGGCCAGTTCTGTCGTGCGGAGGGCATCACCCACCAGGGTCCTAAATAGCAGTTTTTTTTGTCTGATTGTCTGATTTTCAGACAGGTTTTTTGGGGTTTCTCTGATTTTTTCAGACAACGGTTTGAAAAAACTCTGGTTGGCCTAGACAAGCTTGTAAGATTTCTCTTAATATCTCAGACTAGGTACACCAGATTCTCTTATCCTTGGACAAGTGATTTGAGTTTCTCTGAAACCGGGACTTACTCCCACGCAAGTCTTCACTGTTTCGTGCCGCCACATGTCGTTCCCCCCTCGGCGTCCTTTGCATTGTCCTCGTGTGTAACGTGAGCAAGAGCACCTGTGATTAGACACTCAGCGGATTTGCTGCAAAGCAGACCAGTCACTCAGCAGTTTGCTCGTTTGTAATCCGCAACCGCTAATTAATCAAAGTGCTGCAAGTCTCACTATCTCATACAAACAGACTGCAAATACGGTACGCTTCTCTGAATTTTCAGATAGTCCTAGAACTCTCTGGAAATTCAGACAACTTTTTCAGAATTCTCTGATAGTGAAAAGTGCATCAGACAAAGTGCGCAAATCTTGTCTGATTCCTCAGACACGTATTTTTTCCAAAAGAGAAACCAGTCACCCACTCGTACCCCTACTGGACTCCCCACAGCAGAATGGGGTCACTGAGCGACGCATCGGTTTGGTCATGGAGGTGGCTCCTGCCTCCAGAATCCATGTCAATGCACCCCATTTTATGTGGTCGTTCGCTGTTCGCTACGCCGCTCACCAGCTTAACCTGTGGCCACACTCCCAGCGGCCGCAGTGTTAGAATACTAGAATAAATGAAACAAGCAAGAACAAGGGAAATATAGGGTTGGGGTAGTACCCCCTCAGAACATAACCCTATCTAGCCTATAACTTCTACATAAAACATATGTATAAGTTGACACACCCCCTAGGCTAGATAAGGAGCAGTGCAAAACTAGGAACACGCAGCTCAAAGTGGCACTACTAGTCCAAACTCTGAGGTTGGGGTCCAAAGACCAGTGAGCAAGAGTACAAACAAGACAAGAACACACCAGTGTGGCACTACCAGTCCAGCCACTGGAAGAGAAGCCACACGGCCAGCCTGAAGGTATATATAACAAGGAGTACACAATCAAGGTCCTAGCAAGTGAGAGTCAACTAGACCAAGCTGCAAACAGTGCCGTCTAATTATCTTTAGGCGCAAGCGCCTTAAGTAAAGATATCAGTTGTGTTGGCACTGGAGGCCAAGTGTACTACGCGGGCCTGGCGGCGCTGCTGTAGCTCGCGCAGGAGGAACTACCACAGCAGAATGTGCTTCGCTCTGCCCTCGAGTCGAGGCTCCAGACACAGGAGGAGCGTACAGGTCTGGGGCAGAGCTGGGCCCATCACCTAAGTAAGTGAGCAAGACGGTCAGCCAGCGCAGCTCCTGTGCCGCCATGGCACCGGCGTAGATCTCAGCCTCACAGCTGGACTAGGCAACAGACGAGGAGCGAGTGGACCTCCACGAGATGGCCCCCGAACCAAGGCTGAAATAGCAGCCCTGTGACGACCTGAGGGTCTCAACGTCGTCTGCCCAAGAAGCGTCTGTATGCCCAGTAAGGACCACTGGCCTGTGTCCTCCTAGCACTAACCCCATGCCCGAAATTTCTTGCGAGATAACGCAAAACCCTCTTAGCGATCGACCAGTGTTGCGGTCGGTGTCTGCCTGGCGCCACAAAGCGAGCTAGGAAGCTGAGAGGGTATGCGAGATCTGGACGACTGCAAGTCATCAGGTACATGAGGCAACCCACCAGATTTGCGTAAGGACCACTGGGCTCTACTGACTCCTTAGGAACTAGAGCTGAGAGCATGTGGTCTATCGGCAGATGTGTGCGCTGCGTAGAGGAGAACTGAAGACCGAACCTCTGAAGGACCTGGCGCACCAAGTGTGACTGTGAGAGAGTGATGGTGTGCACTGCTCTGTCCCTAGAGATATGCAGGCCAAGGTAACGACGCAGTTCTCCTAGGTCAGTGCAGGTGTGTCTCCTCACCAGCTCGGCTTTCACGAAGGCCGGCACGTCTTTGTTTGCAGTGGGAAGACAAGGATGTAGAACGGATTCTGGCTAGCACGAACGAGGAGCGAGGGGTCTGCAGAGGACGAAAAGAACTGCAGCTCAGCTAGAGTAGGGCGCAGCGTGTTGTGCCACTCACGGGGCGCCTGTCGCAGGCCGTAGACTGGATGCCGAAGGAGCCACCGGGTCTCAGGAGGGAAGGTACCAGTAAAGCCCTGAGGGCGGCGCAGGTAGACCTGCTCATGTAGGCTGCCCTGAAGAAACGCAGTGGAGAAGTCGAGGGAGTGTAACTCGTAGTCATGCTGTGCTGGTACGCATAGCAGCGCCCGTAGAATAGTCACCTTCGGGGTCGGTGCGAAGGTCTGAAAGAAGTCCACCCCCTTGCACTGACTGAAGCCTCTAGCCATGTAGCGCACCTTGAATACAGGCGGTTCTCCAAGGGGGCGCTTCATCTTGAAGAGCTACCGGCCATCGACTACGTTCACCCCAGGTGGGGGAACTGTGTCGACGTAGGTGCCGGTGGATCTCCAAGATGCCATCTCCTGCTCCATGGCAGCTATCCAGTTAGAGGCTCAAGGTCCCGAGGTCGCCTCAGCGTAGGTGCGAGGCGTCGGGATGTCGAAAGCGTCTGGGTCACCCTCAAGGACTAACAGCATAGAACAGAGATGGAGAGCAGCCTCAGACAGGATAGCAGGCTCGTACTGGCGGTCCTCCAGGACGTCACTGCCGAGAGCAGGAGCACCCCCGACGGAAAGAGGACGGGCAGGGTCAGAGACCAAAGCGGTGGCATAGTCAAGGTGGCGGGTAGAGGCGAAGTCAGCGACAGCAGTGACAAGAGCGTCAAGACGCGAAACAGACGGGTCGGTAACGAGGGAGGCAAGGACCTGAGGAATAAGAGGATGAGCAGCACGAAGGTAGTCAGACAGAGGGGGAGGCGCGACAACAAGCGACGACGGAGGAGGCGACGGGAGGAGGGGAGGACGAGACGTGTGGGAATGAAGAAACATAGGGTGAGAGCGCTGAGCAAGAGAGATAGGACGAGCACGAGTGGGACGAGAGACCAGACATGGGACGGAGGCGTGTGGTCTGGAGATAGAGGAGGAGACACAAGAGGGGAACGCTAGGGAAGACGAGCCGGATTGGAGTCCGGAGGAGGGAAAACAGGACCGTAGACAAGAAGGGGAGGAGGCGGCAGGGGAGGCGCAGACGAGTGGTCAGGGGAGGGAAGGCCGAGCAGGCGAAGGGCGGACACCGTCGGCGAATGCTGCTGCTGCTGCGCGACACCAACACCAGAACCGCTAGCTGCACCATGGCAACCTCCAGAACACTCCTCGCCAGCACCCCCAAAAGTAGCACCCCCAGAACCAGGACCCTCTCCAGCACCGGTGCCACCCCCAAGCATGCTGGGACAAGTCACGACAGGAACCCCAGGACAAGCACCCTCCTCAATGTCAGCACCCCCAGAGTCCACGGACGGCTGCTGCTGCTGTGGCGGCGGCTGCTGATGCTGCGGCTGCGACGACAGTTGTTGCTGCGGTGATTGCGACAGCGGAGGAGGCGACACTGGGGGAGGGGCAGGCAGCGACGTCGGTTGTTGCTGCGCCGCAGGGCCATCAGAGTCAGCAGACTCCTCAACAGGGACAACCGATGGGAGGGGGGTGACGTGAGACACACCGGACAGAGCAGGGCGGGGTGGGAGGGGGGCAGGGGCTACCAGGGAAGTGGGAACCAGAAATAGGGGAGGGGAGACCGGTAGAACTCGGTGGGGAAAGCGGTGGAAGAAGGAGACAGACTCGTCGAAAGTGACGTCATGCGAGTGAAGGAAGCGGTGAGACTACGGGTGGTAAAAGTGCCAGTCAGACGAGTCAAGGGGGAAACCAAGGAAGACACAGGGGACAGTGCGGGCACTGAGCTTGTCCATGCCAGAGACATGAACGTGAGCGAGGCAACCCCAGACGTGGAATGCAGACGCATCACCAGGGGACCCGGTCCAGAGGAGGGTCGGCGAAACCTGCGGCCACAGGTTAAGCTGGTGAGCGGCGTAGCGAACAGTGAACGGCCATAGAAAATGGGGTGCACCGGCATGATTCATGGAGGTACGAGCCACCTCCATAACCAAGCCGATGCGTCGCCCAGCAACCCCATTCTGCTGCGGGGAGTCCGGTAGGGTGTACGACTGGGTGATGCCCTCCGCACGACATAACTGTCCAAGCCGACCGGAGGCAAACTCGCCACTACTGTCAGAGTGGAGACACAGCACAGGGAGACCACGATGGACGCGTGTAGCTACAACCCACGGGACATCGGCCCGTCAGGCACGTCGGCCTTCCGCTCCAGGGGAGACACCGTGCTGTAACGCGTGTTGTCGCACCAGAAAGTAGCGCTCGCGACGCGGTCCGTGCACGGGGGCAGGGCCCCAAACGTCCAGGTGGAGGGTCTGAAGAGGTGCGGTGGCAGGGCGAAGCGAGGAGGAGTGAGGAGCACGGCACAGTCGGCCCTCGACGCAGGGTGTACACGGTGGCACAGGCGAGGGAGGGAGGGCAGGAAGCGACTCGGGGAGACCTAGAACGAGACCGTGCTGAGACATGAGACATAGACGCGGGAGTGGGGGTGACCTAGGCGGTGGTGCCACAGGAGCGACGGGTGAGTGAGCGACCGACACGAGCAAGCCGCAGCGACCTGGGTAGATGCAGGGAACGGGGAGGACGCGGGGGGGGGGGGGGGGGCGAGCAGTGTCCGGCGTACATAGGCCAGACACCGGGTCCCGGGGGAACGTCGCAAGGGGGTTACCTGAGGCGGTCTCTGTCACAGGATCGAATGTGTCGAGGAAAGGTTGCACTATCGATCGGTACAAGGCGCTTTTATACTTCAAGAGTACATCAGGTAACTAGGTCTATCTTATCCTAAGGAAATAGACCCTTCTAGAAGATAGAATCACCCTGCGTATACCCACGCGAGGCTATTGGCTTTAAGGGATTACGACAGGATTACGCTAGATATAGCGCCCAGTACATCCCAAGCCTGGTCGGTGATATAATTATAATAGCAGGATGACCCAAAGGTTAATGAAAAAGGAAGAATAGGAAACCAAATGAGATGGGATAAAAAGAGAAATGAAATAGGATGGAAATAAGAAAAGGCCAAGTGGTGTAACGGGGTCGTACTCTCACACTTCCCCCCCTCAAAGCTGGGTGGTAGTAATAACACCATGCTTGACAAGGTAGTCATGCAGAGGACGACGGGCGTTACCCATGTCGGTCTCAGGTACCCAGCTATCCTCAGAAGGATCATAACCCTTCCAACGGATGAGAAGCTCCATGGTGCCATTCCGACGACGGCGGTGTGCAAGCACGTTCTCGACCTCGTACTCGGGTTCATTCTGGACGAGGACGGGCGGCGGCGGCGGCGGTTGGCGTCCGACGAAGATCGTGTTCGGATCCCAATAGGGCTTCAGAAGTTGGACATGGAAGGCGTTGTGAATCTTCCAGGTAGCTGGCAGGCGTAAGCGGAGGGTAACAGGAGTGACCTGTGCTTCAACGAGAAAAGGCCCGCAGAAGCGAGGTCGAAGTTTAGATGGGAGGTGGCAGATGTCCAGGTTGCGGGTGTCAAGAAGCACCTGGTCTCCCTCCGTGATGGTGTGGTCGTTGCGATGGCGATCGGCCTGGCGCTTCTGTTGCTGTTGAATGTCGAGGAGGCGCTTGTGGGTCCGATCCCAAAGCTGATGCATGGTTGTGATAAAATCATGTGCAGGTTGGACTGTAGCGGATGCTGTCGGTTTTTGTGGTGTGAGTGGGTGGCGTCCGTAGCAGAGGAAGAACAGCGTCTGTCCAGTAGCGGCATGTGTAGCATTGTTGTAAGCAAACTCTATTACGGGCAGGTGCAAGTCCCATTTGGAGATCTCGTCTTTGCAGGCTGCTCGGAGGAGTTGCTCAAAAATTTGGTTGAGGCGCTCGGTCTGTCCGTCTGTCTGCGGATGGTAAGCAGATGACATGGCGAGTTTGGTCCCGAGGAGAGACATAAGGTCCTTCCAGAACTTGCTGGTGAACTTAGGGTCTCGGTCGGAGATGAGTGTGGTTGGAATGCCATGCTGTGAGATGATGTATCGAACGAAGAGTTGTGCTGTTTCTTCGGTGCGTGCTGTCGTGTGTGTCGGGATGAAGTGTCCCATTTTGGAGAACTTGTCGATGACGACAAGGATGGCGTCATGACCGCTGGAGGTAGGTGGTAACCCGGTGATGAAGTCCAGGCTAACCACTTGCCATGGTTGTTCTGGGACAGGAAGAGGCTGTAGCAGTCTTGCTTTCTTCTACTTGCTGCTCTTCATCCGCTGGCATGTATCACACGAGGTGACGAATTTCTGAACATCTTCTGCCAAGTGGGGCCAGTAGTAGTGCTTTGCGATACCAGTGAGCGTCTTGTTGCTACTGAAGTGTCCGGCGTAGAGGACGTCGTGGTATTCTTCGAGTAGTAACTGGCGCAAAGGAGGGTAATTGGGTACCCAGATTTTCGTTGACCCTTTCCGGTACGCGATGGCATTGTCCCACTGTAGTAGATGTCGCTTTTCTGCCATGGGAATTTCGGGGTCAGTGGCGTACCCGTGTGTGAAGAGTCCCTTGAGTAGTGGATTCATCCCTTCGACCTGAATAGCGGCAACGTGTGCAGGCCGACTGAGAGCGTTTGCTTTGTTTTTATGACCCGGCTTGTACACGATGTCGTAGTGGAAGTGTGTCTCGAGGAAGTCGATCCACCGGACCTGCCGCCTGGAAGGGTTGGGTTGTGTCTTCAAGTATTTCATACTGCAGTGGTCAGTGTAGACGGTTGTTCTTCGTCCTTCGAGATAACATCTCCACGCTTTGAAGGCGATGACGATGGCAAGGGCCTCTTTGTCGTGTATCGGGTAGTTTAGTTCTGCCCCGTGAAGTTTCTTGCTGAGGTAGGCGATTGGTTGCAGTCCATTCCCCTGGTCTTGCATCAAGACTGCTCCCACTGCCTAGTCACTGGCGTCAGCTTCGATGACGTAGTCACGTTCGGGATCTGGCAAGATGAGTACTGGTGCGGACGTAAGTGCTTGCTTCAGTTGCTCCACGGCTTCCTGGTGCTTCGGCTCCCATTTGTAGGGCGTGTTCTTCTTCAGCAGATTCGTGAGTGGTGCTGCGATTTTTGCATACTATGGCACGAACCTGTTGTAGTAATTAGCGAAGCCTAGGAACAGCTGCAACTCCTTCACGTTCTCGGGTGTCTTCCACGTACGTACGGCTTCAATTTTCTTGGGGTCGACGTGAACTCCTTAAGCGCTCACCATGTGTCCTAGGAACTGGACCTTCTCAAGGGCGAATTCGCTCTTGGACAGTTTGACGTAGAACCGTTCTCGTCGAAGAATTTCGAAGACGCGTCGAAGGTGTTCGACGTGCTGCTTCATGTCGCCCGAGTAGATGAGTATGTCGTCCAGGTACACCACCACGCACTCGTCCAAAAGTGGTCGTAGAATGTGGTTCATTTCGGCTTGGAATGTTGCCGGTGCGTTGGTGAGTCCGAATGGCATTACCAAATACTCGTACGATCCATACCGAGTTCGGAAAGCAGTTTTGTGGATAGAGTTGTCCGCCATCCGTATCTGTCAGTATCCGGACCGCAGATCCAGTTTGGAAAATACCGTAGCTCCCCGAAGCTGGTCAAGCAGGTCATCGATTCGTGGTATCGGATATTATTCTTGATGGTCTGCTTGTTGAGAGCTCGGTAGTCGATGCACATGCGCAGGCTTCCGTCCGGTTTCGGTGTGAAGAGTACTGGGGCACCGTATGGCGAAGTGGATGGTCGGATGAGTCCTTCGGCTAGGAGATACTCGATCTGTTTTTTCATGTCGGTCAGCTCCGTAGGGCTGAGCCGATATAGTGCTCGGAAGGTCGGCTTCGAACCCGGTTCCTCTACGATCTCGTGTTGATGCGTTCGGTATGGCGGTAGCTCGTTCGGAAGATCGTCCGGAAGAATATCTTGGAACTCCTTCAATAATTCCTTGATTTTTCCTGGAGGTTCCGAGGTTCTCTCCCTGTCGTTCTCCGCCTCTGTTGCTATTGCCAGGAACCTTGTGTCGGTTCGCTTCACGTCATTCTCGAATCGTGCGAGTGTCTCCACTGGGATCGTCCCAGTTGGGTAGCTGTACTCTCCGTCCATTGTTGTAGATGCTTGCGGTGCGGTTCACCCAGTTGATCTCGGGGTTGAATCTTTTTAGGAAGTCTCGCCCGAAGATCAAGTCAAGCCCTTTGATGTTGGTGATGGGGAGTGCAGGTCTCCAGCGCAGTGGTCCAATTTGTAGGTGTAGCAGTGCTTCGCCGTGTACTGGTAACTTGTTGCCGTCCACCATCGTTGCAGAGAATCCTGAAGGCTTGTACTCTTCCCGAAGTCGGTCGATTACTGCCTTGTCGCAGACTTTGTGTGATGCTCCGCTGTCCACGAGTGCTTGGAGGTGTCATCCTTTGCAGATGACCTCGAGCACGAGGGGCAGGCGTGGCTTGGAGTACCCAAAAATGGTTTCATTGATTGGGTCATAGGGTACATCCCAATATTCCGTACACACCTTTGTTTTGCTATCTACTCCTGAGATGGCAGCTGGCCGAGGCTGCTTGGAGAACGGCTCTTCTCCAGGGCCCGGAGTTTCCTTGACGACTGTGCGCGTCACTGATGCCGAAGAACTGGATGCATCCCAAGGAGGAGTTCGGGGTTTGTGCAGCTTCTTATAGACCCCCAGCTTCCTCTTGAGCTGCTTCAGCTCCACCGACGTCTTCCCTGGGGAACGGGTAGTCGTTGTGGGCTGGTGTCGAGAGAGGACGTTGACTCCGTGGAAAGGTCGGCTTCTTTCCATACTCTTTAATTTTTTTCCCCAAGTTTTCCGGTACCGGTATAATCTCCACAGCTGTCTGCTTCTTTTGGAGGCCCTCCCGAAATTTCTCCAAGGCTCTAGCCCCTCGAAAATCATAAGTTTTCATTAAAGCATCTTTATAGGATAGCTTTAACGAATCCTTATAATTTCTTGGGTCTTCAAGGAGTTTCCCCGTCTCGGCAGAGTCTTTTTTCGCGGAGTCGTATTTTTCCTCGGCGATTTTCCCTGGCGAGGACTGGTCGTGGGGTGGAGATTTTCCCCCATCATTTCCTCCTTCTCGCGTCGAATCAGCTTCGTCGAAGTTGATTTTCCCGGAATCCCGCGGCCTCTTCCGGATCTTTTTATTTTCACCAGCTAGATCCGCAATCACAGGCGATTCCCGTTTTTTGGCTTCTGATTGGCCGAAGGATTCCCGCCACTGTTGCGTGCCCGATACTCTGCGCGTGCGGCTTTCATTTTGTTGCAGTCGAAGATTCGATGACCCGGCACCCCGCAAAAATCACACGTGTAGTTGGTGTTTTTCGGACGTGGCCGCCCCTCGAACCTGTCGACTTCCATCGGGTCGGCGAACGTGGGGTGAGCCGAGCGGTCGCCCTGTCGCATACTGCCGATGTGCGTCCGTCGTGTTCCGGCGTTGACCATGTCGAAGCGCTCCGCTGCCGAAACGACGTCACTGTAGCTCGCGTAGTTTGACGCTGCCACTTGTCGTTTGACTTCGGTCTTCAGCCCGGCGAGGTACGATTGTACTTTTTCCCCTTCGGTCAGGTCGGGAATGCGGTTATAAAATTCCTCCATCTGCTGCGTGTACTGCGCTACACTCCCGAACTGTCAGTGTCGATGAATTTTTCCCGGGCAAGGAAACTGGAATTTATCGGCTCGAAGCGTTTCAGCAGGTCGGCGCGGAACTGCTGCCACGTGGCTTCATCGTGGATGAAGGTACTGTTACCGCCAATCCACTCGAGTGCCGGCCCTCGCATCAGTGTCGCCGCGAGTCGTACGCGTTGACCGTCCCAGACTGGCGAGCTCCATCCGACGGCTGCGAAGTAGATCTCCATCCTGGCGATCCATCTGTGGGCGTCGGAGTTTCGATTGCTCGGATCGAACGGCTCAGGTGGGCGCGGTTCCGGAGCCTCGAGAAACTGCTGCGACTGCTGCGTCGTCGCCGTTGTCGACTCGTGCTGCGCTCCGGCGAGTCGAGTTACTCGCTCGAATTCGTTTCGCCACGCTTCGCGATCCGCTCGCATCTCCTCTTGAAGGGCTGCGATGCGCGCGAAGAGCTGCTGGGTAACCTCGGCGTTGTCGAAGGTTGCCATCCTGTTCAAAACACGCACGGAGGGGGTAATTCGAAAATCGAGGAGCTGGTGCTTACCAGAATCGGCGTCGAATTGGTCGCCCCCGGCGGTTTTTCGAGGCAGGTTTTCCCGCTGCTGCTGCTTTGTTGAGCGTGGCCGAGTGAGAAAAGCTCTGATTACCAAGTGTCACAAGATCGAATGTGTCGAGGAAAGGTTGCACTATCGATCGGTACAAGGCGCTTTTATACTTCAAGAGTACATCAGGTAACCCGGTTTATCTTATCCTAAGGAAATAGACCCTTCTAGAACATTGAATCACCCTGCGTATAGCCACGCGAGGCTATTGGCTTTAAGGGATTACGGCAGGATTACGCTAGATATAGCGCCCAGTACATCCCAAGCCTGGTCGGTGATATAATTATAATAGCAGGATGACCCAAAGGTTAATGAAAAAGGAAGAATAGGAAACCAAATGAGATAGGATAAAAGGAGAAATGAAATAGGAAAGAAATAAGAAAAGGCCAAGTGGTGTAACGGGGTCGTACTCTCACAGTCTCGGTACAGACAGCAAACCGCTCGTGACCAGGAAACGTAGTGGTGACGCCGAGAACCTGAAGACAGCCGGCACCAACTAAGTTCCTGGAGAACGAAGGGATGTGGAGGCCTGTAAGGAAACTTGAGGGGACCACTGGTCAGGGAAGGGTAGTGTAGCTACGGGCAACGACAGGACCAGAAGAGGGGTCAGCAAGAGCGACAGCAGCAGGGGCGGCAAGTGGCGTGAGCACAGTGTGGTCGCGGGAGAAGCAAGCAGACGCACCGGAGTCAAGTGTGAAGGACAGTGAAGCAGTAGTGGCAGACGAGGGCGGAGCGAGGTTGGAGCCTAGACTAGACAAAGCAAACGGCCCTACGCCTGACGCAGCAGGAAAATCTGTGCTACGCCTAAGCTAGAGAACACAGGGTAGTACTGTAAGGTCCAGACACACTAGAAGCATCAGCATACTGAGAGTGCAAGGCAGAACTAAGCTGATCCATATCTACTGTAACTCGAATACAGGCTCACCGTGACGCAGCAGACTGGCCCAGTCCGGGAGGTCCGGCGCCGGGCTGAAGCGGCGACAAAAGAGGTCGTCAAGGCGGCAGAAGCAGCAGGCGGTCGGGTGCAGGCGGCGACAGACAGTGCCACGCAGGGGCCCGGTCTGAAGCTGATACTGACAACTCACAGTACTGAAGCTGCTGGGAGACGCCGAGCTGCAAGAGCCGCCACCGCGGCCACCATCGCCAGACACTCCTGACCACCCCGGCGGGAGGCGGGCCCATGGCTGCTGCTGCTGCTATGGCTGCGTCGGTGGCTACTGCTGCGGCGTCTGCTGCGGCTACTGGTGCTCTTGGGCACCAGCCCAAACCCCCTCGGCAGGAACACTGTCACCGCCAACACCACTACCACCACCAGCTCCACCACCACGGCCTCCCTTGGGGCCACGACGGCCCCAACGCTGACGCTGCTGTGAGGAGACCGCAGCAGCGGTCTCAGCGGCGGGGGCAGCCGTAGCGACCGCGACAGAAACGTCAGCATACGTACATTGGGAGGGAGCACAACCCTGAAAGATAGGGACCCCTGCAACACCGCTCGACTGAGCGATAGTGCACTGGCGAGTCTCTATCTCGGACAGCGTAGTGACAAAGGCGGGTAGTATGAGGTCACTAGGGTGCTGGCTAAGGAAGTGGTCGCGAGCAGTGGCGAAGCCGTCAGGCAGGCGCATGGCGATAAGGTATAGGGTAGCGCAGAACGGTGGGGGGAAGGCAGTAAGCTGGGCGGCAGTGCTAGGAGCGTGGTAGCTAGTCTCTAGGGCACGGAGGTGAGTGGCAAGGTCAGCAACAGTGGGAAAGGCGGCAAGGTCGGGGAACAGCATGGGAAGGATAAGGCGACCAGCAGAGGCAGAGGCGGGCGTGGAGTAGCGTGCAACTATAGCATCTAGGAAATCTTTGGCGTTAGCGACAGTAGTGAAGCGCGGGCACTCGGACAGGGGAAGTGCGTGACTAATGGCGAGCTGTGCTACAGCATTACGAGAATCCCAGACAGCACGGGCAAGTGGGCAGTAGAGAAAGCCTCACGCTCAGCAGTGGAGGGATTAGCAGGAAGGGGCACAGGCGCGAGGGGGCGGGGGAGCACGCCATCAACATGCATAACCAGGGAGTGCCCATCCTGGCGCTGACCTGTCAGATGACGGCGAAGTTCGACAAGCCACGTGGCGAAGTCGATCGCGTGCCCCTTGGCATCCAGGCGCAGGAGGGCGTCCGCCATCGTGCAGTCTCAGGGTCACAGCTCCACTGCATCACAGCTACACGACAGCACAGCGACACGGCGGCACAGGAGCTCGGCCGCACGGTGGTACAGCGGCGTGACACAGAACCCTCCGGGGGAAGAATGGGTGGAGCGCATAGTGCCCGAGGCGCAGGACAGGCCGGCAGGTTCGCGGGAAGAGGCCGACGGGTGCACTAGAGGCCGGCGGGTGCACTAGAGGCCGGCGGGTACATGAGGGGCCGGCGGGTGCACTAGAGGTCAGCGGGTACACGAGGGGCCGGCGGGTGTACTAGAGGCCGACGGGTACACGAGGGGTCGGCGGGTGTGTTAAGGGGCCGGCTAGGCGCTAAGTAGCCAGCGAGGCACAAGGGGCCGGGTGGGCGTACGAAGAGGGGCCGGGCGGGCTGCGCGAGGGGTCGAGTGGGCGCGCGCGAGGGGCCGGGCGGGCGCGCGCGAGGGGCCACGCGAGCTGCACAAGGGAGTGGGCGGGCGTGCGCGAGGGGCTGGGCGGGCTACGCGAAGGGGCCGGGCGAGCTACGTGAGGGGCCGGACGGGTTGCGCGAGGGGCCGGGCGGGCTACACGAGGGGCCAGGCGAGCTGCACAAGGGAGTGGGCGGGCGTGCGCGAGGGGCTGGGCGGGCTACGCGAAGGGGCCGGGCGAGCTACGTGAGGGGCCGGACGGGTTGCGCGAGGGGCCAGACGGGCTACGCGAGGGGCCGGGCCGGGCTCTGATACCATGTTAGAATACTAGAATAAATCAAACAAGCAAGAACAAGGGAGATATAGGGTTGGGGTAGTACCCCCTAAGAACATAACCCTATCTAGCCTAGAACTTCTACATAAAACATACCGTAATCACCCGGATAGACGCCCCTAGGGGCGTTTACTAGACTGGTTTGAAAACGTGGGGGGGCGTTTAATTGAATAAAAATTATAAGCCCATGGGCGTTTTAAAGGGATTATATGGAAAATTAGAGTTTGACATCGACATGTAGCTGCTGGTTTGTCGTGTGCAATGGGAGTAATTTTAGGCGAGGATTAAAAGTCAATCGCGCTGGAAGTCCAGTCAACGCGGTTCCAGGCTGGAAACTTCCTTTTCTGATACGAATCGTGCTGGCGCGAGGTGTCAGGGAGCGTGAGTTCCGCCTCTGACGGGCACGAAGCGAGTAGCCTCGGTATTACCTGCACCCGTTCCGTCTATTTGTACAGTGTTTCAACTGAATTTCTGAGGAGGCTTATAGGGTACATGTTCTGAAAAAATAAGGGGGGCCTATAATCGAATAATGCCTATAAGTCCCAATGCACGAGTTAGAGCCCAGGGGACTAATCCTACGGAGGGGCGACTATCCGGGTGATTACGGTATGTATAAGTTGACACGCTGTTTTCGCCGACCCTACTCTGGACCGGGTCCCCTGGTGACGCGTCTGCGTTCCACGTCTGGGGCTGCCTTACTCACGTTCGTGCCTCTAGCGCGGACAAGCTCATTGTCCGCACCATCCTTTGTGTCTTCCTTGGCTTCCCCCTTCAAGCGTCTGACTGACACTTTTACCACCCGCCGTCTCACAGCTTCGTTCATTCGCGCGACGTCCTTTGACGAGTCTGTCTACTTCTACACAGCTTTCCCCACCGAGGTCTCCCTGTCACCCCACCTTTGTTCCTTGTCCCCACTCCCCCAATAGCTTGTGCTCCCCGTCATAGTCTTAGAGCATTTTTGGCATGTTGTCTTGCAACCAGTGCAGTGGTTCCTTCCTAATGTTGGTGCTTTTGAACACTTGAGCGCAAGGGCACACTTATCATGTACTGTACAATTTTACTACTAAAAAAGGGGTATTCAAACCTACGGAGAGACAAAAACTCCGCCTTGCTAGCATTGATGAGTAACAAGCGAGCACAAACCACCACAGCAACCAAGTGCCGTGACAACAAGTGTCCTAGACTACCACAAAATCAGATGAGAAAGAAAAGGGCTGTGGTCAGAGCATTGGAGGTCAATTCTGCAGCTCGTGTCAGACTCGAGGTCAGGCAAATCTGATGGTCCGTGTCAGACTTCCTAAAGATTGATGACCCAAGGCTAGATGGCCTCGAGACTGACACGAGCTACGAAATCTACTCTGACTGACTTCCAATCACAGTGCAACTTGCAAGCCTTCAGCCGTCACACATTGTAAGGAGGGACGTTGTCCTTGGCTGCCTGTACTGCGGGCGCTGCCGCTTCCAAGCTAGCCTTGAGGACCGCACGCTTGAACAGGCGGACGTTGTAGTACCAGTAGAGTGCGATGTAGGTGAACGACGCCAAATACGCCATGGCAGAGGCTCCGCGAACCTTTCCGAGCTCCGACTCAGGGTCGTAATAGCCGGGCCAGCCGCTCCATATACTGTTTCATTAAGGGGCATAAAGGGGAAGGATAAAGGCAAATGCCGGCTTGGAAAATCCTGGTTGACGATATGATTCATGTGCGTCACGACGATATGCCTACTTTCCCCCTATTCGTTCCTGGTTGACTTGTAGGATGCGAGTGGGAGACAAGTTGATCTCAGGAACAAATTGGAGGTTTAACAGGTGGAAAGTTCAGATGTTGCTGTACCTATAGCGAAAGCGGAGCATACCTTGCCGTTGTAGTGGCGGTCCACCACAAGCTACTTGCAGCTGCGGCTGACGTGGCGGCTGCAAAGAGCAAAATTGACATAATCTGTACAGTAACGATGGGAATGAGACATAGGGAGGTGTAAATCACATATATTAGAGAACGGAACTGCTAAATAACGGACAAATCCAGAAATTCGTAAAGCTTTGACGCACCTCAAAGCATAGACCAGCAATCAGAACGGCCGGCAATAAAATAGAGTGAAATAGAATAAGATAAACCGATGAAGTTGAATAGATTCCACTTACGTAAGTCTCAAAGAGCTGAGTGAGGTCCATTTTGGCGTCGTAGACCTCCGAGCCCGCGACAAAAATGCGCACGACGTTGTAGATGATGAACAGTACGGCGAATATGAACCCGAGGATCGTCATTGCCACCAGGTACGCGCCTGCGCCGTACACCGTCACCCCCCCTTTGACAGCGAAGCACAGACTGCGATATAGGGCGGACGAACGGCAGAAGGCATGGAGTCAGTAGTAGTGAGAGTGAGACCGTGATAAGAATAAAAGGGGGAAATGCTTGATTTTCATTAACTGGAAGGTGAGGCGCCGCACACCTGAACGAGATGAGGCACCACAGGAAGATTCCGATGCGAAGGCTGAGAGGGAGCCACGTGTACAGCGCGGACCGCTTGTTGTTCGCGCAGCACCCGTCCGGAGTGCTCGCGGGCGCTGGCGCTGCCGCGGCGTATGGGGGAGGCGGAGCGACGTACGCTCCCGCTGGTGCCATGTTCTGCATGTTCGGAGCTTGCTGCTGCGCCATTTCGACTTGAAGTCGCGGCCTCTAATAAACTTGTCAAATCGACGTCCGAAATCGAATGATTTCTTGAGGAGTTTCTTATGCGAGAGGTGAACGGCGAGATATGTGCAGGTTTGGCGCGACGAAGTGAAGAGACGCACTAGAGCTACACCGTTCTTGGAAGAAATATGAATGATGGGGAGCTAGAGTCAAGGGTGCAAGAAATAGGGCGATTGAACCAACGAGATTGGAGTTGTGAGGAGTTGAGGTGAGGAGTGACAGAACGGCGGAATTTTTTATATTGTACTGAATTGTTGGCGTTGGGTGGGATGGGGGGAGAGAAGGAGGTGGGGGAGAGGGGAGGAGACTGGGTGGAGGGAGGGGAACGAATGCGCGTCGCGGTGCAGGGGAACTTGGTTTTGCGGCGTCAAGAGCTGACATGGTGCGCCAGCGTGGCAAGAGCCCCTGAACGGCTGGGATTTTTCCCGCTTCTCTTCCCCTGCTAGCCCTGCTGGGCAGGTCAACCGTGTTGCACCAATCGGATTGGCCATTACAACATACTCGCTGTCAGTTTTCCCAGGAGGTCAACGGCGTGTCGGAAAGACAGTGCCTCGCTGGCGGGAATCCAAGTTTCGGGACTCTGGACGAGCACGTGCTTTTGAAAACTTGCTGAGAGCAGGTCAGACAGAAATGAGGAGCTGAGACCTGGACATCGCGACCAAAGTGAGCAAGGGATTTTAGGAGGACTTCTTTGTTGCCACATGAATCATATAACGCAACTGGATAACGCTACTACAATATACATAAAACAAGGCTAGACGCGCAAGCGTCGGAGGGGTTGCGTAGGCTGTAGATTTCCAATGTGTGGAATCGGAACAATAAAAGTTTTTATGACATTCAATTTTACATTTCATTTTAAAATTGATAATTTGTTGTTAGTGAGGAATGCTATGTCAAACATATATCATTATATTTGTGTAGACTGTATAGGTTTGTGCCTTAGAGGGTACAAACCTTAGGTCACTCCCGCGACGTCACCTTTGACGAGTCCGTCTCTTTCTACCACCGCTTTCCCCACCGTGGTCCCCCGGTTACCCCCCCCCTGTTCCTGGTTCCCCCTTCCCCGGTCGCCCCTCCCCCTCCCCCTCCCCGTCCTACCCCATCTGGTGTGTCTCACGTCACCCCCCTCCCGTCGGTTGTCCCGGTCGAGGAGTCTGCTGACTATGGTGGCCCTGCTGCGCAGTCCTAGCCGTGTGCCCCTTCCCCGGTGTCTCCTCCTCCGCCGCTGTCGCAGCCGCCGCCGCCGCCGCAGCCGTCGCTGCAGCCGTCACAGCAGCAATTCGTTGACTTTGGGGGTGCTGGCGTTGGGGTGGGTACTAGTCCTAGGGTTCCTGTCGTGGCTTGTCCCGGCGGGCCTGGGGGTGGTATCGGTGCTGGAGGGGTTTCGGGCTCTGGGGGTGTTCCTTCTGGGGGTGCTGGAGTGGAGTGTTCCGGAGGTAGCCATGGAGCAGCTTGCAGTCTCGGTGTCGGTGTCGTGCCGCCGCAGCAGCAGTCACCGCCGATGTTTGCCCTTCGCCTGCTCGGCCTTCCGTCTCCCGACCTCGCGTCTGTGGCTCTCCTCCCGTCTCCTCCTCTTCCTGTCTACGGCCCTGTGTTCCCTCCCCCGGACTTGACTCCGGCTTGTCTTCCGCCTCGTTCCCCTCTTGTGTCCCCTCCTCTGTCTCCTGATCTGACACCTCCGTCTCACGTCTTGTCTCGCCGTCTCTCCTGTGCTCACCCCGTCTCCCCTGTCCCGCACTCTCACCCTATGTTGTTTCGTTCCCACGCATCTCGTCCTCCCCTCCTACCGTCGTCTCCTTCGTCCTCCCTTGTTGTTGCGACTCCCCCTCTGTCTGACTACCTTCGTGCCGTTCGTCCTCTTGTTCCTTGGGTCCTTGCCTCTCTCGTTACCGACCCGTCTGTTCCGGTCTCGCGTCTTGACGCTCTTATCGCAGCGGTCGCTGACTTCGCCTCTACCCGCCACCTTGACTACGCCACCACTATGGTCTCTGACCCTGCCTGTCCTCTGTCTATTGGGGGTGCTTCTGCCCTCGGCAGTGACGTCCTGGAGGACCGCCAGTTCGAGCTTGCTTTCCTGTCCGAGGCTGCTCCCCATCTGTGTTCCATGCTGCTAGTCCCTGAGGGTGACCCCGACGCTTTCGACATCCCGACCCCTCACACTTACGCTTAGGCGACCTCGGGACCTTGGGCCTCTCAGCGGATAGCTCCCATGGAGCAGGAGATGGCATCTTGGAGATCCACCGGCACCTTCGTTGACGCAGTTCCCCCACCTGGGGTGAACGTAGTCGATGGCCGCTGGCTCTTCAAGGTGAAGCACCCTCCTGGAGTGCTGCTTGTGTTCAAGGCGCGCTACGTGGCTAGAGGCTTTAGTCAGCGTGAGGGGGTGGACTTCGTTCAGACCTTCGCCCCAACCCCGAAGATGACTACTCTTCGGGCACTGCTACACGTAGCAGCACAGCGTGACTACGAGTTACACTCCCTCGACTTCTCCACTGCGTTTCTTCAGGGCAATCTATACGAGCAGGTCTACCTGCGCCGCCCTCAGGGCTTCACTGGTACCTTCCCTCCTAGGACCAAGTGGCTCCTGCGGCGCCCAGTCTACGGCTTGCGGCAAGCGCCCTGGGAGTGGCACGACACGTTGCGTGCTACCCTTGCAGACCTGCTGTTTTTTCCGTCCTCTGCAAAACCCTCGCTCTTCGTTCGTGCTGGCCAGACGCCGTTCTACATCCTTGTCTACATAGACGACCTTGTCTTCGCACTGCAGACAAAGACGCGCTGGCCTTTGTGAAGGCCGAGCTGCTGAGGAGACACACGTGCACTGACCTAGGAGAACTGCGTTGCTACCTTGGCCTGCAGATCTCCAGGGAGAGAGCAGCGCGCACCATCACCCTCACCCAGTCACACTTGGTGCGCTAGGTCCTTCAGAGGTTCGGTCTTCAGTTCTCTCCGCACAGCCCACACCTCATCCAGTAGATTATAGGCTCTTTGCTCTAGTTCTTGAGGAGTCAGTAGAGCCCAGTTATCATTACGCAGAGCTGGTGGGGTGCCTCTTGTACGTGATGACTTGCACTCGTCCAGATCTCGCATACCCTCTCAGCATCCTGGCTCACTTTGTGGCCACAGGCAGACATCGACCTCAGCAGTGGTCTGCCGCTAAGAGGGTTTTGCGTTATCTCGCAAGTACATCGGGCATGGGGTTAGTGCTGGGAGGACGCAGTCCAGTGGTCCTTACTGGGCACACAGACGTTTCTTGGGCAAACGATGCCGAGTCCCTCAGGTCCTCGCAGGGCTACTGCTTTAGCCTTGGTTCAGGTGTTCTCTCGTGGAGAGCTACTCGCTCCTCGTCTATTGCCCAGTCCAGCTGTGAGGCCGAGATCTATGCCGGTGCCATGGCGGCACAGGAGCTCCGCTAGCTAACCTTCTTGCTCACTGACTTAGGTGAGCGGCCTAGCTCTGCCCCTGTCCTGTACGCTGACAACAGGGCCATGATCCTCCTGTGTCAGGAGCCTCGACTTGAGGGCAGAGCGAAGCACATCCTGCTGTGGTACTTCCTCCTGCGCGAGCTACAGCACGGTCGTCAGGCCCGCGTAGTACACTTGGCCTCCGGTGCCAACACAGCTGATATCTTTACGAAAGCGCTTGCGCCTAAAGAAGATCAGCGACACTGTGTACAGCTAGGTATTTTTTTTTTGTAGCCTCTCACCTGCTAGGGCCTTGACTATGTACATACCTTTATATATATATATTACCTTGACTGGCCTTATGGCCTCTCCCAGTGGCGGGACTAGCAGTGCCGCCCTGGTCTTGCTCTTGCCTTGGTTTGTACTCATTTGACTGGTCTTTAGACCCTTGCCTCAGAGGTTGGACTAGTAGTGCCACCCTGAGTTGCTCGTTCTCTAATCAGGAACTGCCCATATACAGTCTAGGGGGTGTGTCAAACATATATCATTATGTTTGTGTAGACTGTATAGGTTTGTGCCTTAGAGGGTACAACCCTTAGGTCATATATCCATGTACACAATACATTCTAGTCATTCTTCAATTCTAATATGCTATTGTTTGGTTGGAAATCAAAACATCTCCTAACCATATTCTAAATAATAATATTTGTGATACTATAAAGAGTGAAGATAATTGACCCTTTATGGTGTGGATGGGGGATTATGTACAGATGTGACTTATACCATATTACATAGCGCTACAAAACCCCCCTACCCCCCTCCCTCCTCTCCCTCCACCCCCGGCGCGCTCCCTTCCTTTCCCCTCCTGACAACAAGATATATCTTAGATTGGAAGGCGGTTCATACGATAAGAAGACTGAGGGCCAAGCAAGGAGTTTAGTTCGCAGAAGTGGAGCCTTTGTGTTTCGTTCTCAAAGCATTTGAACTCGGGCATTTTGACACTACGAGAATCACCCGGATTTGACGTGTTATTTCTGTTCCTACCGGGCTTCTGACGAGTGACTTTATATCTACACCCGTGAGATCAGGGTTTCCCTATAGGGGTACACGGATCTGCCGTGTGGACGAAAACCCAAAGGTAAGCCCTGCTACCAATGCGTTTCTTGCTTCTTGCTCCCCGTGCGTTTCTTGTTCAGACATTCCTTCATCGCAGCTACCTTTCTAGCAAGCTCACAGCTTCCCTCACATTACTTCCCTCTAGCTTTCCAGATTTTCAAGCTTTTCAAGTTTCAATCAGCTCATTTATCGGGTAAGCGTAGAACCGAGCCACTGCCCGCGACCATTACCTCAGTCTCCACCCCGCTGACCTCACCCTTACCGAGTTTGTCTCCACCTTGTCCGCGATAGAGACTCGCCACCGTGCTATCGCTCAGGCTAGTAGTACTGCGGCAGTCGCTATCTCTTAGGGCTGTGCCCCCTCTCGTTGACATGTATCACATGAGGTGACGAATTTCTGAACATCTTCTGCCAAGTGGGGCCAGTAGTAGTGCTTCGCGATACCGATCAGCGTCTTGTTGCTACCGAAGTGTCCCACGTATAGGACATCGTGGTATTCTTCAAGTAGTAACTGGTGCAAAGGAGGGTAATTGGGTACCCATATTTTCGTTGATCCTTTCCGGTACGCGATGTCACTGTTCCACTGTAGCAGATGTTGCTTTTCTGCCAAGGGAATTTCGGGGTCGATGGTGTACCCGTGTGTGAAGAGTCCCTTGAGTAGTGGATTCATCCCCTCAACCTGGATGGCGGCAACGTGTGCAGGGCGGCAAAGGGCGTCCGCTTTGTTTTTGTGGCCGGGCTTGTACACGATGTCGCAGTGGAAGTGTGTCTCGAGGAAGTCAATCCACCGGACCTGTCGCCTGGAGAGGTTTGGTTGTGTCTTCAAGTATTTCAGGCTGCAGTGGTCGGTGTAGACGGTTATTCTTTGTCCTTCGAGATAGCATCTCCATGCTTTGAAGGCGATGACGATAGCAAGGGCCTCTTTGTCATGTATCGGGTAGTTTAGTTCTGCCCCGTGTAGTTTCTTGCTGAGGTAGGCGATTGGTTGCAGTCCATTCCCCTGGTCTTGCATCAAGACTGCTCCCACTGCCTAGTCACTGGCGTCAGCTTCGATGACGTAGTCGCGTTCGGGATCTGGCAAGATGAGTACTGGTGCGGACGTGAGTGCTTGCTTCAGCTGCTCCACGGCTTCCTGGTGCTTCGGCTCCCATTTATATGGCGTTTTCTTCTTCAGCAGATTCGTGAGTGGTGCTGCGAGTTTCGCGTACTGTGGCACAAACCTGTTGTAATAAGTAGTGAAGCCTAGGAACTGCTGCAACTCCTTCACATTCTCGGGTGTCTTCCACGTGCGTACGACTTCGATTTTCTTGGGGTCGACATGAACTCCTTGAGCGCTCACCATGTGTCCTAGGAATTGGACTTTCTCAAGGGCGAATTCGCTCTTGGACAGTTTCACGTAGAATCGTTCTCGTCGAAGAATTTCGAAGACGCGTCGCAGGTGTTCGACGTGCTGCTTCATGCCGCGCAAGTAGATGAGGATGTCATCCGGGTACACCACCATTCATTCGTCCACAAAGTGGGCGTAGGATATGGTTCATTTCGGCTTGGAATGTTGTCGGTGCATTGGTGAGTCCGAACGGCATTACCAAATACTCGTATGATCCGTACCAAGTTCGGAAGGCAGTTTTGTGGATGGAGTTATCCGCCATTCGTATCTGCCAGTATCCGGACCGCAAAACTAGTTTCGAAAATACCGTAGCTCCCCGAAGCTGGTCAAGTAGGTCATTGATTCGTGGTATCGGATATTTATTCTTGATGCTCTGCTTGTTAAGAGCTTGGTAATCGATGCACATGCGCAGGCTTCCATCCGGTTCGGTGTGAAGAGCACTGGGGCACCGTATGGTGAAGTGGATGGTCGGATGAGTCCTTTGGCGAGGAGATACTCGATCTGGTTTTTCATGTCGGTCAGCTCAGTGGGGCTGAGCCGATATGGTGCTCGGAAGGTCGGTTTCGAACCCGGTTCCTCCACGATCTCGTGTTGATACGTTCGGTATGGCGGTAGCTCGTTCGGAAGATCGTCAGGAAGAATGTCTTGGAACTCCTTCAGTAATTCCTTGATTTTTCCTAAAGGTTCCGAGGTTTTCTCCCCGTTGTTTTCCACCTCTGTTGCTATCGCTAGGAACCCGGCGTCGGTTCGCTTCACGTCCTTCTCGAATCGTGCGAGTGTCTCCACTGGGATATCTCTTGTATCGTCCCAGTTGGGTAGCTAGACTCTCCTTCTATTGTTGCAGATGCTTGCGATGCGGTTCATCCAGTTGATCTCGGGGTTGAATTTTTTGAGGAAGTCTCTCCCGAAGATCACGTCAAGCCCTTTTATGTTGGTGATGGGGAGTGCAGGTCTCCAGCGCAGTGGTCCAATTTGTAGGTGTAGCATTGCTTCGCTGTGTACTGGTAACTTGCTGCCGTCCGCCATCGTTGCAGAGAATATTGAAGGCTTGTGCTCTTCCCGAAGTCGGTCGATTACTGCCTTGTCGCAGACGGTGTGCGATGCTCTGTTGTCCAAAAGTGCTTGGAGGCGTCGTCCTTTGTAGATGACCTCGAGCACGAGAGGCGGGCGTTGCTTGGAGTACCCAAAGATAGTTTAATTAATAGGGTCATATGGTACATCCCAATTTTTTGTACACACCTTTTCGTTGCTATCTAGTCCTGAGCTGGAAGCTGACCGAGGCTGCTTGGAGAACGGCTCTTCTCCAGGGCCCGGAGTTTCCTTGACGACTGTGCGCGTGATTGATGCCGAAGTTGCTGAGCTAGATGCATCCAGAGGAGGAGTTCGGGGTTTCTGCAGCTTCCCCGCCGCTGACTTGGCGGGGAATGTACTTCTGGTGCAAGACGTAGGAGTGCGTGGTGGGTGTGCCTTCGGCATTGACACCCTCCACGTGAACCCACCGAGACTTGGGATCGGTAAACTTCGCGATGAAGGCGACAAGGTTGTCGTTGCCGTGGCCGAAGGTGTCGCCGAAGTTGACATAGCGGCTCCGGAGGGTGAGAATGGTATTATCGACCATCTGCAGCACATGCGTGACATCCACCTGCAAAATTCGGGGATGACCGGTAAACAAGAAAGCAAGTTAGAAATGAAAATAGGTAGCAAAGCTAGGTAGTCACTTTTACCTGTCGACGTTGGAAATTCAGGTTGAGGGTATTAAGCTCCTTCAGCACATCAGCAAGGAAACACAGTAAGAACTGGAATTTCAGACTTGTCAGCATGTGGTAAGCCTTACGATCGTACTCAGAGAGCAGGATGATGGCAGAAGGAAAAACCTCTGCTAACCTCGCAATCGCCTCACCTCTCGACAACCACCTGATATTATGTATGCCCTGCAATTCAAGGTTGGTGTCGCTGACGACATCTTGCAGCTGCTTGAAGCGAGTGTGCACCACAATCGAGCGGCCTAGAACTTCAGCAAGCGAGCGTACTACTTTGTCAAAAATGACAAGATCGGGGAAAGCCGTTGCAGTGTCCTTTGCGGCAAGTGCCTCCCTGCAGCATTAAGAGGAGGTATTAGTATACGGGTTTCGTAATCAATGTCCATGACAAGGACTTCACACAACACTCACCTGTGGGCGATGCAGTGGCATGACACAAGGTGAGGTATGCGTGCCCGCAGACGTGCAACCACACCCGTCTGCCCACCGGTCATCACGCTAGCACAGTCAGTGCTTATCCCGCAGATTCGTTGCAGGTCGATGCTGGTGGCTTCAAGATGCGTGAGTAGGATGGCCTGTAGGGAAGTGGCATCGCACTTCTCTACAGTGAGGTGGGCATAGAATTCCGTCACCACTTCGTCGTCCCGCAGAAACGTGAGATACACCATCATGTGCTTCCCACGCCTTTGATCGGTGCTCTCATCGAGTTGAATGCCAAGGAAGGGACTTGCTCGAATGTGTTTGAGCTGCTTCGCCTTCAAGTACCCAACCATGGTCTCAACCATCTGTTGGAATCCGTACCTGCCAAAAGCCAACAGCATAGCATTAGAGAGTGCACACACCAAACATGGGCGACAAATATTGTGCATAAACAAAGGCTTCAAAAAGAAACTCACTCTGAGTAGTAGGTGCCGTTCTCCTTCAAGGGCATGTCTGGCGTCCCCTGCTGGGCCATGAACTGTACAAGTGAGACAAAAAGAATGATAGGTGCGTCAGACTTGCAGATGAATTGCCCAATAGCCATCAAACGCTTCAGCCGCCGTGCGTCATCATCCCCATTCTCGAACTCAGTGATGGACTTCTGCTTCTTCATTTTGCCATCCCGATGCGCCTTTGCTGCCATTGCCGCTTCGTGCTTGCCGATGTGGTCATGCTTCCTCATCGTTTGTTTCTGGATGTCGATACCACCCTCACCGTAACGGTCGTACAGGTAGTTCGGGTCTCCATAAGCCATGCAAACACTGCATTTCATGCACGGGCGACCTTCTGACGTCTCGGAAATGAAGAGCCAGGGGAAGTGCCGCTGCCATTGTTCCTTGCACTTCAGCTGCAATTCTTCTAGCGTCAAAGGCCATGGTCCTTCGTTGACAGCAGGCGTGCTTGGACCATGGTTGGAGGGGCCAGCGGCAGATCCAGGCGTGCTCGGACCAGGGTCAGAGGGGCCGGTGGCAGCTTCAGGCGTGCTCGGCCCTGGGTCACAGGAGATAGCAGCAGAAGCCACTGGTGAGCGGGGACGACCGAATGAAAGCTTCCGTTGCTTATACTTCGTGTTGCATGGATAGCGAACGGACAGAACAGGACCGCCAGAGATCTGAATCGTGGCGGACGCAGTGCCAACCACAGTCGGACGGGATTGCGCACGTGGCGGCGATGCCGCTGGGGAAGCAATCGGTGGCAGGCTCGCAGCCCATGGCTCGATTTCTACTGCAGGCATCAGACTGTCGAACGGATTGCTGTTAGGCTCAGGTACGTCCGGTACAGGGGCAGCAGGCAGGGGGGAAATGGGGACTGCTGCGGGTGGCTGGGTGGGGCGACATCCTAAGAAATCCAAGCCCCTGAGCTTCACGGAAGCTGTAGTGGGGGGTGAGGGCACAGCAGTCTTCTCGGTCGAGGCACTAGAGCCTGCACTATCTGATGCCATGATGGCAACTAGTGGGGGCAGTAACAACAGTCGAAGAGGTGGAAACTAGGAGGAGCTCAGAGGGGAGCTCATAGTGAAGGCTGATGCAAGCACGGGAGACGGTGAATGGAGGCAAAAATAACCTAGACTAAGCGAAACTCCAGGCTCTTGATGAGCAAGTGACGCGTCGCACAGTAAGAGAGAGGAACGATGCATGGTTGGGGAGCCGTCCATCGTTGCGCGTCGCCAGCCAATGAACTCTTTCCTGCTGGGCACAAAATGTGCTGGCAGGATTTTGGTTCGTAATGTGGGCGTGCTGGCAGTCAGTTGCACCGACAGCACGCTAAGGGACAGCAGTCCCGCTGGCCTGCTGCATGCCACTGTTTCCACGGTAGCTGTCAAGTGCACCAACAGACAGCTATGAGACAGAAGCGTGGCAGCTTCTGACTAAGAAAATGCACTGTGGGGGGATGATGCACGCCAGCGGGGCTGGTGTACCACGCGGTGCAATGATCACGCAGATTTGAAATTGGTGCCGAATCGTGAAAGGAAGTGGCCTTCTAGACTAGTGGGAAAACTTGTCAGTCTCAGACGGAAAAAAATGTGTTGTCTGTAGACTCAGACGAAATACAACTTAGGGTCTGATTATTCAGACGAAAATAAAAACCTTATCTTATCATTCAGATGAAAAATTCAGGGTGGTCTAAACTTTCAGATGAACCTAAAAAAACACGTCTGAAAATCAGACCATCAGACCGTTTTCGTCTGATAAAAAGGGCCCTGGTGGCATCAGCAGCACAACCGCGTGCGGCAGCTGAAGTTGCCACCGCTGGATGATTGCTGCATGCCTTAGGCATTTCCTCGCTTGGTACAGCAGCCGGCACATCGACAGCACGCTAGGCTGCGGGTAGCAATGATGCTACTCACCCGTGGACCATACAGCTCGTAGCGCATTGTTGATCACCTCAAGACCAGCTTGTCCCTCCCTTCGTTCCATCCATTCCGCTGCTTGCTGCAGGAAACCGAGTTCCCCTCCAACTCTCTCTTGCTCCACGCAAGAGAGAGTACCCCTCTCACAACTGCCAGAGCGTATCAGTCTTCCCTGAGGTAGTCCTATTTGCAGCCACTTTCCCACCAGAGCCCGTGATGTGTAATTCTGATGACGAGGATGATGGGGGGGAGGACGACCACAGCGCTGAGCGTTTTGTTAGGGTCGCTCCCCTCAGAGGCCTCGATTTCCTTCGTCGTGCACATGCCGCTCATGTGTACTCGAACCCCCTCCCATCTCTCAGCAGTGAAGAGTGGGAGCACAAACAGGACGAGGTGACTGAGCTGGTTGACTCGCCATCCAAGGCCCCGCCTGCCACTCGTCCCGCCACGACAACCCCAGTTGCCACTCGTCCCGCCACATCAACGCCTGCCGCTACTCCTCCAGCCACGTCACCCCTTGCTGCTACTCCTCCCGCCACGTCAACCCGTGCTGCTACTCCTCCCGCCACGTCAACCCGTGCTGCTACTCCTCTCGCCACGTCAACCCCTGCTGCTACTCCTCCAGCCACGACTATATCGGCCGCCGTGACATCGAAGAAGAGGCGCCGCTATGAGCAATCACACCTGCCATTTGCACCGCCTCCTCCTAAGCCCCCCACTCCGCCACCGCCGGAGCGTGTCACTGCACCGTCAGTGAAACCGACAGTTGCGGAGAAGAGGGCGAGGGCATACGAAAAGGCGCAACATAAGTACACCAATGATTGTCTCCCGAAATTCCCATGGCTGGTCCTTGATAAAAATGACGACGGAATCACGTGCTTGCGTTGTTGTGTTTGCATGGAGCATGGTGCAGTGCATGCAAGATACGGGCGTGAGGGCAGTGGCGGTCGGGATCTGCAAGTTGGCTCGATGCGCTGGCACCAGGAGAGTCAGAAGCATGAAGACGCGGTGAGGAAGCAACAACACCTGCTGACAGAAGTGGAGAACCAGGAGAGGATGGAAGACTTTGTTGCGAATGACCCCGAGGGAGCGCGCATCATTCGGCTACTCCGCGCCATGTTATTCATCTGCAAGGAAGATGCGCCCATCAGCATGTTCACCCGCCTCGTGGGCTTCATGGCGGGTGAACATGAGATAGAGAGAGAGAGAGAGAGAGAGAGAGAGAGAGAGAGAGAGAGAGAGAGAGAGAGAGAGAGAGAGAGAGAGAGAGAGAGAGAGAGAGAGAGAGAGAGAGAGAGAGAGAGAAACATAGATCAAGAAAGAGGTAGAAAATGAGGTATATAGAGAGAGAGCAAGGGAGGTAGAGAGAGAAAGAGAGAGAGAGAGAGAGAGAGAGAGAGAGAGAGAGAGAGAGAGAGAGAGAGAGAGAGAGAGAGAGAGAGAGTGAGAGAGAGAGAGAGAGAGAGAGAGAGAGACAAAGAGAAACAGAGATCACAAAGGAGGTAGAAAGAGAGGTATATGGAGAGAGAGCAAGAGAGGTAGAGAGAGAGAGAGAGAGAGAGAGAGAGAGAGAGAGAGAGAGAGAGAGAGAGAGAGAGAGAGAGAGAGAGAGAGCGATAGAGAGAGAGGGAGAGAGAGAGAGAGAGAGAGAGAGAGAGAGAGAGAGAGAGAGAGAGAGAGAGAGAAAGAGAGGGAGAGGGAAAGTGAGAGTTAGAGAGGATTTTGTGCAGCACACAAACAAGAGCATGAGACAAAGGGGTGTTGGCCCTTGTAATAATGAACGGCAAATGCATGGGCGCCCAAGTAAAGAAAGAAGAAAAAAAAAACACAAACAAAAAACGAGAGAGAGAGAGAGAGAGAGAGAGAGAGAGAGAGAGAGTGAGAGAGAGAGAGAGAGAGAGAGAGAGAGAGAGAGAGAGAGAGAGAGCAAGAAAGAGAGAGAGAGAGAGAGAGAGAGAGAGAGAGAGAGAGAGAGAGAGAGAGAGAGAGAGAGAGAGAGAGAGAGAGAGAGAGAGAGAGAGAGAGATAGAGAGAGAGAGAGAGAGCAAGAAAGAGAGAGAGAGAGAGAGAGAGAGAGAGAGAGAGAGAGAGAGAGAGAGAGAGAGAGAGAGAGAGAGAAAGTGAGAGAGAAAGGGGTACGAGGGAGTGCATTCTTTGTACACGTGTCAGAAAAAGGCATTGGAAACACACGACTCACCCGACACCTCGCATGCTCAGTCTATTGGCCAACCATCCATACCTTCTCCACTTTCCTGGTTGCCTATACTTGCAGCCCTTGGCGCCGAACCTTTCGACAACGAGTGGGACCCATACGAGTATGCCGTTACCAACAAATCGGTAACCGTCGTGCGCAGCCACTTACGGCACGAACTCCATTGGTGGTGCTCATGATGCGACGGCAGCTTCATCATCTCCATCATTGCCAAGGGATATTGGCTTTCATGGAAGAATGCGGCACCCATCCCATTCGAGGATGCTAACCATGCGGGCATCCGCTCGCACACCACATTCACCCGAGATGCCATTCAAGACCTCCTATGTACCGATGCTGCCATGAAGGTCTTGTCAAAAGCCGCAATCATATGCATCAGCCCAGTGATTTTGGTCAAGAAGCATGACAAATATTGCCTCATCCTCGACTTCGCAAGGTCAATGCCCACTTGCACATTCCCAAGTTCAAGTACGAAGGCCTAAGCGGGGTCACAGAGCTCATCCGACCCAATGATTGGCTTCTCACCATTGACCTAAAGTTTGGCTACCACCACGTTGAGATGCATTCCTCCTGCTGGAGGTTCCTAGGATTCCAGTTCAATGGGGTATATTATTGCTTCAGGTCTCTGTCATTTGGTTTGGCAACGACACCCTTCGTTTTCACCCAGCTTATCAAGCAATTGGCCAAATGATGGAGGGCTCGCGGCGTACGTGTCATCCCATACGTAGACAACCTTCTGTTCATGTGTGAATCTCGGGAGCAAGCGTGCTTGATCTGCACGGAAATCCTCCAAGACCTCAAGGCAGTCGGATTTGTCATCACACCTGCAACCATCCCACCAGATCCGCTTCCTGGGCCTCGAGCTCGACACCACCTGCGGCTTGTTTCTGGTCGAAGCCGAACGACGTATACAACGCCTGCACACACTTCGGGCGCTCATCGCTAAGGGAGAAACGACGCAACCAGTACCCATCCGGCTGGTTGCCCGAGTTACGGCATGCTGGCCTCCATGGCCCTCACGCTCGGCACGACGTCGCGGGCCTTTTTTCATGAACTACTACACCTGGTCGCGGAAGCCACGTTATGCAACGCCAAGGTCTGCCTGCCACCAGATGCAATCGAAGAATTGACCTTCTGGAAAACCCACTTTGACCGATTCAATGGCGCCTCATTCCATATACGCCACCAGTTCGATGCACTTATCCACTTTGACGCAAGCGCACACAGCTAGGGTGCTACTCTCACGCGGTTTCTGGGAACCCCATCCGAGGCAAATAGCAGAATGCCGGACACCCTCCTCCAAACCTCTAGCGCACACAGTGAGCTCAAAGGAGTTCATTGGGCGCTCCGCACCTTTGCGAGTCAGCTGGTTCGTAGCCACGTGCACGTTCGTGTTGACAACCAAGAAGATGACTTCATCCTCTGCAAGGGCGGCTCTCGCTAGCCGAGACTCACGTTGATCTGCCAAGCAATAATCAGCCTCTGCATCGAAAAGTCCACGTGATTCGTGATCGAGCGGATTCCGTGGGAGCTCAACGCGCCCGCCGACGAACTCTCGAAGCTGCAGGACCATGATGATTACTCGCTCCACGCACAGTGGTTTTGCATGTTGGAACGTCGTTGGGGCACGCATTCAATTGACCTGTTCGCGAACTTGCACCACAGCCAGCTGCCACGATTTTGTGCTAGAATACCGCATCCCCGCGCAACTGCGATCGATACGTTCTCCATTTCCTGGACAAGCGAAAGAGGCTTCGCCTTCCCACCCCCCAACCTGATCCTTGCCACTCTCCGTCATGCACAGCGAGCGCCAAGTACCCTGACGCTTATCGCTCCCGAGTGGCCTGGGGCATCCTGGTGGCCCCTACTTCAACCAGCCCCTCAGACGTGGGCCCCGGAAGTTGTGGCACACCTTTCCCTCACCAAAGGAAACCAGCACCTTCGCCGAGGCACCCACGCGGCAGCATTCTCAGGCCTAGGATTGCCCCATAGCCCTATTGTTGCATTGCAAATCAAATATGATATGTAATTAACAAAATGACATGGATGTTTTCAAGCATATTGCCCAAGCTCCAGCAGCAATTATTGCAAGTCATCACCAACGTCCGCGTTCCTTCCACAATCCAGGCATACGAACCATACTGGCTGAAATTTTGCTCATTCTGCACCGCAGTGAAGTTGGACTTCCTGCCTGCGTCGGACATGATGCTCGCCCTCTGTCTTATCAATGCGCTCTATCACCATGCCACCATCTCGGCGATCACCCTCACCTGTTCGGTTGTGGCCTTCGCCCATCGCATGACTAGGGAACCTTCACGCATGGGTGGTCCCTTCACCTTGCAAGTCTGGGAGTTCGCCAAACGGCATGGGCCCCGCCCCGCCCGAACAAAGGAACCCTTGTCGCTTCACCAGGTGCACAATGAGGCTTGCCCATTTCTCGAGTCAGCAAGCCCTGCCGAATACCAGAAAGGCCTCATTCCGCTTCTCATGTTCGTGACATTTCTCCGTTTTTCGGACCTGCTCGCTCTCCAATGGAATGACATCCAGTTCGAGGATGAAGCCATGTGGCTCCTCATCTCGTACTCAAAGACAGATCAAGAAGGGAAGGGGACGTGGATGCCGGTCGCATCTACACGAGGACCCTTCTGTCCCGTCTGGTGTACCCGATGCTTTATCGACCTCGCCGGCTTCACCGAATTGCCCGACGGGCCGCTTATTCGAGTCTTTGGCAGAGGCGCCAAACCGACGCCCTAAGACAGCTCACCCTCGTACACCATTATCCGCATCTGGTGCCTCGAGGCCTTCACTGCAGCAGGCCTCGAAGCCATCCACCTCGGCCCTCACTCCTTCCGCAAAGTTCCCACCACCGCCGCAGCCGCGCTCGGTGTTCCCGATCGGCTCTTCAAACGCATAGGCCGTTGGCATAGCAATACTGCGAAGGACCTCTATGTCACGATTGCACAAGACCAACTCCTCGCGGTCTCCACCCAGCTTCAGGACCCTACGGCGGCCCCATCGCCTGCCGGGCACCAGCAATCCATCGAGCAACACCGTCGACCCCGCATGCACATGCCTCAGCAGGCCCATCTGGAATGAAGCACGCTGCCTTTGCAAGGTGGCCTAAGCAAGCTTTCACAATATGATAAAAGTTAAAGGTGTTTCACACTTTACAAAATTGTGTATTTTGAAAGTGAAGACGTGGCCAACACAGCAAAGGTAGCAACGAAGCGCTACTCATCATTTTTTGCATATAAACGAGGGACGTGGGGCCATTTGGCCTCACCCACGTTCTTCATTTCTAGTTTGTAGTTTGATTTCTCCCACCCCCCACCCTAGTAAGTTGTCGTAAGGAATTACCATTCCTTACTGGGGCTCGCCACAGCGATTACAAGCGAACCGATCGCGTCCGCAGGCTCGGCCCTCCAGTTACGCGCCAAACCAGCCCCCGCCGACCTTGACGGTCCCCAACCTCATCCCGACTCGCCGCGAACCCATTTTGACCCCGTCACCCTCGAGACTACCGAACCCTTGACTGCTCCAACCCTCGACATTCAAACCTGGTCAACGCACACTATATATGCCCTAGGCCTCATTTCTATCGTCATTTTGTAATCACGTTCCCTTATAGTATTCTGCGCTATACTCCTGAGTTATAATTCATAACAGTTGTAGTATCCCATGTTTGCATGTAATGTACGAGAAGTATGTAACTACCCATCTGGAATGAAGCACGCTGCCTTCGCAAGATGGCCTGACGGTGTATTCCTACGAAGTAGCATCAGGACTATAATCGAGTTTTGTTGATGCTGATGCCACTTCGTGAAATACAACGCCACGAACCAGCAAGGAGTCGACGCGCGAAATTTTCGCGCAACTTGTTCTGATTGCTCCACTCGATAGTCACCCTCGCGAGAGTCATAGCCGTGTGTCAGATGCCATCCGTGTGGATGAAATAGACGATCGACGATCGACGATCGACCAAGCTGATCTGCAGGTTGCGCGTTTGAAGGAACATCAGCATCAGCAAAAGCCATTACAGTTCTGATGCAACTTCGTAGAAATAAGCCCTAAGCAAGCTTTCACAATTTGTTCCTTTCATTGACCAGCTCGAAGTTCCCAAGGTGGAATGCATGCACCTGGCCACGTCGCGTGATCTCTCCATTTCCCGCCACCACACCACACATGTCCCCTCCCCTGCTGTACCAGCAGTAAGGGCTAAAATCCTGGGAGCTCGCGCGATGCGAGCTCTCGCCGCGTCTGCCGCAGAGTCCTGATTCTGCTTCATAATAATAGCAGCCCTTATCGTGATTGTCTGCCCGCCACTCACAATCGTCGGACCAGTTTTCGCTTTTCATAGCCGACTTTTATTTAGTAGACGCTGAGAGAAATTAACTCCTTTCCTCCTTGTCACCAGTTTCCAACATCTCGCAGAAACCTCTCTCGCTTGATTTCTCCTTCTCGTACTTCATTCGGATCGCGATAGAGCATAAAGCTCAAAATAGAAAAAGAGAATGACAGTCGAAGCCATGCAGGTGGCAGCGGTTGTACCGTTTTCTCCAACAGCGCATCTCGCTACCTTCAAGCTGTACCAGCCGCCTCTCGCCATCGGAGCCCCTTGTTTCGCGTACAAAACTCAGGCATCAGTTCAACGTAGATGTCGCGTTCCGAAGCACCTTGTATCGCGTACAAAATTCGTTATCGCGCCGCCAGCGAGGGCGACGGTGGCGGCGGCGGCGGCTGCGTACGACGGTTCGGGGAGTTCAGCGGGTCGCGCGAGCGAGTCCGACGTGGCATTTGTGCGGCAATTGCGGGTGGTGCTTGCAGCGAACGAGCTCTCTGAAGACAGTCTCCCGTCGATCAAAGAAGTCGCCGTGCTTGGCGGGTACGTCGCAGCTTGCTTGGCGGGTACGGCGCAGCTTGCTTGGCGGGTACGGCGCAGCTTGCTTGGCGGGTACGTCGCAGCTTGCTTGGCGGGTACGTCGCAGCTTGCTTGGCGGGTACGTCGCAGCTTGCTTGGCGGGTACGTCGCAGCTTGCTTGGCGGGTACGTCGCAGCTTGCGGTGGTAATGGAATGAGGAAGGCTCTTGACGTGGCAGACGGAGGGTTCGGGGGGGGGAGGGAGGGGAGGGGGAAGGGTGTGGGGGGGGGAGCAGGCGGCGGGAACAGTCATGTGCTTTTGAGCGGTTTTCCGTGGATTTTGTTCGACGCCTTTTTCACTCCCATATTCCCTCACCTACTTCCGTGTTTCTCGCACTTCGCTGCTAGCTAGCCGCACAGGCAGTCTGCATTCCTTTCCCTGTTGCGAAACGGTTTTTTTTAGAAGCTTGGCAATTCACGCATATCTCTGCACTCGGCCAATTACGCGAACTACACTACACGCCTCCTCCCGGGCACCCCTTGGCCCAACTAACTCCTCGACCCCCACTAGGGGGTACAGACGCGTGCGCTGACCACATGTCCCTCCCCTCCCCCCCCCCTCCCTCCCCCCCCTCTTCTGCCATCCCTCCCTTCCCTTCCCCTCCCCCCCCCCCCCTCCCCCCCCCCCACACTTCTCCCCCTCAGCCCCTTCCTGGCGGGGGCAATGCGCACCAGGGGGTACCGGCGGGTGCGCCAGCTGCTGCAGCTGGTGGGGGATGAGGGGGAGGAAGCAGGGAAGGCGGATGGGCAAGAAGCGCGGGCAGGGGGGGAGGAGGAAGACGCGAGGGTGGAGAGCTGGTCGCTAGGCTCGGGGTCAGGGTCGTTAGGCTCGGCGCCAGGTTCGGCAATGTCCGTGGCACAGCAGAAGGCGAAGGTGCTCCAGCAGAGGATGCAGCAGAGGTGGGTGTGCTCGTGATGGAGGTGCTTCTGAGGGAGGTGCTTTTGGGGAAGGTGCTTCTGAGGAGGGTTTTTGATGGAGGTTCGTCTGTCTGAATGGGTAGGGTGGTTCACTAGGGGTGGAGGGTCGGGTGAATAAGAGAGATAGGCTGGTGTTTACTTGCACAAGTGGATCCTGCTGGCCTGCTTGACGGCCTTCCCTCTCCTCCACCTCCCTCCCCTCCCTCAAGCACATTCCTCCACCTCCCTCCCCTCCATCAAGCACATTCCTCCACCTCCCTCCCCTCCCTCAAGCACATTCCTCCACCTCCCTCCCCTCCCTCAAGCACATTCCTCCACCTCCCTCCCCTCCCTCAAGCACATTCCTCCACCTCCCTCCCCTCCCTCAAGCACATTCCTCCACCTCCCTCCCCTCCCTCAAGCACATTCCTCCACCTCCCTCCCCTCCCTCAAGCACATTCCTCCACCTCCCTCCCCTCCCTCAAGCACATTCCTCCACCTCCCTCCCCTCCCTCAAGCACATTCCTCCACCTCCCTCCCCTCCCTCAAGCACATTCCTTCACCTCCCTCCCCTCTTCCACATGCCTTCCCCCTTCCCCCCCCCTTCCCCCTTCCCCCTCCCCCTTCCCCCTTCCCCCTTTCCCCTTCCTCCTCCCTCACCTCTTTCTCCAGGGGCCTTCTGTCCTCGTCTGAAGCCTCCCCGCTACAACCACAGTCCAGCAACAGTGAAACGGGTCCCACAACTTCCTCTCCTTCCACCTCCTCCCCTCCGTTCTCCCCCCCATCCTTCAACCCTTCTTCCTCTCCATTCTTTTCCTCCTCCCCCTCCTCCTCTCCCCGGCCCACTCCTCCTTCCCTTTCAAGCACCCAAGTCACTAGAGGTGATAGTGACAATGACAGTAGTGACAGTAACGAAGGTGACTATATCGCACCGGAGGTTGCCTGGCTGTTTCCGAGCCTGAATCTGGATTTGAGCAAGCTCGACTCGATGAGCGAATCGGAGAGTGAGACAGAGGAGGGGGAAGAGGAGGTAAAGGCGTCGAAGGAGGAGGCGGAGGAGGCGGAGGAGGCAGAGGAGTTAGAGGAGGGGGGGTGGGAGGAGGTGGAGGAAGGGAGTGAAGGAGATACTTACAGGAGGAACAGAGAGTATGATGGTACTCCGGACAACGCCCGTCCTCAATACAAGGGTCTGCAGTATAGTGATGATGCGCTACAAGCGTCTTCCTCTGCGGCTTACAGCACTCTTCCACCTTCCTCTCCCGCCCGTACTCCCTACGAAGCCTCCTCCAAGCTTCCCTACAGCACTTCTTATGGATCAGCTGACGAAGCCGCATATGCATGGGAGAGAGCAGCCGCCCCTCCCCAGCCTGGTTCTGCTACTCCGTATTCCTCTCTCTATTCCACCGCGGTTCAACCGTTAACCAATACCGCCACCAACAGCAGCCAACGTAGCGGCATGAGCAGTGGGAGTGGGACTGAGGTGGACTGGACGGGTGGCATGGAGGCGTGGGAAGCAGAGGCTGTGGCTGAGGCAGAGAGACTGGCGGCCAGCCAGGTGAGGAGCCGTTGGGGGTGAGTTGTGGATGTCTTCTAATGAGGCGCCTCAAAACTAGACTTCTATCACGCGGATTCTGAGGTGCCCCAAAACAGGCCGTGGCTGAGGCTACATGGTTGATGTGGAGATGTATTTTGAGTCGACTCAAAATACGTCCGTTAGTACAACATAGCCTATCCGCCACATGGTTGATGTGAAGAGACAAGCGGGCAGTCAGGTGAGGAGCAGGTGGGTTCTACTCACTTGGTAGAGACCTTCTGTTGCAAGAATCTTCCTCCTTCTTTCCGTCACGAGATGTCTGTTGAGTTGACTCAAAGTCTCCTGTCACATCCTCCCTTGCTCTCCTGTTCGTTCTGTTCTCCCCTCATTCATTCATTCATTCAGCCCTGCCCCTCGCCTTCTTCTGTCCATCCCTCATCCATCCCTCATCCACCCCTCTCTTTTGCTTTCATCCTTTTCGTCGCTCCTCGTCCATCCATCCACTTCCAGGCGACTCTCTTTTCAGAAGAAGCCGAATTGGAGCTAGAGAGAATCAAGTCGCTGCTGGTGAGCTCTAGAGAATCAAGTCGCTGCTGGTGAGCTCTAGAGAATCAAGTCGCTGCTGGTAAGCTTGAGAGAATCGAATCTCTCCTGTTTTTTTCTCCCTTGCCTTCTGTCTGATAAGACTGTGCTCGTTACTTCCCCTGCCCGTTCTCTCTCCCTCTCACACTCCCCACTCCGCTAACTGCCCCTGTCTTCTTGCTCCTCTCCCCCCTCCTTTGCTCCTCTTCTCCTCTCCCTCCTGCCACCCCTCACCTTTCCCTCCAGGCGTCACGGGAGGAGGAGCTGTCAGTGATAATGAGAGAGATGGAGGAGGCAAAGGTGGGTGGTGTGTGTGTGGGTGCTTGGGTGCTTGGGCTGGGTGTGTGTGTGTGTAAGTTGGTGGGTGAAAGGAGCGAGAGAACAGGGAGACGAGGAGGAGGAGCTGTCAGTGATCATAAGAGATGGAAGAGGCAAAGGTGGGAAGGCGTCTGGGTGTGGAAAGGGGTGTGTGGGTGGGGAATGGGGCGAGAGGACATGGAGAGATGGGGAGGAGCTGTCAGCGATCATGAGAGAGATGGAAGGGGGAAAGGTAGGAGTGTGAGGGGGGATGTGGGTGGGTGTGTGGGCTGGTGCTTGGATAAGTGGGTGGGTGGTTCGATCGAGAGGACAGGGAGAGAAGGATAGGAGCTCTCAGTGACAGTGCGAGAGATCGAGGAGGCTAAGGTGGGCAGGTGTATCGGTGTAGACATGGGTGTATCGGTGTGGAAATGGGTGTATCGGTGTAGACATGGGTGTATCGGTGTGGAAATGGGTGTATCGGTGTGGAAATGGGTGTATCGGTGTGGAAATGGGTGTATCGGTGTGGAAATGGGTGTATCGGTGTGGAAATGGGTGTATCGGTGTGGAAATGGGTGTATCGGTGTGGAAATGGGTGTTGTCGCATGATTCTTGGTAGCATAAAAATACCAAGAATGCATGGGACAGCACTGTAGTTTGGGTGTAAGAATAGAGTGTAATCGTTCGTGTAGATAGGGTTATGCGAATCTGGGAGTTGGTTGTACAGTACCGAATTTCAGGATAGGCGGTTGGCGCGGAGGTCGACAGTTGGAAAGGGAGGATAGCTGACGTCATCCAGGTCAGCAGGGGTGCGCGCGACACGGAGCGCGGGCATGCAGAGAGGGGATTGGTGCAGGGATGGCACAATTACCGGGGGCCATCATGGGGGAGAAAATCCCGAAACGGCTTGCGGCTAGAGCATTTGGGAGGGAAGGGTTTGGCCCAGGAGGCATCCTCTAGTGAGGGAGAACAAAACCAAGATCGAGCTATCGCTTCGTTACTTTGTTTGTTCTCTCGGACACCGTGGGAAGACTTGTATGCCTTGTTGTTAGTGGAGGCTTTCTCGGGCAAAAGTCAGATCCACCATGAGAGGATAAATAAAGGAGAGCTAAGTAGACGAGGTGGTTGAGACGGGACCTCGGGATCCCTTCATACAAACAAAGTCATGGCGGGCATGTCGCTTCGTAGTGGCGTGCGGTTACCCAAGGGAGACGACTCGTCGCCGAGAGGGGGGGAGCCTCCGGTCAACGAGGAACTGAGGACGAGGCTAGGATCCGAGTGCACTGCCTAGTGTCGGATTCGGATGACTACGACCTGTTGCTGGGGATGGAACTTCTGTACAAGGTGGGAGCAGTGGTGGACACCTGGACGGAGAGGGTGACGTACCAGCCACGGTATTGGGACCACGAGATACGTAGGGAGGTGAGTACTGCAGCCACGCTGCCGGCTCGCTTCCTGAGGAGCCAACCCGAGTACAGGGCTCCGCCAGCCGACAAAGTGCCCGAACTGAGATTCGAGGACGCAGGGGTGTACCTGGAGCGCACCAGTGAACGTAAAAGGTGGGAAGCGGCAGCGGGTCCCAATCTGGCCGAGTACAGAGAAGCGCGCGGGCTAACTGAGCCCACGTACGACTTCGAGACATTCAATCGGCCGATTACGCTGCTGGAGATGTTTGGGGGCATCGGTCCCGGGCTTGCCGCTTGTGTGAGGATGGGGCAAACGATCAAGAAATGGATTTACGTGGAGAAAAGCGAGGAGGTGCGCCTCATGGCCTTCCACCATGCACGCGTGCTGCATGAGCTGTTCCCAGACAAGTTACCGATGGCGGTGGTGGAAGAGGCGGAGGCGGCGGCACGAGAGGTGTATGACGTCCAAAGTATCAACCCGCAGACCGTAGAGGAATGGGGACAGATTGACCTACTAGTGGCGGGCTGGGAGTGTCAGGGACTCTCCAGGGCCGGAAGGGGCGGAGGACTGACAGATGCTCGGACCGGGCTGTTCCAGGAGCTGATAAGGGTCATGAAGCTGATTAAGAGAAGGCAGGGGCCGGGTGGCGTATATCGTGGAAAACCTGGACGTGGCCGAGGACGAGAGAAGCTTAGTGCGTGAAGCACACAAAGCAGTGACAGGGGAGCTAGGATATGGGGTGGCGTGGGACGCAGCGCAGATGGGATCCAGGACGCATCGGGTGAGGCGATATTGGCAGAATCTGATACCGGAGCCGGTGCTAAGAGACCAGCTGGGAAGGATGCAGAGACCGCTGCCCAGGCTGGTGCAAGATATCTTGGAGCCGGGCCGAAGAGCCGCACCAGTCGTTACGCCAGACGTGAAGTCGCAACTCCCATGCAATCAGGTGGGGGCACCGAGGCAAGCTTGGCCAACGTTGGTAGCGACCCCAGCTAGCTACGCTTTTCGAATGGAAGGGAGTGAGCCTGGACCAGGAATGGTACAGGTGTTGGCGACAGGGAGGTGGGAGGAGCCGTTGGCGGTGGAGAGAGAGAGGGCACTGGGATATATAAGGAACGCCACAGCCGCTGAGGGAGTGTCAGAGGAGGCCAGGAGGAGAGCCCTGGGGGGAGCCATAGGCCAGCATGCCCTGGTGTGGCTAATGTACAGGGCTGAGAAGCGGCAGGAGGTGCTGAGGTGGCAGCTGCTGATGCTTTGGATGTGGCGGAACATTGAAGAGATGCGGGAGGAGGACCCAGTGCGAGCCCTAGACGTGGCGGAAGCATGGCAGAGAATGAAGGTAGAGGCCGGGGAAGAAAGGCGCATGGAGGAAGAAGAATTAAGTCAGAGAGGCATAGCCCTGTTGGCCCGGGCCAGACAGGAAGAGGAGGCTAGCGAGCAGCTGCAGGAAGGGAAGAAGGGAGAAGGAGATGTGCCATCCCCTGTGGACATGCCGGCAGCTTGGGAGATGGGAGAAGGGCTCAATGAGGAAGAGAAGGAGCAGCTCAGGGAGGTGCTGGAGAAAGCGAGGGGGGCATTCGCCTATTCACTGGCTGAATTAGGCAAGTGCAGAAAATCGGTTATGGAGATAGAATTGCAGAGTGCCGAGCCGGTGTACCAAAGGAGGCGGCGTATGAGCCCTGGGGACCGGGACATTGCATAGGCAAAATGTGCCGAACTACTGGCAGCTGGGCTCATACGAGAGTCAACCTCAGAGTATGCAGCTGCTACGGTGATAGCGGCAAGGAAGGATTTGACCGGAGAAACGCTGGCAAGACGTATGTGTGGTGACTACCGGGGGCTGAATAGGATCACTAAGAGCGATCGGTACCCCATGCCGATGGCTGAAGAGATCTTCGACAAACTGGCTGAGGGAACCGTATATTCGACGCTAGATCTGAGACAAGGTTTCAATCAAATCCCTATCAAGGAGGAAGACAAGCCGAAGACAGCCTTCCATGGGCCGGATCGGCTGTACGAATGGAACTACATGGCATTCGGACTCAAGAATGCCTCGGCGAAGTTTCAGCGCGTGATGGATCAGGTGCTGCAGGGAGTTCCTAGAGGCGTATGCTACATCGACGACATAGTGGTGTTCAGCAAAGATGGACAGCAGCATGTGCAAGACGTGGCGGCCACTCTAGCAGCCATACAAGAGGCTGGACTCACCTGTCACCCAGGAAAGTGTCACTTCGGCGTTAAAACGGTGGCCTACCTGGGATTCCAAGTGGGAGAAGGGGGACTGTCGGTGCAGCAGGCAAAGGTGGAGGTGGTGGACAGGCTGCAGGCGCCAACAGACAGAAGTTCGCTTCGGGCACAGCTGGGCTTCCTGAGCTACTACAGAAGATTTGTGCCGAACTTCAGCAAGACAGCAAAGCCCTTAAACTGGCTACTCAGAGAGGATGTGCAGTGGACGTGGGGAGAGGAACAGGAAGCTGCATGGCAGACACTGAAGAAGGCAGTTAAGACAGCCCCCATGTTGAAATTGCCCAACCCGAAAGAGCCTTTCGTGCTATACACTGACTGGAGCAGCAGCGGGATGGGGGCAGTACTGTGTCAGGAGGAAAGAGGGGTAGAGCGAGTAGTGGCCTACGCTAGCCGTTCATGCAGCCCCGCGGAGAGCAACTATAGCTCGTACGAGGGAGAAGGACTAGCAGCCGTATGGGCCGTGGAGCTCTTCCGTTCATACCTGCAGGGCCGGTTATTCACTCTGGTGACGGATCATCAACCTCTCTTATGGTTGATGACCAATCAAACGCTGAGAGGCCGCAACGCAAGATGGGCAATGCGGCTGCAAGAATTCGAGTTCGAGGTGAAGCATCAACCAGGAAAAACTTTACAGCATGTGGACGGACTGTCTAGGCAAGGTCCCGGAGGGGGAGAGTCAGTCGTTGGAGTTGAGACCAGTCTCACCTGCCTAGCCGTGTCAGTGGAGAAAGAAGGCTGGAGCCGGAGGGCAGAAAAAGAGAAGGGAAGCAAGGAGGTCTGGGAGGATACACCGGTGCTGCATTGGGTCCAGGGCAAGGGGCCCGACGGGGAGGAAGTGCCTGAAAGGGTGAGAGCGAGGGGAATACATTACCGTTGGCAGGCAGACCAGCTGCAGTTGGTAACGGAGGATGGGTGGAGGATTGTACCAAGGCCAGAGGAGCGAGAAGCACTTATTCATAAGATACATACTCGGCTGGGACATTACGCCACGGAGCGAACTCTTCAGCTACTGCAGACGATGTACTGGTGGATAGGGATGAGACAAGGAGTAAGAGCAGTGGTGGAGCGGTGTGAACCTTGCAGGAGGAGTAAGGCGAAACTGGAGAAGACCAAGGCCGAACTACAGTCCTTACCCATCGGTGCGATAGGCTTCAGGTGGTCGCTAGATATTGCAGGGGAGCTGCCGCTATCCAGGAGAGGAAAGCAGTACGTCCTAGTGATGATAGAACACACCAGCAAGTGGATCGAGGTGACGGCGCTGGCGCGCAAGACGGCAGCCGGAGTGGCAGAAGCATTCGAGCAACAGGTGCTGACCAGGTTCGGGGCATGTGGGGAGGTGTTAACCGATCAGGGCAGTGAGTTCGCAGGAGAATTCGATGTGTTACTAGGGGCAGCAGGCATCACTCACCGAAGGACGTCAAGATACCACCCACAGCGGATGGGCTGACAGAGAGGATGGTGCAAACCCTTAAGCAAGGACTTCGGAAATACTGCGAGGAGGAAGACCGCCGGGACTGGGATCGTCATCTGCCCTGGGTAGCGGCGGGCTACCGGTTTAGTAAGCAGCAGGCACTCAGGGACTACTCGCCGTACTATCTCCTGTACGGACGGGAGCCCATATTGCCAGTGGACGCACCACGCATCATGACCGATTCAGTGAAGACCGAGGACCCGCGGACCTGGGCAGCGGTAGCAGCCGTTCGCGCAAGCTATCTCCGCACCGCGCTGCCAGCCGCAATGGAGAACTTAGAAGTGGCGCAGATGCGAGACGCACGGAGGTACAGACAGCGCAAGCAAGGAGAGGCTGTCACTGGCGGACACCGGGAGGCCCTGCAGATTGGAGACGAAGTGTATTTGCGGGAACCGCGGCGGAGTACGCTCGATTATGGCTTGAGCAGGCAGCGGTGGATGGTAAAGGCGCAGAAGGAGTCAGGGGTGCTGTTGCTGCAGAATCGACAAGGGAAGACAGTGGAGGACCACATCTCGAACGTGGCTAAAGCAGGGCGATCGTGGCCCGACCGCGAGGACACTGGTCCGGCCGCGAGGGGGCAGGAGAAGGTGCCTCAAGAGGTAGTGACATACAAAAGGCGACAAGGGCAGAAGGTGAAGGATCCAGGGTAGCTAGCACTCGGAGGGCAGAAGGGGAGGTGAGCCCGGGAGAAGGAGTGTGTGCGACAGTGTATCGGTGTGGAAATGGGTGTATCGGTGTGGAAATGGGTGTATCGGTGTGGAAATGGGTGTATCGGTGTGGAAATGGGTGTATCGGTGTGGAAATGGGTGTATCGGTGTGGAAACGGGTGTATCGGTGTGGAAATGGGTGTATCGGTGTGGAAACGGGTGTATCGGTGTGGAAATGGGTGTATCGGTGTGGAAATGGGTGTATGGGTGTGGGACTGGGTGTGTGGCTGGGAAACTGGGTGTGGGAATGGGTGTGGGAATGGGTGTGGGGATGTGGGAATGGGTGTGGGAATGGGTGTGGGGGTGTGGGAATGGGTGTGGGGGTGTGGGAATGGGTGTGGATAGAGCGATAGGAAAGGGAGATAAGGGGAAGAGCTGTCAGTGATAATGCGAGAGATGGAGGAGGCTAAGAGCAAACTGGCGCTGATGCTGAGAGTTACTATCGTGCCAGCATACACATACCTACCTACCATTACCCCTCTTCACCCCTTATCGCCCCTTCAGGCCCAGTTCCATGTGATGAAGGCGAATGCAGAGAGCGAGCTGGCGTTGGCACGGCAAGCAGTGCTGGAGAGAGACTTGAAGTTGGAAGCTGCTCAGCAGGCCATGGGCGCTTTAGTTAAGGTGATTATAATGGGAAACGGGTGTAGTTGTGCTGGAGAGAGACTTGAAGCTGGAGGCGGCTCAACAGGCCATGGGGGCTCTAGTGAAGGTGATCATAACGAGTAGCAGGTTGGGGTAATAGCGAGTGACTGGTGTATTCGTGCTGGAGAGGGACGTGAAGCTGGAGGCAACTCAACAAGCGATGGGGGCTCTAGTTAAGGTAACTGTTGACCATAACGAGTAGCAGGTGTAGCTGTGCTGGAGAGATTTGTGAGGCTGGATTGGAGGCCGCCCAGCAGGCATGGGGGATTCAAGTCATAGTAATAATAAGGAAAAGGTGTACTGGTGCTTGGGTGGTATGCGATGGTGGGTTGGTCGCCATAGGCGCACTGGAGAAGGGCACTTGTTGACATTAGCGAGTAAAGGGTGTACTTGGCATATGTGGTCATGGATGTTTATTGCCAACTCCACCATCCCCGTCATCGGGATTCTTGCTTAGTGGCTTTGTTGTGGCCACCCTACAGCCACATTCTCTCTTGTTCCATCTCCCATGGCCGGCCAAGTGGTGGTGGAGTGTTGGTGCGAGAGCCTCAACACGGTGCCGCTGACTTTTGAGTCGACTCAAAAGTCGCCCTACAGCCCCATTCTCTGAGGTTCCATCTCCCATGGCGTGCCAGGTCAGGTGGTGGCGGAGTACTGGGGCGAGGGCCACAAGGTGCCCTTGGCTGCAGCTTAGGGGCAGTCGCTGTGTGTGTGTGTACCCCCCTCTTTTTCGAGGCGCCTCAAGAATAGCTTAGGGGGAGTCGCTGGGTCTATCCCCTTGGACCACAACATTCCTTGTACCCCCTCTCTCTCCCTTTCTCTTGCCCCTCTGGTGGTGGTGGACTACTGGAGCGAGGGCCACAAGGTGCTGCTGGCAGCCTGGCAGGGAGCTTAGAGGGGTTCCTTGGGTCTAGTCCCTTCAACCCATTACCCTTCCTCTCACGCCCCGTTCCCCTTCCTCTTGCCCCTCAGGTGGTGGTGGTGGAGTATTGGGGCGAGGGCCACGAGGGGCTGCTGGCGGGGAGCTTCAGAGGTCCCTCGGTGTAGCCCCCCTTCAACCCTTGCCATTCCTCTGCTCTCCCCCCCTCTCTTTCCATGTCCCTCTCTCTATGTCTCTCTCTCTATGTCTCTCTCTCTATGTCTCTCTCTCTATGTCTCTCTCTCTATGTCTCTCTCTCTATGTCTCTCTCTCTATGTCTCTCTCTCTATCTCCCTCTCTCTATCTCCCTCTCTCCATGTCCCTCTCTCCATGTCCCTCTCTCTCTCTGGCAGGTGGTGGTTGAGTACTGGGGCGAGGGCCACGAGGTGCTGCTGGCGGGGAGCTTCAACGGCTGGCAGAGCCACGTGCCCATGGTGCCCGACGAAACGTCTCACATCCCCAACCATGATGGCAGCAGGTAGGGTGGCAGCAGGTAGGGTGGCAGCAGGTGGGGTGGCAGCAGGTGGGGTGGCAGCAGGTATTAGTTGCACTGAGTGGGGGATGATTGCTCACAGCTTCAACAGGTGTGGTAGAGCCACGTGCCCCTGGTGCCCGATGAGGCGTCGCACATCCCTAACCGTGATGGCAGCAGGTGTGGTGGCAGCAGGTGTGGTGGCAGCAGGTGTGGTGGCAATAGTATGACGTGCAACTAGGGGGGTGAATGGCTGTCTGTGGCTTCAACGGGTGGCACTGACAGCCACGTGCACATGGTGCCGGAAGAGACATCGCACATCCCCAACCACGACGGCAGCAGGTGTGGCTGGTGGCAGCAGGTGTGACTTGTGGCAGCAGGTGTGGCAGCAGGTGTGGCTTGTGGCAGCAGGTATGCGGGGAGCAGGTATGCGGGGAGCAGGTATGGGGGGAGCAGGTATGGGGGGAGCAGGTATGGGGGGAGCAGGTATGGGGGGAGCAGGTATGGGGGGAGCAGGTATGGGGGGAGCAGGTATGGGGGGAGCAGGTATGGGGGGAGCAGGTATGCGGGGAGCAGGTATGGGGGGGGCAGGTATGGGGGGAGCAGGTATGGGGGGAGCAGGTATGGGGGGAGCAGGTATGGGGGGAGCAGGTATGGGGGGAGCAGGTATGGCGGCCATGGTATGCCTTTCCGTGCGCACTTGGCAGCATGATCCTGCAACGAACTACACAACCGTTAAATATTTCCCGCCTCTGTCGTAGACTACTCCAGGGGAAGGAGCTCATTGTTTGCCCCACACGCACTCCCATGTCTGGGCAGCTGAGTATGCGGATCCTTGGAACCAAGTTTACATATTTTTTTCTTCCTGCCCGCGTTTTTATCTCTCCTGCTGTACCTCAGGGGTGCCATGATATGGGAGGGCACACTTTGGCTCTACCCAGGCCACTATCAGGTAACATGTGGTACGATGCGGTGCTAGTGATGTTCTGAACGGTACTGAGAATTGCCCAGCCTACCCCTCTCCAGTTACCACTTACCCAGTGGTACCCTTTCATGTAGATCTAGTAAACGTCCATCTTTCCTCTCACTCCCTCCCCCCCTTCCCCCCCAACCCTCAAGTGCACCCTCCCCCTTTCCCCTTGTTGGCCCTACGTTTTTTATTCCCAAATATTTTTGGGTCAGGTCAAGTTCATTGTGGATGGTAGATGGACGCTTGATCAACGGAGGGAGGTGGTCGAGGGTAGCATGGGGCAGAATAATCTTTTGGTCGTGGACTGGGAGGATGACGGGTCAAGCACTAGTAATGGAGGCTCCAACATGGCAAGCAACACTTTCCCACCCACGTTTCTGCGATGAATGTGACCACTTATAAGATGGATTTCTACTAGAAGAAAGGCCACCCTTCACGTAAGAAGGGAGCACACATTGTTAGAGAAGGTGATCACATAGTATGGTAGTGTTTATGGAGGGGTTGTAGTGGTAGTGTTGGCTCCCCTTATGGAGACCTGTATTTTGTAATGTGCGTAGGTTTGAACCAAGACAGCATTTGGGCCTGTCAACCCGAGATTCGAATAATAAATCCTCATGCATGAAGTATCTCATTTGATTGTAGATAGTACATTGTTTGCCTTCATTTGGCTACATGGGACATTTGTAGGTAATGAAATGATGGTGTAGTTGATGCGATTTCGAATTACTGACTTCACGTTTGTACTCAGTTGTACTCAGTGCCCTCCCACTCACAGGATCCTCGGCAGGGAGGGAAACGAGCTTTGCGCCAAAACCTAGGACTCCGTCAGCTTGCTGGCAATCCCGTGAAAAGGGGTGCGGCTGACAGAGTTACCCAGGTGCCAGCCAATGAAAAAGAAGGCAGGTCTCATCGAAATGTCAACGGAGACAGCAGGCGGGCCCTCTTCAGCCACTGGAACCACGTTGCTACAGTGGCCTCGAACCTGCCCAGGAATTCCGAATTTCCGAAGCGAAAGGAAACATCAACCCTAGAAAGCACCGCCTGCGCCCGCCAGGTTTCGCTTTTTATCGCTCGCGCCGCCGATAATTCGGGCGAGCGAGAGGCGGCGACGAAGCGACACCTGAGCGACTTCCACGATTGGCGAACAACGGGCGATCCGCACGAAACGCCCTTCGATCAGCACAGTAGCGCCAGCGCAACACCAGTCCATTTTTTCCCCAATCATGGGTGTTCCCTTTCCGCCAGTCTAGTATCTCCCCTCATCTTTCCCAAGTCTCCGCTTCTCGTTCCCCCCCACTTCCCCCCCTTCCTCCCACAGATAAATCTACACTCCCCCTTCCCTCCTCTCCCCTCCCCTCGGACCAGGTCCCGCGCGCATAAACCCCTGAAAGGTTGCCCAAGTGCATGATCGGGGCTGATCGCGGAAAGAATTGTTCAACCCTAAACTTTGATGGCTGATCGAAAACCATGGCGGAAAATCAGCGCGAAACATCGGAAGAAGCGTGAGGCTGAGGCGGTACCTGTAATAAGAGGTAAATGCTTCCCGCTTGTCGAACGATGGGCGGTGAGCTTGGCCAACTGCCTGATGGTGATCATCGTCTCAGCTGACCAAGTAATGACCTAAACGAGTATCACTGATGGTTCCTGGCCCTGAGCGACTCGTTTGCTGTGAATGGTGTAAGGTTATGGATACGACGCACGTCGAGGATTGCAAAGGCGCTGGCGAAAGAACAAAGTAGCACAAGAATGACGAGAAGAGGAGCAAGTGATGAAAAATCCGCACGTGCTAGAGCAAACTCTATCCAATGCATGGAGAAATAATAAATGGTCCTAGTATATGTCAAAAGTGTTATGTTACATGGAATTCGTATAGGGGCTTGGAGTCTCCACTCCATTTTAACTCTAATGCATTCCTACCACCACTACGACGCAGCCACTAAGCAAATATCCTGAGGGCTGGCGTATCTTCTCAGCTCCGCTCTTTGCTCGGGCGTCTGAACAGCATCCCCACTCGACGTCAGCACTTTATTCATCGCAGCCGCGTTGACATAATCGCCGTACGCGTATTGTTGTATTTGAACCTCCTGGGCCGCCATTGTCGCCATCACGTATTGCATCTCCTGAGGAGCCTGACACAACGTCCAGAGCTCGTTCTCTAGAAGCTTGCAGTACTCCATGAACTCCTCCGTCGTCACGTTCAACCGGAACTTGATCCGGAAAAGAAACTCCAGCTCTAATCTGTTCATCTCGCTTGTCGCAACACCACCGACTTTGGCGTAGTACGCGTTATTGTAATATCTGAAAGAGGAAGAAAGAAAGCAGGGAAGGAGAGAAAAGAGTTAGCATCCGGTTCCATTGGGGGGAATGAGGAAATACAAGTGCGAAGGAGAGGCGTCAAGTTGTGTACATATGAACGGCACGCAACTCTTTCCTCTGTGGGTTTTAATGAGGTAATTTAGGGTATTTTGTGGTAACTTACTCGTCGTCAAGGAACTTCGCGGCGATCATGACACTCGTCGCAAGCAGGCGATGGACGTTCAGCGAAGTGATGACCATGTCCGGCTGCGACTTGATCAGGCGATCGATGTAGATGTACGCGATCACGAAGCACGACGGGCTGCAGTTGGCGTACTTAAATATCCGGTCCAGGTACTTGGCGATGCTTATCCCAGGCGCTCTGAGACCGTGAAACACCGTCAGCTGCTGCCCCGTCTTGCCGCAGAGTCTGGGAGGCGCCTGCTCGCTGACCGCCACAACTCTATCGAGGATCGACGCCAGGACTGTGATAATTCCTGGCCGTTCGAACCCCGCTTGGCAGTTGAGACCGAGGGTTGATGTGGAAGCTAGTTGCATTGCGCACTCGGGAATGGGCCAGCAGGAAGCCATGGGTGATTCTGAGGCGTCAGCTGGCGAGAGGAAGAGAAGGAGCAAGTAACGTGGATCGTAAAGTCGTTTCGAGTTCTGCGCTGAGCGTGGAGCCGAGTGACGTTCGACCTGTAGCTACTGAGCGAAAAAATCGAGAGGATCGTTGAGAGGCGTCTGTCTAGTACGAGTGACGTGAGTTCCAAGGAGACCGGTTCACGAGTGACAACGGAATGCGAAAACGCTGGAGAGTTGGAAACACCGAAGGTCAGACTCGGGAAGAAGAGGAGATCGAAGGACTGAAGATGGGTTTGATGTGCAAGGATGCTGCCTTTTATGTACTCCTTTCGCCAGACAGCTCGACTGCGCATTCACAGGATGGCTGTATTCGCGGGATGTCTGCCCGCATCCCTCTGCTTGCCTCGCTCCCTCCCGGGGTCGCTGCCTGCCAGCGGGAGCTGCTGCGCTCGGCTGGAGATCCTGCGACTGCCACATGCGCACGGGGCGCACAGAGTCGGGCACCAGGCGACGGGGCGCTCAGGAGGACACAGAGACCTCCGAGCAGAGCTCATTTTGCGGTGTGCTGCTCAGGTGCGGGAATCGACTGTGCGAGGCTGGGCTGTGCGAAAAGACGCAGGCGACGGGATCTCGCGGGCAGTCGAACGAGCCAGGCACATGGTTTTGTTTCGTTTCGTCTAACAGTTGAGAGCCGACGGGTGAGTGTGGTATGCTCCCGCCTTGGAGCTCGAGCAAAATTTTCGTACCGCGGATCTCGGTTATCTACAATTTGTTTCGCGACGCCAGGTCAGCCCGTACCTAGACCAAACCGCGAGTCGAACGAGCAAAGATCGTCGAGATCGTCGCCCGCTAGGTGGAATTTTGGGGGGCCAATTTCGTCGGACACAGGCCTCGAGACGCTAGGGAAGTGGTCGTTCCCAGTGGCAGGTCGCACACATCCCGCCGAGCCAGAATGAAAAAGGTCGTAGGGAACCTCATTTTGGCACAAGAACGACGAAAGTTGTCGCCGGCTCGCAGCGCCAGTCAGATGAAACTCTCCTTGCCAGGCCGTAACGAACGGAAACAGAGCGTACGGGCTAGCGACTGTCGCAAGAAGATGAGATGGCGGCTCGGTTTGTAGGGCCAGAATACAAGCCAGTCCCAGGCAAGATAAAGTATTCCGCAACGATCGGAGTGGGAAATCAAATGTCGCACAAATTGGAACATTCACATCACCTCCCGTGCAGGTCTGTTCGCGAACCAGTGTCTGGCGGAAACTCGAAAAGGTTCCTATAGGTTCACGAGCGTCGCACAGATGTCGCTGGACGTGTGCGTTTCGACTCGGGCAGAAAATGCGAAAGGCGCCAGGCGACACTGTAGCCACCAGACGGACAGAATCATTGTGTCCAGCGTCCAGTAGCTGACCCAATCACCGTGACCCCGTGAAAAGTGGCTACTCAAACTGTGTGCCACTTGAAGGTTCCCCTAATAGCTAGGCGGCAGCCTCTCTCCCGCCGGATGAGCACATGGTCTGTCCCGTTCCCGGATTGGTCGAGACAAGATTGCAGCAAAATTCGAATTTCTCATTGGTGCGGTGTCACTGGTGCCTCTGCTTAGCTCAGGCCAGTAGCACCCCATCAGGAAAATCGCACTCGCCCTGCCTGCTGTCACAATATCCCAGTTATGTTCTCGTTACAGCAGAAGGCTACTTTTGTAGGCTGCGACTCCAGGTGTAAGGACAGGACGGGTGTAGTAACATTGGTATCTAGACATGGCCTTGAAAAACTAGTACCAACCTAGAATTTGAAAGACAATATGCAACGGGCACAAAAGGCAATCTTAACAAGCAATAATAATATCCCTTGTTCGATACCAATGAAATACAATATCCCCTAGTTATCAACCTTAGGGCGAATTCCTACAGTTCGCGTTATACTCGACCTTGCGTCAGATTCGCGAATCGCGACGAACCGAGACGCACCGCATGGAATTGCGAGTGTCAATATAATATATGCATGTATATATATACATGTATATGTGTGTGTGTATGTGTATAGGCTAGGTAGGTGTACTGCATATCATGGATCCTACAGTAGAGGGCCCAACCCCTTTCTTGTATCACTTTCTCTTCTAGTCCAACTCTCTTTTCTCTCGTCAACCTTCTCCTATCACCTAAACCCTCACGCCATATCCATGTCTCCTCTCCTTATCTAGGTTGTTTAACATGGTTTCAGGGCAGGTCCTTCTGCTCTGGCTTGCTCATCACGCTTTCGCAACGTTCGCTCCTCCCTCCTGTCCTTTCCGCGCCGCCACCACGGCCATGTCGTGCTGCAGTGACGGTGTCGTCGAGCTTCCGTGGCGGCGTCGACGCGCCAGCGCACGGACGGCAGCGGCAACGCCTAGTCTTAGCGCTGGCCAGCAAGCCCGCATGCAGCCAGCGCGCCACACGGGGCGGTACACTCCCTGGCTCCGCTGCTGAAGCCCCGCCCCCTTCCCCTGCGTCCCCTCTTCCTCGCCGCAGCTGACGGCTGACTCGCGCGGGCCTTCCCACCGTCGCGGATTCAGGCCACGCCGCCGAGTGCTGCGAGCTCCGCCGCCGCTGTCGTCAAACCCGACGCCGCCGCAACTGGTGCCGCTGGCCTCGCCGCCGCACGCCGCCGCAGCCGCCACTGTCATCGCTACCGCCATCGCCGCCGTTGCAGCCGCTGCCCTCGCTGCGGACGTCACCGCCTCGCACGCCGAGGGGTTAACCATGCTGGAGAAGCCGTCGCTGCTGCTGAGTATGGGGTTGCTAGGCTTAGGGGGCATGTGGCTTAGTGCGATGTATGCGTTGTGTGTTTTCTTTTGACCTGCATTACTACTAAAACCAGTGGCCAGGCTAGTAGTACTGCCCTGGTGTATTCTCTGTATATCGCCTACCAAGCCTAGGGGGTGTGTCGACATATATATATATATATATATATATATATATATGTATGTGTGTGGGTTAGATGAACAGAATAAACTACAACAAGTGAGTACAGGAGAGATATAGGATTGGAGTTGTACCCTCTAAGAACACAAATATATCTAGCCTATAACGTCTACATATAAACATATATATAAGTTGACACACCCCTTAGGCTAGATAAGGGGCAGTGCTGAGCAAGGAACATGCAGCTCAGATTGACACTACTAGTCCAACCTTTGAGGCAAGGGTCAAAAGACCAGTCAGCAAGAATACAAACAAGACAAGAGCAAACCAGGGCGGCAATACTAGTTTGGCCAGTGGAAGAGAAGCCACAAGGCCAGTCAGAAAGGTATATACACTGGAGGAAAGTATTGTCCGGATAATTGCATGAAAAAGGTTTACGTACTTTTTTGGTGCCATTTTTGTATGGTTACGATTCATATTGCGGCCTTGGCTGTAAAGTTGTTCTGTATTGTGTGTAACGGGTATGGGTTTCAGATTTATAGGGGTCGATTTTTTAAGGGGGACGAGACTTGGTTCACGTAGGTGCATCCGGACAGTTAACGCCAAGCGGCGTACTAGATCTATATCCTACCCTCCCTCATTCTACTTTCTTGCCCTCGCGACTTTGGAGTAGTCAGATGATAGGCTAGGACCACTGCTATGATTAGGCCATCATGAAACCGTTAGATGAGGCGCTCTACGCACGGATCATTACCTTGTTGCGTAGGGGGTATAGCACTCGTCGAATCGCTAAACAGCTAGGCATAGGGAAGAGTTCGGTCCATCAAGGCGATTGTAGAGTCTTGCCGCGATGACGTGCGTCCTACGATGCCCTCAGCCGGTCGGCCTCGCTTAGTGACAGATAGAGTCCGGCCCGACATAGTTCGGTCGATTACCACCTAGGAGGCAAAAATCTCCGCTTACGTTGCGATGATCGTCGAGAAGCAGCACGGCATCACGTTGCATCCTAAGACTGTGCGTAACGCTTTGAATGGCAACGGACTTGTCGCAATCAAGCATCCCATAAAGCAGCGACACTCTCGGAAAAACATACGCGATAGGCTGGAATGGGCCCGTGCCCAAACGGACTGGACGGTTGACGCTTGGAAGTGAGTGATCTGGTTGGATGAGACCAAGATCGGTCGTTTTGCATCCGACGGACTCATACGCCTGCGTTCACAAAGGGCACGAAGGGACTGCCCTCCAAAGACACCAAATCAAGCAGACCGTCATCACGGGGGCGATTTCTTGATGATTTCCGAATGCATGTCGTATATGGGAGCGGGTTTCATGAGCAAAATATATAGTACGATGGACGGACTACTCTCTCTGAGTATACTGCAGGACGAGCTTAATTGTACGATTGAGTTTTACCAACTTGCACCCTCGGAAGTTATCTTCCAGCACGACAATGACCCCACGCACAAGTCGCGTATCGTGCATGAGTGGCCTCGAGAGCAGGAGTTTGGGGTGGTGGAGTGGCCATCATCCTCACCCGACCTCAACCCAATAGAGCATCTTTGGGCTCATCTCAATGTGTGGCTAGCCAAGCACGAGAGGCCTCTCACTGGTATGCTGGACCTGTGGGAGCGTGTCCAGAAGGAAAGGGAGATGATCTCATCGGATTTGTGCACCCACTTGGTGGAAAGCATGCCCAGGAGGGAGAGGGTGGTGATTAAAGTGAAAGGGCGGTGGACAAGGTACTAGTTTGGGGTGGTTGAAACTTGCTGCTTGCGCCTGGCACAAATTGTCCGGATGTACCATGATTGTTAATTTGTGCTATTTGCTGTAAACATCAGTATCTTCGTGAAATGTAAGGCATGGGCCTATAGCCTTACCCCAACCTACATACATTGGGCACACCAAAAGATTAAGGCTTAATGTGCATGACCCCTTTAATATTCCAAAATTCGTCCAAGTGACAAACATGCGGACAATACTTTCCGCCATTGTATAAAGAGGACTACAGAATCAAGGTCCTAGCAAGGGAGTAGTCACAAGAACGAATCCAAGCTGCAAACAGTGACGCTGATGATCTTTAGTCGCAAGCGCCTTAGTAAAGATATCAGCTGTGTTGGCACCGGAGGCTAAGTGTACTACGTGGGCCTGGTGACGCTCCAGTAGCTCGCGCAGGAGAAAGTGCCGCAATTGGATGTGCTTTGCTCTGCCCTCAAGTTGCCCAGCACTAGCCCCATGCCCGATGTACTTGTTAGATTACGCAAAACTCTCTTAGCGACAGATCAGTGCTGTGGTCGGTGTCTGCCTGTGGCCACAAAGCGAGCCAGGATGCTGAGAGGGTATGCGAGATTTGGACGAGTGCAAGTTATCAAGTACATGAGGCAACCCACCAGCTCTGCGTAATGACCACTGGGCTCTATCGACTCCTCAGAAACTGGGGCCGAGAGCCTGTGGTCTACTGGCAGAGGTGTGGGCTATGCAGAGGAGAACTGAAGACCGAACCTCCAAGATGCCATCACCAAGTGTGACTTTGTAAGAGTGATGGTGCATGCTGCTCTGTCCCTGGAGATCTGCAAGCCAAGGTAGCGGCGCAGCTCTCCTAGGTCAGTGCAGGTGTGTCTCCTCAGCAGCTCGGCCTTCACGGAGGTCAGTGCATCTCTGTCTGCAGTAGCAAAGACCAGATCGTCTACGTAAACAAAGATGTAGAACGGAGTCTGGCCAGCACGAACAACGAGCGAGGGGTCTGCACACGACGGGAAGAACTGCAGGTCAGCTAGCGTAGCACGCAGATTGTCGTGCCACTCACGGGGCACCTATCGCAGATTGTAGACCGGGCGCCAGAGGAGCCACTCGGTACCAGGAGGGAAGGTACTGGTGAAGCCCTGTGGACGGCGCAGGTAGACCTGCTCGTTAAGGCTGCCTTGAAGAAAACCAGTGGAGAAGTCGAGGAAGTGGAGCTCGTAATCACGCTTTGCTGCTGCGTGTAGCAGCACCCGCAGAGTAGTCATCTTTGGGGTTGGCGCGAAGGTCGGAAAGAAGTCCACACCCTCGCGCTGACTGAAGCCTCTAACCACGTAGCGCGCCTTGAACACATGTGGCTCTCCAGGGGGGCGCTTCACCTTGAAGAGCCACCGTTGATCGACTAGCTTCATCCCAGGTGGGGGAATTGGGTCTTTGTAGGTGCCGGTGGATCTCCAAGATGCCATCTCCTGCTCAATGGCAGGTATCCACTATGAGGCTCAGGGTCCCGAGGTCGCCTCAGTGTAAGTGCGAGGGGTCGGGATGTCAAAGGCATCTAGGTCACCCTCAGGGACTAACAGCATGGAACAGAGATGGGGAGTGGCCTCAGACAGGAAAGCAAGCTCGTACTGCTTGTCCTCTAGGACGTCATTGCCAAGGGCAGGAGCACCCCCGACGGACGGAGGACGGACATGGTCAGAGACCAGAGCGGTGGCGTAGCTAAGGTGGCGGGTAGAGGCGAAGTCAACAATAGCAGAGACAAGAGAGTCAAGACTGGAGGCAGGGACAGACGAGTCGGTAACGAGGGAGGCAAGGACCCAAGGAACAAGAGGACGAGTGGCACGAAGGTAGTCAGACAGAGGGGGAGGAGCGACAATGAGCGACGACGGAGGAGGCAAAGGCAGGTGGGGTGGATGAGACACGTGGGAACGAAGCAACATAGGTTGAGAACGAGCACGAGAGGGACGGCGAGACCAGACATGAGACGGAGGCGTCTGGTCAAGAGACAAAGGAGGAGACACAAGAGGGGTACGAGGGGAAAGACGAGCCGGAGACGAATCCGGTGGAAGGAATACAGGACTGAAGACATGAAGTGGAGTAGGGGCCGGGGGAGGCGCAGGCGAGCTATCAGGGGAGGGAAGGCCGAGCAGGCGAAGGGCGGACACCCGCGGCGACTACTGCTACTGCTGCTCGACTTCGACACCTGGAACGCAAGCTGCACCATGGCTACCTTCAGAACACTCCACTCCAGCACCTCCGGAACGAGAACCCTCTCCAGCACCGGTGCCACCCCGAGGTTCGGCGGGACAAGCCACGATAGGAACCCCAGGACTAGCACCCTCCTCAACGCCAACACCCTCAGAGTCCATGGACGGCTGCTGCTACTGCAGCGGCGGTGGCGGTGGCGGCTGCTGCTGCAGCTGTGTCTGCGGCGGCGACTTTGACGGTTGCTGCGACGGCAGAGGAGGAGACACCGGGGGAGAGGCAGGCGGCGAGAACTGCGCTGCGGGGCCACCAGAGTCACCCGACTCCTCGACCGGGACAATCGACGGCAGGGGAGTGATGTGAGACACACCAGACGGAGCAGGACGGGGAGGGAGGGGAGCAGGGGCTACCGGGGGAGTGGGAACCAGAAACAGGGGAGGGGAAACTGGGAGACCTCGGTGGGGAAAGCGGTGGTAAAAGGAGACAGGCTCGTCGAAAGTGGTGTCACGCGAGTGAAAGAAGCGGTGAGACGACGGGTGGTAAAAGTGCCAATCAGACGAGTCAAGGAGGAAACCGAGGAAATACAGGAGACATTGTGGGCAGTAAGCTTGTCCGTGCCAGAGGCACAAACGTGAGCGAGGCAGCCCCAGATGTGGAACGCGGATGCGTCACCAGGGAACCCGGTCCAAAGAAGGGTCGGCGAAACCTGTGACCACTGGGAGCGCGGCCACAGGTTAAGCTGGTGAGCGGCATAGCGAACGACGAACGGCCACAGAAAATGGGGTGCACTGGCAGGAATCATGAAGGTACGAGCCATCTTCATGACAAGACCGATGCGATGCTCAGCGACCCCATTCTGCTGCGGGGAGTATGGCAGGGTGTACGAGTGGGTGAATGAAGGGATGTGCAAGCCTGTAAGAGAACCCGAGGGAAGCGCTGGATAGGGATGGGTAGTGTAGCTACGTGCAACGACTGGACCAGAAGAGGGGTCAGGGCGATAGTGGCAGACGCTGCAAGCGGTGTGAATGTGGCGTGGTCGCAAAGGAAGTATGCAGACGCACCAGAGTCAAGTGTGAAGGACAGCGAAGCAGTGGTGGCAGTCGAAGGACGAGCGAGTGTGGAGCCTGGGCTAGACAAAGCAAATGGTCCTATGCCTGACGCAGCAAGGGAGTCTGTACTACATACATGTGCTACGCCTAAACTAGAGAACACAAGGTAATTAGATCCGGACACACTTGAAGCGTCAGCATACAGAGAAGGCAGGACAGAACTAATCTGATCCATATCTAACTCAAAAACAGGCACACCATGGCGCAACAGAGTGGGCCGGTCAGGGAGGTCCGGGGCCGGGCCGAAGCGGCGACAAAAGAGGTCGTCGAGGCGGTGGAAGCAGCGGGCGGTCGGGTGCGGGCGGCGGCACACAGTGTCACGGAGGGGGCCCGTCTAAAGCTGGTACTGGCAGCTCACAGTACCGAAGCTGCCGGTAGAGGCCGATTTGCGAGGACCGCCACCGCGGCCACCACCTTCAGCAGCTCCTGGCTATCCCGGTGGAAGGCGGTCCCTCGGCTGCTGCTGGTGCTGTGACTGCGGCTGCTGCTGCACCTGGAAACCAGCCCCAACCCTCTCGTCATAACAATTGTCCCAGCCACCACCACTACTTCCACCAGCACCACCACCACGCCCTCCTTTGGGGCCACGACGGCCTCGACGCGATCGCAGCTACGGGAACACCGCAGCTGCGGTCTCAGCGGCAGGGGCAGCCGTAGCGACCGTGGCTGAAACATCAGCGTACGTGTACTAGGAGGGAGCACATCCCTGAAAGATAGGGACTGCCGCAACACCGCTTGACTGAGCGATAGTGCGCTAGCGAGTCTCTATCTCAGACAGGGCAGTGACAAAGGCGGTCAAGGTGAGGTCACCAGTGTGCTCGCTCAGGAAGTGGTCGCGGGCAGTAGTTAAGCGGTCGCATGGCAATAAGGTACAGGGTAGCGCAGAACAACGGGGGGAAGGCAATGAGCTGGGCGGCAGTGCTAGGGGCGCGGTAGCTAGTCTCTAGTGCACGGAGGTGAGTGGCTAGGTCAGCGATTGTGGGGAAAGCGGTAAGATCTGGGAATAGCATGGGGAGGATAAGGCGGCCAGCAGAGGCGGAGGCGGGCGTGGAGTAGCGTGCAACTACTGCATCTAGGAAATCCTTGGCGTTCGCGACAGCAGTGAAGCGTGGATGCTCAGAGAGCGGAAGAGCATGACTAATGGCTAGCTGCGCTACGGCATTGCGGGAATCCTTGACAGCGCGAGCAAGCGCAGCAGCAGAAAAGGCCTCGCGCTCAACAGTGGTGGGGTCAGCAGGGAGGGGATCAGCCGCAGGGGGGCGGGGAAGCAAACCATCAACATGCACAGCCAGGGAGTGCCCATCCTGGCGCTGACGTGTCAGGTGACGGCGAAGATCGACAAGCCAGGCGGCAAAGCCGATCGCGTGCCCTTCCGCGTCTAGGCGGAGTACGGCGTCAGCCATCGTAAAACCTCCGCGTCACAGCTCCACGGCGGCACAGCGATACGGCGGCACAGGTACTCAGCAGCACTGCGGCACAGCGGCGTGGCGGCATAACTCTCCGGCGGGAAGACTGGACGGAAAGCCGAGCATGGCGCACAATGCCCGAGGCGCGCAGCAAGCTGGCGAGGCGCGATGGGCCGGCGGGACTCGAAAGGGGCAGCGGGGCGCCAAGGGCTGGCGGAGCGCTAGGGCCAGGGGGTGCTCGAGGGGCCGGCGTGGTGCTAAAGGTGCCAGCGGGGTCGGCGGAGCGCTAAGGGGCCGGCAGGCATGCGAGGGGGGGGCGAAGGGGCACGAAGGGGCCGGCGGGGCGCTAAGGGCCGGCGAGGTACGCGAGGGGCTGGCGAGCACGCGAGGGGCCGCCGAGGTGGTAAGGGCCGGCGGGGCGCTAAGGGCCGGCAAGGCGCGCGAGGGGCCGGCGGGGTATGCGAGGGGCCGGCAAGGCGCTAAGGGCCGGCGGGCCGCTAGGGGCCAACGGGGCGCGAAGGGCCGGCAAGGCGCGTAGAGGACCAGCGGGTGGGAGCGAGGTCGTCGGGGCGCTAGGGGCCGGCGGGGCTCGCTAAGGCTAGGGTACGACTGGGCGGTAGGCTAGGGCGAGGGCGGAAGCGGGTGGACCTACTATGATACCATGTTAGATTAACAGAATATACTAGAACAAGTGAGTATAGGGGAGATATATGTTATGAATGGGACTGCCGAGTAGCGCGGAGGGCAATGGCGAAACTGTGAACGAGTGAATGACAATAAAATGAAAGACAATACAATATATAGAAAGCCTAGGGTGATTCTGGACGTAGGATCGGAAGGTTCGGGAAAAGTATCGAAGGGCCTCGATGTGTCGTAGCGAGGTCCGGAAAGGCCCAGGAGGCTCGAACTGAAAGGTCTGGAACCCTGGCGATGGTTCGGGACTGTTCGAGTCGTACGCCCTGTAGCAAGCCTCAGTAAGGAATTACTCATTCCTTACAATATAGGGTTGGAGTTGTACCCTCTAAGAACACAAACCTATCTAGCCTATAACGTCTACATATAAACATATGTATAAGTTGACAATGTGTATAGGCTAGGTAGGTGTACTGCATATCATGGATCCTACTGTAGAGGGTACAACCCCCTTCTTGTATCCCTCTCTCCTCTAGTCCAACTCTTTTCTCTGTCAACTTTCTCCGATCCCCTAAACCCTAACGCCATTTCCATGGCTCCTCTAACAAACAGTGAAATTGATGAATAGTGAGAGAGAGTACACAAACATATACCTAAATGTTGTACTCTCTAGAAGATAACCCTATACAGTCTATACAAGCATGATAACTAAACATGTTTGACACACCCCCTGGACTGCATAGGGGAATGTTCTAGACAAGCAGCTCAGGGTGGCACTACTAGTCCAGCCTCTGAGACAAGGGTCTAAAAGACCAGTCAGAAGGAGTACAGGCAAGGCAAGAACTAGTACAGGGCGGCACTACTAGTCCAACCACTGTAAGAGGACACAAGTCCAGTCTGAGTGTACACACAGATATATAGGACAGTACAGAGTCAAGGCCCGAGTAAGTGAGAGACTACAGGAACCAGACCAAGCTGCACACAGTGCCGCTGATGATCTTTAGGCGCAAGCGCCTTCGTAAAGATATCAGCTGTGTTGGCACCGGAGGCTAAGTGTACTACGCGAGCCTGGCGACGCTGCTGTAGCTCGCGCAGGAGGAAGTACCGCAGCTGGATGTGCTTCGCTCTGCCCTCGAGTCGAGGCTCCTGACACAGGAGGATCATGGCCCTGTTGTCAGCGTACAGGACCGGGGCAGAGCTAGGCCGCTCACCTAAGTCAGTGAGCAAGAAGGTCAGCCAGCGGAGCTCCTGTGCCGCCATGGCACCGGCGTAGATCTCGGCCTCACAGCTGGACTGGGCAACAGACGAAGAGCGGGTAGCTCTCCACGAAACAGCACCTGAACCAAGGCTAAAGCAGTAGCCCTGGGAAGACCTGAGCGTCTCGGCGTCGTCTGCCCAAGAAGCGTCTGTGTGTCCAGTAAGGACCACTGGCCTGCGTCCGCCTAGCACTAACCCCATGCCCGATGTACTTGCAAGATAACGCAAAACCCTCTTAGCGGCAGACCAGTGCTGAGGTCGGTGCCTGCCTGTGGCCACGAAACGAGCCAGGATGCTGAGAGGGTATGCGAGATCTGGGCGAGTGCAAGTCATCAGGTACATGAGGCAACCCACTAGCTCAGCATAAGGACCACTGGGATCTACCGACTCCTCAGGAACTGGAGCGGAGAGTCTGTGGTCCAGAGGAAGAGGGGTGGGCTGTGCGGAGGAGAACTGAAGGCCGAACCTCTGAAGGACCTGGCGCACCAAGTGTGACTGAGTCAGGGTGATGGTGCGCGCGGCTCTGTCCCTGGAGATCTGCAAGCCAAGGTAACGGCGCAGCTCTCCAAGGTCAGTGCAGGTGTGTCTCTTCAGCAGCTCTGCCTTCACGGAGGCCAGTGCGTCCCTGTCAGCAGTGGCAAAGACCAGGTCGTCTACGTAGACGAGGATGTAGAACGGAGTCGAGCCAGCACGAACAAAGAGCGAGGGGTCTGCAGAGGACGGAAAGAACTGCAGGTCAGCAAGGGTAGCACGCAAAGTGTCGTGCCACTCACGAGGCGCCTGGCGCAGGCCGTAGACTGGCCGCCGCAGAAGCCACTGGGTCCCAGGGGGGAAGGTGCCAGTAAAGCCCTGAGGGCGACGCAGGTAGACCTGCTCGTGAAGGCTGCCCTGAAGAAAGGCAGTGGAGAAGTCGAGGGAGTGAAGCTCGTAGTCACGCTGAGCCGCTACGTGTAGCAGCACCCGAAGAGTAGTCATCTTCGGGGTAGGAGCGAAAGTCTGAAAGAAGTCCACCCCCTCGCGCTGACTGAAGCCTCTAGCCACGTAGCGCGCCTTGAACACAGGCGGCTCTCCAGGAGGGCGCTTCACCTTGAAGAGCCAACGGCCATCGACCACGTTCACCCCAGGTGGGGGAACTGCGTCGACGAAGGTGCCGGTGGATCTCCAAGATGCCATCTCCTGCTCCATGGCAGCTATCCACTGAGAGGCCCAGGGTCCCGAAACCGCCTCAGCGTAAGTACGAGGGGTCGGAATGTCGAAAGCGTCTGGGTCACCCTCAGGGACTAGCAGCATGGAACAGAGATGGGGAGCAGCCTCGGACAGGAAAGCAAGCTCAAACTGGCGGTCCTCCAGGACGTCACTGCCGAGGGCAGGAGCACCCCCGACAGACGGAGGACAGGCAGGGTGAGAGACCAGAGCGGTGGCGTAGTCAAGGCGGCGGGTAGAGGCGAAGTCAGCGACCGCAGCGACGAGGGCGTCAAGACTCGACACGGGAACAGACGGGTCGGTAACGAGAGAGGCAAGGACCTGAGGAACAAGAGGACGAGCGGCACGAAAGGAGTCGGACAGAGGAGGAGACGCAACGACAAGAGAAGACGGAGGAGGAGACGGGAGGAGGGGAGGTCGAGACGCGTGGGAACGGAGCAACATAGGGTGAGAGCGCGGGACAGGGGAGACAGAACGAGCACGAGAGGGGCGGCGAGACCAGACATGTGAGGGCGGCGTCGGGTCAGGAGACAGAGGAGGGGACACAGGAGGGGAACGAGGGGGAAGACGAGCCGGGGACGAGTCTGGCAGAGGGAACACGGGGCCGTAGACGGGAAGAGGGGGAGACGGCAGGAGAGGAACAGTCGCAGGGTCAGGAGACGGAAGGCCGAGCAGACGGAGGGCGGACACAGGCGGGGACTGCTGCTGCGGCGACACAACACCAACACCAGGGCCACAAGCTGCGCGACGGCTACCTCCCGAACCCTCCACACCTGCACCCCCAGAAGGGACACCCCCAGAGTCCACAAACGGCGGCAGCGACGACAGCGGCTGCGGCGGCGGCGGCTGCAGCGACGGCTGCGACGGCGGCGGCGGCGGAGACGACGGCTGCAACGGCGGCGGCGGTGGAGACGACGGCTGCAGCAGCTGCGGCGACGGCGGCTGCGGAGGCGGTGGAGGAGGAGACACCGGGGGAGGGACAGACGGCGAGGACTGCGCCGGAGGACTACCAGAGTCAGAAGACTCGTCGACCGGGACGACCGACGGGAGGGGGGTGACGTGAGACACACCAGAGGGGGCCGGACGGGGGGGCGGGGGGGGGGAGGGGCAGGGACCACCAGGGAGGGAGGAACCAGGAAAAGGGGGGGAGTAACCGGGGGACCACGGTGGGGAAAGCGGCGGTAGAAGGAGACGGACTCGTCAAAGGTGACGTCGCGAGAGTGAAAGAAGCGGTGAGACGGCGGGTGGTAGAAGTGCCAGTCGGACGCGTCAAGGGGGAAACCGAGGAAGACGCAGGGGAGGGTGCGGGCAGTGAGCTTGTCCGTGCCAGAGGCACGAACGTGAGCAAGGCAGCCCCAGAGGCGGAACGCAGACGCGTCACTAGGGGACCCGGTCCACAGAAGGGTCGGCGAAACCTGCGGCCGCTGGGGGTGCGGCCACAGGTTAAGCTGGTGAGCGGCGTAGCGCACGGCGAACGGCCACAGAAAATGGGGTGCACCGGCGTGGATCATGGAGGTGCGAGCCACCTCCATGACCAAACCGATGCGTCGCTCAGCGACCCTATTCTGCTGCGGGGAGTCCGGCAGGGTAAACGTCTGGGTGATGCCCTCCGCACGACAGAAGCGACCAAGGACACCTGAGGCAAACTCGCCACCCCGGTCGGAGTGAAGGCGCAAGGCAGGGAGACCGCGGTGGACACGAGCAGAGACAAGCCAGGGGATGAGAACGTCAGGCACGTCGGCCTTCCGCTCCAGGGGGAAGACGGTGGTGTAGCGCGTGAAGTCGTCGACAAGCACTAGGAAGAAGCGCTCGCGACGCGGCCCATGGACCGGGGCTGGGCCCCAGACGTCCATGTGCAGAGTCTGCAGTGGTGCGGTGGTAGGGGGAAAAGAGGAGGAGTGAGGGGCACTGCGGAGCCGGCCCTCGACACAAGGCGTGCACGGTGGGGCGGGGGAGGAGGGAAACTCGGGGAACGAACCGGGGAGACCAAGGACGAGACCGTGCTGGGACATGTGACGCAGACGTGGGAGTGCAGGGTGACCAAGGCGGTGGTGCCAAAGGAGAGTCGGGTGAGTGAGGGACCGACAGGAGCACGCGGCTGCAACCTGGGTGGACGCAACTACCGGGGGGGAAGACCCAGCCGGGGACGGCGCGGTGTCAAGTGTGAACAGGCCGGACACCGGGTCCCGGGGGAAAGTGGTAAGGGGGGCACCAGTGGCGGCCTCGGTATAGACAGCATACCGCTCGTGACCAGGGAACGTAGTGGTGACGCCAAGGTCCTGGAGGCAGCCGACACCAACTAGGTTCCTGGAGAACGAGGGGATATGCAGACCTGTGAGAGTGCCCGAAGGAACCGCCGGACAGGGAAGGGAGGTGGAACTGCGGGCAACGACGGGACCACCGGAGGGGTCAGCAAGAGTAACTGCAGCGGGAGCAGGCAGCGGCGTCAGCGTCGTGGAGTCGCGGAAGAAACACCGGGAGGCGCCAGAGTCCAAGGTGAAGGAAAGCGCAGCAGTCGCGCGAGGCAGCAGTGAAGCGGTGGAAGCACCAAGGCTAAGCAAAGCAGGAGATCCTACGCCTGACGCAGCAGGGGAGTCTACGCTAGGCACCGCTACACTAGGCAACACGGGGTAATAAGAGGGAAGCACACTAGAGTCATCAGCATACATCACATGCAAGGCCGCTACAATGGCATCCATGTCCAAGTCAAAAATCCTAACGCTACGCCTAAGCAAGCTGTGCCAGTCCGGGAGGTCGGGCGCCGGGCCAAAGCGCTGGCGGAACAGGTCGTCCAGGCGACGAAAACAGCGAGCAGTAGAATGACCGATCTTACCGCAAACGAAGCCGCGGCGAGGACCCGTCTGGATCTGGTACTGACAGGGCCCGCCTCCAGAACCACCACCCGGTGCACCACCACGCGCACGACCACCACCAGCTCCAGGCCACCCAGGTGGGAGAGTACTCGCCTGCCTCGTCTGCGGCGGCTGCTGCGGCTGCTGCGAAGGCTGCGGCTGCGGCGACTGCTGCTGCTGCGGCTGCTGCAACTGTGGAGGCAGCGGGGCAGCTGGACCGGGCAGGGTCCCCACGTCCGCACTGGCACCGGACGACCCGCCTCCACCACTACCCCCACCCGCACCCCCGCCGCCTCCGCCGCTCCCAACCTTGGGGCGGCGGCCCTTCGCCGAGCGGGACTGCACTGCAGCAGCAGTCTCAGCCACAGCGACAGAGCCGTCGGAGAAGGTACACTGAGCGGGGGCACAACCCTGAAAGATAGGGACCGGTACTGTACCGCTCGCCAGGGCTATGGAGCGGTGACGAGTCTCTATGGCAGTCAGGGTGTCAACAAAGTCGGTGAGGGTGAGAGCAGCAGGGTGGATGCTAAGGAACTGGTCGCGGGCGGCGGCAAGGCGGTCAGGTAGGCGGGTGGCAAGGAGGTAGAGGGTAGAGGTCATGGGAGGCTGGTGGACTCTAAGCTGAGCATCAGTGCAGGCAGCGCGCCAGGCCTCATCTATCGAGCGCAGGTGGGCAGCGAGGTCAGAGACAGTGGGGAAAGACGCCAGGTCAGGAAAGAGCAGGGGAAGGATCAGGCGACCCACTGAGGCAGCAGGAGGGGTAGAATAGCGCTTGATGACAGCATCGAGGTAGGCCTGGGCGGTAGGAATGGTTCTAAAGCGAGGGCGCTCAGTGGGGGGGAGGGCATTGCTAATGGCGAGCTGAGCAAGGGCATCGCGGGAAAGCCAGACAGAGCGGGCAAGGGCAGCAGCGGCAGTGGACTCGCGCTCAGCGGGCGTGGGATCAGCGGGCAGCACAGCAGGGGGGTCAGGGCAGGGGAGCATACCGTCTAGGTGTGCAGAAAGCGGGTGGCCGTCCTGCCGCTGGCCAGTGAGGTGGCGGCGAAGGTCAGCCAACCACGCCTCGAACTCCAGAGGCTGACCCTCAACATCAAAACGAAGCTCAGCAGCCATGAGGGGCAGTGGAGGACAGTGCAGTGCGGTGCAGTGCGATGCAGTGCGGTGCAGTGCGGTCCAGTGCGGTGCAGTGCGATGCAGTGCGGTGCAGTGCGGTGCAGTGCGGTGCAGTGCGGTGCAGTGCGGTCAGTGCGATCCAGTGAGGTGCAATGCGATGCAAGGCGGGGCAGGAAAGTGCAGGAGGGTGCAAAGTGGTGCGGGGAACGGGGGACAGTACTAGGAAGTATGGAGGGCCGGGGCAGGTGCGTCGGGGCCGGGCAGGCACGACAAGGCCGGGCGGCGGCGACGGGGCCGGGCGGCTGCGACGGGGCCGGGCGGCGGCGACGGGGCCGGGCGGCAGCGACAAGGCCGGGCGGCTGCGACGTGGCCGGGCGGCTGCGACGGGGCCGGGCGGCTGCGACGGGGCCGGGCGGCAGGGACGAGGCCTGGCCGGACACAGCAGGGCCGGGCAGGGGCGACGGGGCCGGGCGGCTGCGACGTGGCCGGGCGGCTGCGACGTGGCCGGGCGGCTGCGACGTGGCCGGGCGGCTGCGACGTGGCCGGGCGGCTGCGACGTGGCCGGGCGGCTGCGACGGGGCCGGGCGGCGGCGACGGGGCCGGGCGGCAGGGACGGGGCCCGGGCAGGCCACAGCAGGGCCGGGCAGGGGCGACGAGGCCGGGCGGGCGAGCAGGGGCCGGGCAGGTGCGACAGGGGCCGGGCAGCCGCGACAGGGGCCGGGCGGGCGCCACGCGGCCGATAGGCCGCGACGGGGCCGAGCAGGGGCGACGGGGCCGAGCAGGGGCGACGGGGCCGAGCAGGGGCGACGGGGCCGAGCAGGGGCGACGGGGCCGAGCAGGGGCGACGGGGATGGGTAGGGGCGCGACGGGGCCTGGAGGGGCGTTACCAAGCCCAGGTAGGGGCGCGACAGGGCCTGGGGGGAGCGCAATGGGGCCCAGGAGGGGCGCTACGGGGCCTGGGAGGAGCGCGACTGGGCTAGGGAGGGGCGCGACGGGGCCTGGGAGGAGCGCAATGGGGCCCAGGAGGGGCGCTACGGGGCCTGGGAGGAGCGCGACGGGGCCCTGGAGGGGCGCTACCAGGCCCTGGAAGGGGCGCGACGGGGCCTGGAGGGGCGCTACGAAGCCCTGAAAGGGGCGCGACGGGGCCTGGAGGGGCGCTACGAAGCCCTGAAAGGGGCGCGACGGGGCCTGGAGGGGCGCTACGAAGCCCTGGAAGGGGCGCGACGGGGCCTGGGAGGAGCGCAATGGGGCCCAGGAGGGGCGCTACGAGGCCTGGGAGGAGCGCGACGGGGCCCAGAAAGGGGCGCAATGGGGCCCAGGAAGGGGCGCGACGGGGCTAGGGAGGGTCGCGACGGGGCTAGGGAGGGTCGCGACGGGGCTAGGAGCACGACGGGGCCCAGCTAGGGGGCGAGCGGAAGCGTGAGGGGGGGGGGGGGTGTCAGAAACTAGCTTAGCTAGGAAGCCATAGAATGGCACAAGGTTTAGCTAGGAGCTAGGAGGAGCCATGAGAATGGCGAGAGGTTTTAGGTGCTAGGAAAGTTGAGGAGAGAAAAGATGTTGGATTAGAAGAGAGGGGAGTACAAGGAGGGGTTTGTACCCCCTACAGAAAGGTTCAGTAACAACCTACCAAGCCTATATAAATTATAACTTATATAATTTTAACACACCCCCTAGGCTTGGTAGTCACACACCCACACACACCCACACCCCCTAACCTAGCACCCCCATTCCAGCCACAGTGACAGCGACTCTAGGTCGGTCGACCCCACGGCGCGTGAGGCGGCGACGTCGACCGCAGGGGCTGCGGCGGCGACGGCGGCAGCGGCGGCAGTGTCGACAGCGGCGGCGGCGGCGGCGTGCGGCTGCGTGGCCCCGACGCAAGCGGCGACAGCGGCGGCGGCGGCGGCTTCGACAACAGCGGCAGCGGCGGCGGCACCCGCACCTCTCGGTGACGTGGCCTGGCCCCGCGACTGTGGGACGGCCGGCGGGAGTCAGCCGTCGTCTGCGGAATGGAAGAGGGCGCAGGGGAAGGAGGGGGGGTGGGGGGGGGGGGCGGCGCCACAGGCTGACATGCGGGCGGCCGGTCTAGCGGCGCCACAAGCGTCACGCGGCCGGCTGCAGCCCGACGACGCCGTCATGGAGCGGCGTCGATGCCGCAGCGGGGCGTCGACGCTGCGACGGCAGCACGACGTCGCTGGTACGCCGACTGCGCGCTGTCGCGTAGACGCCGCGGCAGCGTGACGGCGCCGTCACGTCGCGACAGCAACTTGACGCGACGGCGGAGCTGCGGCACGACGGCGCGGCCACAGCAGCTGGACGCGGGCGCCATGGACGTCGACAGCGGCGCCGCGGCACGACGACGCGGCCACAGCAGCTTGACGCGGCCGCCATGGCAGCGCGAGATAGAGAGAGAAACGAGCACGCAGCGGAAACGCGAGGAGCAGGCCCACACGGAACGAACTGCTCTGATACCATGTCAGAAACTAGCTTAGCTAGGAAGCCATAGAATGGCACAAGGTTTAGCTAGGAGCTAGGAGGAGCCATGAGAATGGCGAGAGGTTTTAGGTGCTAGGAAAGTTGAGGAGAGAAAAGATGTTGGATTAGAAGAGAGGGGAGTACAAGGAGGGGTTTGTACCCCCTACAGAAAGGTTCAGTAACAACCTACCAAGCCTATATAAATTATAACTTATATAATTTTAACAGGGGGGGGGGGGGGATCCTACCTACGCGTGATACCATAACAAACAGTGAAATTGATGAATAGTGAGAGAGAGTACACAAACATATACCTAAATGTTGTACTCTCTAGAAGATAACCCTATACAGTCTATACAAGCATGATAACTAAACATGTTTGACATCCTCCTCTCCTTATCTAGCTTGTTTAACAGCTAGATCAAGCCTGTGCACCGCGCAGGACCACATGAGTCTGACGTGAGGTGGTGGGACGCGAGGTCATAGGAATCCACCCTTATAAAAACCAATGTTCCTAGCTCGAGCAAGGTATATTAGCATCAATGTATAAAATCATGTGGGGGGGGGAGTGGGGGGGGGGGGGGGGGGGGAGAGAGAGAAGAGGGAAGAGAGAATTACAGGCTATTATACACAAACACAGATCAATAGCAGGTGGGGGCTCTTGCAGATGCGGATCCCTGGCAGACATCAGCGTTTGGGATGTGCAGACAAGACACACACACAGCGTTCCCCGCCAGCGCCGGCTTGTTTGCCTTCCACCGTTTAGCCACGGGCACAGTCTGAGTGCACTGCAGTACCTACCAAGACCTTCCCCACTAATGTGCCCTCGAGCGCCAAGACCTCCCCCGCAATTGTGCCCTCTAACTTCCAGCAATTCACCCCCTACATTGCCCTCTGACTTCAAGTCATACACCCCCCTCACTCCTCCTCCTTCGCATCCATCCCCATGCGAATCCCGTTAGCCAAGGCGTGCAGGTTCTCCAGCACCTCCACGGCTCTGCCATGGTGGGGCTATCAGCAGGCACAGTCTGCGTGCACTGCGGCGCGAGGACGGACGTCTCCTCTCCCACTATTGTGCCCTCTAACTTTCTAGTCACACACCCCCCTCATTCCACCTCCCCAAAACACCTCTTATCCCCCAACCTCCTACCCTCACTCCACCTCGGCATCCATCCCCATGCGAATCCCCTTGGCAAACGCGTGCAGGTTCTCCAGCACCTCCAGTGGCCCCCCCACTATTGTGCCCTCTTAACTCTAAAGTCATACACCCCCCTCACTCCACCTCCTTGGCATCCATCCCCATGCGGATGCCCTTGGCAAAGGCATGCAGGTTCTCCAGCACCTCCAGGGCTTCCGCCATGGTGGGCCGGTCTGCGGGCACAGTCTGCGTGCACTGCAGCGCAAGGGTCACAACGCCCATGATCTCGTCCTCGTACAGCAAGGCGTCGTCGATCCTCTCGTCGACGAACGAGGCTACAGTGTGCATGCCCACCCACCTGGTGACATGGGTGAGGGGGTTTAGGGGTGGGTGGGGAGAGGGGGGGGAGAGACGTATATGAAGAGAGGAGGGTGACCACGCCCATGATCTCGTCCTCGTACACCAGCGCGTCGTCAATCCGGTCGTCCACGAATGAAGCCATGGTGTGCATGCCCGCCCACCTGGTGCCAAGGGAGGGAAAAGGAGAGGCGATAAAAGTGTGGGGGGGGGGGGGGAGGGGGGGGGGAGAGGGGAGGGAAGCAGGATGTGATGGTCTGGTCAGCAGGCACAGTCTGCGTGCACTGCAGCGCGAGGGTCACGACTCCCATGATCTCATCCTCGCACAGCAAAGCGTCGTCGATCCTGTCATCAACAAACGAGGCCACCGTGTGCATGCCCACCCACCTGGTGATTAGGAAGGGCAGGGAGGGGTGGAAGGAGGGAGAGGGGGCGGGAGGAAATGGCAGGAGGGGGGTTGAGATTCAGAAAGGCTAGAGTAACAGTCTCCACAACCAACAAGACTTCGACAGAAGAAGCCAACTGCTCCTATAGTCCGCCACCATCCACTCGCAAGCTTCGTTCCTCCACGTCATCACCCCACCAGGCAAGCCCCCATTCCGCCACGTCATCATCCTACCTGGCAAGGCCTCGCTCCGCCATGTCACCATCCGTCGGCTGCTTCCTCATCATCACTTGCAGCACGAGCACGCCGAACGCAAACTCGTCGCTCTTGAACGACAACCTCTCCCGCTGCGAGTACTCGGGCGCCAAATACCCCACCGTCCCAAACACACTCGTGCTCATGTGCGTCCGGCTCGCGTCCGCCTCCCATCCGCCTCCCCTCCGCCTCCCCTGCTCTCAAACATCGCACATAAACAAGCACGCCCTGCCCTGCTACATCCAGTCATCATCATCTTACCTCGCTAGACCTCGTTCCGCCACGTCACCATCCGTGGGCTGCTTCCCGGTAATCACTTGCAGCACGAGCACGCCGAACGCAAACACGTCGCTCTTGAACGACAACCGCCCCCGCTGCGAGTACTCGGGCGCCAAATACCCCACCGTCCCAAACACGCTCGTGCTCATGTGCGTCCGGCTCGCATCCGCCTCCCTCGCCAGCCCAAAATCCGCCACTTTCGCCTCCATATTCTGGTCTAAGAGGATATTAGCGGGCTTCATATCCCTGTGAATGATCCCCGGGGTGCAGTCCTGGTGAAGGTACTTCATCGCCCGAGCCGTACCCTCTAAGATGTTCCTCCTTACAGCCCAGCTTCGCATGGGCGAGTCTTTACCCATCTCGCGGGCTAAGACCTGGTCTAAGGAGCCTCCTGAGAGGTAGTCGTAGATTAGAAGGCGCTCCTGGGCGGGCGGCGGGGAGAGGTATGCGGCTACTAGGACGACTAGGTTGCGGTGGCGCACGTTGCCGAGGGTGTTCATCTCGGCTTCGAATTCCCGCTGCCCCTGGCTGCTGCCCAGGGCTAGACGCTTGATGGCCACCGTCCTGCCGTCTTGAAGTGTGGCCCTGTGTAGGGGGGATGCGACAGCAGGGTTGAGAAGGGGGAAGCAGGGGGGAGGGAAGGGACGACTAGGTTGCGGTGGCGCACGTTGCCGAGGGTGTTCATCTCGGCCTTAAACTCCCTCTGCCCCTGGCTGCTACCCAGGGCCAGGCTCTTGATGGCCACCGTCCTGCCGTCCTGGAGTGTGGCCTTGCGTAGGGGGATGGGGCAGGGGAAGCGGCAGGGGCAAGGGCAGGGGGGTGGGATGGGGCAGGGAGAATGGATGCGGCAGGGGGGATGGGAATGTGGCAGGGGGGAATTGAAATGCGGCAGGGGGGAAGGAGGAATTGATGGTACCACATCACACCTGTACTACATCACACCTGTACCACATCACACCTGTATCACTCTCACCTGTATCACCCTCACCTGTACACGGAGCCAATGCTTCCCCTTCCTTGCTAGAGGCCTCCGTGGTATCCACCACATCATTCACCGTCATCTAGAAGCCCAGCTTCTCAAACACCAGCATCCTGCCCCTTCTTACCACTTGTTACCAACTGCTACCACTCACCACCCACCACCACCCACCGGTAACCAGCCAGTTCTCACCTGCAGACAGAACCGATTTTGATTAGGGTCGTAACCACAACTGTAGACAGAACCGATTTTGATTAGGGTCGTAACCACAACTGTAGACAGAACCGAACCCCCCTTGTCCCAGCAGGATCGAACTTGTTGCTAAAATCCTCAGTGGCATCCACCACACCAGTCGCAGTCATCTTGAGGCTCAGCTTCCCAAACACTGGCGTAGTGCCCTTCTTACCACCACATGTTACCACCACATGTTACCACCCCTTTGTTACCGCCCCTTTGTTACCGCACCTGCAGCACTCTCTCACCTGTACACGGATCCAAAGCCTCCCCTCCCCAGCAGGAACTTGTTGCTGAAGTCCTCCGTGGCGTCCACCACGTCATGCACCGTCATCTTAAAGCTCAGCTTCTCAAACACCAGCATCGTGCCGCCGTCCAGGCTCTGCAGCCGCTGCCGCCGCGCAAACAGCCACGCCCACAGCAGCAGCAGCGCCACCGTGAAGAACGCTGCGCACCCCACTGCAATCCCCGCAATCCCCCCTGCCGACAGCCCCCCCGTGCTGTCGTAAGCAGGGGCGGGGCAGGGAGCGTACCCGAACCCCCCGCAGAGATCCGGGTTGCCTTGTAACGCGGATGGAGGGAGGGGGGTGCCAGTGGTGGCAGTGGTGGTGGTGTTCAAGGGAATCGGGCCGGAGAGAGTGTTGTAGGAGAAATCGAGGGCTGTGGCTGAGGTATTACTGGTGGAGAAGCCATACGGGATGGAGCTGGAGAACTGGTTTCGGGAGAGGTTAAGGTAATGGAGGTGGTGGAGGAACGGAGGGGCGAGCTGGGGGGGAATTGGGCCGGAAAAGGCGTTCCTGCTGACGTCAAGATAGGTGAGAAGGGAGAGTGAACCAAGGTCTGACGGGAGGGAAGAGGAAAGGTTGTTCCCACTGACGCTTAGCAAGCGGAGGAGCTCCAGGGAGCTAAGTGCCAGTGGGAGGGGACCCGAGACTTGATTATCTGAGAGGTCTATAACCCGCGCTGACGTCAGATTTCTGATGGCGGCTGGAATGGGACCTTCCAGGAGGTTTCCTGCTAGGCCGAGGGTGAAAATGGGGGAGGTGAGAAGCTGGGATGTGACTGTATCGAGGGTGCCTGTAAGGGAGTTGTGGGAGGCGTTGAAGGTCTGGAGTCTAGGGCAGGGGGAGAGGGAGGGGAGGTGGAGAGGGCCGGAGAATAGGTTAGAGTCGAGGAGGAGGGTGGAGAAATTGGAGCATTTGCCTGTGAGGGGAAGAGGGCCGGTGAGCCGGTTGTAGCTTAGGGAAAGGTATTGAAAGTCTGGTACCTGCTGAAGTGCTGCTGCTGCTGCTGCTGCTGATGGTATTGCTGCTGCTGCTGCTGGTGATGCTGGTGGGGTTTTTTTGGCTCGGCTGGCGCTACCCAGAAGAATTTCGGGCAGGTCCCCGGACAGCGAGTTGTTGCTCAGATCTAGGTTTGTTAAGAGCGGGCAGATGAGCCCTGCCGGAATAGTGCCCGAGAAGGAATTGTTCGCCAGGGAAATGATTGATGGGCAGGATTTGAGCTCCGGAAGCTTCCCGGAAAGTCGGTTGCTGCTAGCGTCCAGCAGAAAAAGCGACACAATGCCGCCCACCTCCGAGGGTAAATTCCCCTCGAAGCTATTGTTCGCCAGGCTAATTTCTCCCACTGAAGTTGCCGCCAGGGACGCAAAGAACCCAGAAGGCAGGCGCCCCGACAGCAGGTTGCTAGACACGTCAAGGGAGTAAAGGATGTAGCAGGACGAGAGGTCTGCAGGAACCCCGCCTGTGAACCTGTTGGAGCCAAGCTTGAGGAGGAACATGGAAAGGCCACAGCCGTTTTGCAGAGGCAAGGGACCTGAGAGCTGGTTGCTGGTTAGGTCAAGGAGGATGAGATTGGTTAAGGAGGTGAGGAACGCGCCTGTCTGGGGGATAGAGCCAGACAGGCTGTTGAAAGAGAGGTCTAGGGATTGAAGGGAAGTGAGGGAGGAGAGGGATTCGGGCAGCGGACCAGAAAAAACGTTTCGTTGGAGGTAGAGGCCCGGGTATGGGAAGGTGAAGGGGCCGTTCCCGAGGTTTGTTAGCTGCCCGAGCTCGGAGGGCAGGCTGCCCGAAAGGGAGTTCTGCCCGAGGTTCAGGTTCACGAGGGTTTTCCCGAGCCGGGAGATCTGCAGGGGAATTTCCCCTGAGAAATTGTTCCCGTTCAGGTTGAGGTTCGTGAGGCGGGAAAGGGAGGCCAGGGCAGTAGGCAACGGACCAGACAATAAATTATAGGACAGCTCCAAGTGCCGAAGGTTGGAGAAGAGGGAGACGGAGTCTGCGAGGGGGCCTATAAGCCTGTGGCCCGAGAGGGAGAGCACTTGGAGGGAGGAGCAGGAGGCGAGGTGGGAGGGGAATCCGCCTAGGAGCCCGGCCATTTCTCGGAAGTCGCGGTTGCTGTGGAGGGTGAGGTTGGTGAGGGCAGTGAGGGAGGAGAATTGCTGCGGGACGAGCGGCAGGCTGGGGAGACTGGGGAGACTGGGGATGCTGCTGCTGCTGCTGCTGCTGCTGCTGCTGCTGCTGCTGCTACCACCGACATCACCACCACCAGTGCCATCCCCGCTCCCCCCACCGCCACTGCTGAAACTCTCCTGCACCACGGAGCTGCGGGTGAGCATGAGCACGGGCGTCTGGTCCAGGTCCGGGCCGAACCAGGTGAAGCTGAGCCCCACCACTCGCTGAGCCACACCGGGGCGGGCAGGGGAGCAGGTGACGAAGCGCCAGGTGCAGAGGAAGAGGTAGGGGTCGGCGGTGGTATTGGTGGCGGAGCGGGGCACGGTCCAGGATGCCAGAAGGTCGTTGAATACGAGTACGGAGGACTTGAACGCGAGGAGCGCGTTGAGCTCGACAAGGGCTTGTGGGTCGGGCGGAGGGGAGGACGGTGGGGAGGAGGGAGAGTAGGGCTGAAGTGAAACCGCACCTCCTGCTTGCTCTGGCGCTCCCACTGCCCCTCCTTCCCCTCCTGCCCCTCCTGCCCCTGCCGCTCCTGCCCCTCCTGCCCCTGCCGCTCCTGCCTGTTCCGCCTTCAATCCCACTGCCCGGCTCACAGGAAGCACCTCCTGCAGAGACACCCGGTGAACGCCGGACGGATAGGCGGAGCTGGCGTCACCCTCGCTCATGCTGACACCGCCTTTCCTCCACTGTGCAACCCGCCGAAACTCATGCTCAGGGACACACGCGCCCTCCTTCCCCTCCTCCTCTCCGGCTTTCCCCAGGGCTACCTCCCCCAGTCCTGCCTCAGCGAACAGCGTGTGTGGTGGACAGTGGTGCAGAGCGGCGAGAGCCTGGCTGGAGCAGCGGAAGTAGACACTGGGACGCGGGAGACGGGGAGAGTGAGGAGGAGAGGAGGGGAGGATGAGAACAGGAGGGGAGAGGAGGGGAGGATGAGAACAGGAGGGGAGAGGAGGGGAGGATGAGAACAGGAGGGGAGAGGAGGGGAGGATGAGAACAGGAGGGGAGAGGAGGGGAGGATGAGAACAGGAGGGGAGAGGAGGGGAGGATGAGAACAGGAGGGGAGAGGAGGGGTGTGGGGGATGAGGAGCGCGCAAGAAAAAGGTAAAGAGAAATTGAAGGTAAAGAGAAATTGAAGGTAAAGAGACATTGAAGGGGCCTTGGGATTCAAAAGCCGATCATCTAGGCGTGGTTGGTTCATGAGGCGCCTCAAAAGAAGCCGAGCATCTAGGCGTGGTTGAGAAATCTCACTGCGAAACAGCTCGACAGACGGATGTAACCACGACACAAGATTACATTCGAGTCGACTCAAGCATGATGTCACTGTGAAGCCAATGGATGGATGCGAACATGTCCAAGTGGTTGAATCTTGAATATTGTTCCAAGCCTCATTTCTACGCTTTCGGCCTGCCTCTACCTGTATGGAGGGCTGGACAAGGGGTCTGCGTGGTGGCCATCCGCAAGGCCTCTGCACCAATCGTCGCTATGAAATGCCTCAGTAAGGGACTGCTGACGTGGCAGCATCCAGGCAGGAACGAGGGAAGGGGGAGGTGCGGTGCGGGGGATTGATGAACAAGGAGAAAAGACAAGAGAAGAATGGCGAGACGTTAGAGAGCTATGCGGACAATAGAGGCGAAAGGCGAGTGCCGGAATTGGAGTCTAGTTTTGAGGCGCCTCAAAATTGGAGGCAAATGACCAAGAGGCCGGCAACGAACCTTGAGTTGACTCAAGGTCGGCCTGGTGGCGACCTTGGACGATTTGCGGTTCGTCCTTTCCGCATCCAGCCTCTCCCGTAACGACCGGGCCCGTTCCCTCAGGAGCTGGTGCTGGGAGCTAGGCTCTAACGGCTCTAGCAGTTGCTGTTGTACAGCGGGTCCTCTCTGCTGCTGTGGTGCTCTCTGCTGCTGCTCGAGATTCTTTGATGGGGCGAGGACGGCGTTGGAAGATGAGACTGAGCCGAGGATGAGAAGAGAGCAGCAGCAGAGGAGCGACAACGGGTACCGAGACTGACTGTAACGAGAACGATGCTGTAGCGTCATGGTGTGAGTGACAACGGGTACCGGCCGGATTTCACATGAGCTAGTAGGTAAATGACGTTCCTTTTCGCAAGGAGGAGCGGATGGGTTGTTGGACTACGGAACGTCGTCGCGTCATAATCAAGTCGTCGTCGAGTCTCAAAAACGACGTCGCGTCTCAATAATGTCGTCGCGTCTCACTAACGGCGCTGCTTCACGACGGTGGGAAGAACACGTTAGGAGAGGCTGTTCGACGTCCTAAAGAACACCAGTCACTTGTTGGACGATACGCCACTAGTTTACGTGACCTCACCCCTCACGGAAACGTCTAGGTAAGGGTACCATACAAGAACCGCAACTCCAGCCAACGCAGGAGCTGGAGGAGCAAGCACTCCGCGTAGACCTTTCAACGCGCCCTATCCTAACTCACGATTTTCGTCTCCTCGCGTTCACGCAGCCCCTCGCTTCTCTCGTTGAAATCTCTTTCCTCCTGTCAGCACGCTAACACTGACGCTACCAGTGTACTATGATGAAGTGCTTCAGTGGCTTCGGAAGCTCGCTAACACACGGCATTCCCCAGGATCTTCTGGCAAGGTTGAGGCAAGGAGATTAGGGAAAGGAGGGGAGTTGAAGCCGAGCTGAGCAAAGCCCAGCCAAGTTGAGAGCTGAGGGCGTGTCCCCGGCGTACGTTTTTCGCTCGAAACCCTTCCCAACCACTTTAGATCGTTATTTTAACTTTCTGACTCAGAGAGCATCTCACCCACGCGCAGGACCGTTTGAAGCAGAGATATCCGGGTAATTTTTCTGCTTGCTCTAGTAAGACAGGGTGCTTTTTTGTGTCTTACCCTGATTTCTACGCACCCAGATTTGAAGTACACGTCCACTAGCAGACTAGGCAACAACATTCCACGTCCGATTTCCGAGTAGTGGAATGTATCGCCCTAAAACATCCGTCTGTAAGGCCTGGTTTCCCAGCTAGAAACCCCTCTTCTCCGTTGAGGGAGGGATTCGGGCAAAACCGCTCCCGAAATCCCAAGTGGCCCATTTGGGTTTTCGGCAAGCGCGCCAGACCCTGATTGGATGTTGCAGCTTCCCCAACCAAGCCTCTCTAACTCAAACTTGTTACCCCCAACCAAGCCTCTCTGAACCAAACTAATTTCCCCCAACCAGGCCTCTCTGAACAAAACTTATTTCCCTCAACCGAGTCCCTTTCAGCCAAACTCGTTCCCCCCAATGAAGCCTCTCACAGCCAAACTCGTTCCCCCAAAGAGGTTTGGTTGGGGAAAACGTGCTTTCCTGGACCACGCCTCTGTGCTTCATATAAGTGGGGCATTTGTAACTGTGGGTTGGGCTTTTATTTTTTTTATTTTTTTTAGTAGGCAATAAATTGGTGAAGTGGCGGTTGCACTTGTAGTCAATCGTTTGGGGTTATTATTATTATTATTATTATTATTATTAGTATTATTATTATTATTATTATTAGCACATAATAACATCCGAGCACTTGTAGATGAAATTGGTGAAAGGGAAAGTTCAGTGCTTTACGAAGAAGTGAACGCGACCTTGAAACCCTGCACATGCCGGGAAACCGCCGAAACTGCCATGCAAAAACAGTCAACATTTTTTGGGTTACCCAGCTTGGACGAGTTGGTTGCACGACTAACTCGGATTCTGCAGGGGGCCCTTCGGGGACATCGAGAGGCCTGATCAGGAGCAGGGAAATGAAACCGAAAGCTGAGCCGTAGCCTCGATTGTTGGTCGCAAGTCAGCAAGCCCACTCGCAGTGTTTGTCGTGCTTGACGAGCGAAAAAGAATCTCAGCCGTCAGTGGGCTCTTCAGGTAGGAATGGACCGTCGATTGATGGAATTGTGCACCCAGAAGGGAGTCGTGCGTTGTGGACAGATTCGGCGATCTGGTACAGTACTTCGCGAAATTACAGAGATGGCAGGTGAAAAGGAGGGAGATTCAGGGGAATGCGTTGTAACTTCGCAAACATCCCCACTCCGTTACAGTACAATTCGGGCTCAAGTTGATTCAAGTCAGTATGGTTGTGCATGTAAGTCCAACAACAAATCCATTCAATGCTATTTTATTGTTCTCGGGTGACTACTCATCCATCCATGGCTCCACAACACCAACTCTCGCTATAGCTGCAGGCAATCAAGCACTTGCGATCGAAAGCGCTCTGCAGTTTCGTCGAGTACGAATTAGTTTTCGCTTCGTCGTTCATCTCTTAGAGTAGCATGCTCGCGATTCGTGGGCGACTATTCCTATCTCGTGGTCATTGGCAACTAGAGCGGTTGAAGGTAGTTCCCAATAAGACGGGACCGCAACAATTGACTGTATCGATTTACTCTTTTGCGCGTTTGTCTGACCTTCTGTTTTGCCCTGGGGTACTCTACACGAACATGGCACCTGGCAAGGATCGCCCAACAGCCGAGCCAATTGTCGAGGACGACCCTGGCGAATCCGCTTCAGCTTCTCGCCTTGTCGCAACAGCAGCAGCGTCTGATCTTGCATCGAAAAATGCCGAGGACCGTTCAGAATCATCACACGCCATGACAGGAGGAACTAGAACTGCCGTATCAATCTCAGCGGCAGCACCATCCTCGACATTGCCTTCCTCGTTTCCCACTCCTGTAACCCCGCTTCCTCCGCCAGAATCCTCGTCTGTCGAGACCCGACGAGCTCAAGCCGCCGAGGCAGCAGCAACTGCTGGCCTTTTTATTGATCCGGACTCAATTCTGCTGGAAGATGACTGGCTGATTGCCGTGCAGAAACCCCCGGGGGTGTACAGCGAGCACATCCTATCAGCTGTGGGTGCCATGCTGGCTACGCGAGACCAGGCGAAAGACGCCAAACGGCCTAGTGAGGGAAGCACGGACGCGAACCAGATGGCTTCAGGTGTCACTGTCTTCAGAGAGTGTCCAGGCCAGAACACACATCCTTTGGATGGGAATGTAGCATTGGGTGGGAAAATTTCAGCAGCAGAACTGCAGGGTTCGAATCCCACCTTCAGCACGCCAGCATCGAGTGTCTGCTGCACTCCATTGCCAACCAGAGTGACACCCACAGTGTCACCCAAAGTGTCACCCAAAGTGTCACCCACCTCCACCCCGTTTCTGGTGCATAGACTGGATCGCGACACCAGCGGCGTGTTGCTCCTGGCCAAGACTGCAGCAGCGGCAGCCACTTTAGGAAAGGCGTTTGAGAGGAGGGAAGTCAGCAAGTCCTATCTAGCTCTCTGTGCCTTACCTGCTGCTGGAGGACCCGGTGAGGATGTGCGCACTGAACAAGATGCAATCGCCACTGCAACTGCCTCTGCTTGTGCTTCGGCTTCTGTTTCTGCACCTGCTTCTGCCACTGCGTCTGGTTCTGTTCCTCCTGGCCCTTGCTCATTGAAAGCCGGTCAGGAGATTGTCCTGGAAACAGGTCATGGCAGGTCAAGGCATGGGCTGTGGCGCGTGTACGACTTGAAGGATGTTGGGAAAAAGCTTCCTGGTGGATCAAGGGTGAGGGACATGCGGACAAAGCTGGTGGTTCTGTCAGTGCTAAGTGAAGCAGACTTTCGATCGTCTGATGTGGCACAAAAGAGCAAGGATCGAGACTCGTGCGGGTCTACTCCATGTGCGGTGTTGGTCCAAGCCTTTCCCCACACTGGACGTTCCCACCAGATTCGTCTACACTGCCAGCTGGCAGGGTTTCCTCTTGTGGGGGATGTGAGGTATGGAGGACCTCTCGAGTGGCCTAAAGAAGGAAGAGTTTGGTTGCATCATCTTTTGCATGCTGAGCGGTTAGAGTTTCCACATCCAGGTACTAGGGAGCAGGTTGTGGTGCGTGGTGCATTGCCTTTTTGGGCTAAAACACCTTCATCGTAATCCGAAGTGCTTGTCTTGCCTTGATAATGAGGTTTTCCTGCGTCTAGTTTTCAAGAGAGCATAGGGGAAACATGAATATTAGAGCCTTCTGATGTATGTTCTTCATATTTATACACTCTGAATTTACAGCGTGTCCAGTACGTTTAAGATTCACTTCATACGGTTCAATAAGGTTTTCAGGGTTCCAACGTGGTGAAGCGCGAAAACCGCTCTTGATCGCGATATATCCTACTGAACAATGATCTGTGTACTGCAAACGTACGTGCTGGACACGCCCTTTCCCACATAATCGTACCTTGTGTTCGGTGGCTTGTGGTGTGGAAGCCCCACGGACTGACCTGACATGTGCCGTGCAGGCCAGCTGCCGAGGAGGTTGGAGAGAACGAGGCTTTTTGTCTCCTAAGGGAGTGTCTGAAGCAAAGCGTAAGGTTTCGGGACGCCTTAGAACCAAGATTTTACGCTATCTAACCGTTCTAGAAACGATGTATACCGTACTGTACTTTTCTGTGACGTCCCCAGAAGAAGTTGTACTTCAGAGGAGGAGAAAGGTGGTTTGGTTTTGACTGGATGGAGGACTCGGGGAAATTGTCAGCGGTCTGACTACCTAGCAGATCTCTGCAGTACGCTCCTATAACTGAGGCAGCCAATTTCATAAGTGCGAGGATTGTCGCCGATGATTATTTTTTCTTCCTCGTTTCTGCGTAGTAATCGGACTTCTGCCGTAGACTAGGAGAGTCGCTCACGAGGAGTAAAGCGCGGTTTGGGATTAACTCTTCGGTCCATCGACAGTTTTCTGTGTGATGGGTGGAGACGATTGTGCGGAAGCTGTAGGGAAGCCGATTCGCAAGGAGCGGGAGGGGACAAGGGAGTTTCTGCTGTTTAGAGCGCTCAAATGGCAAGACAACATATACAAACTCGTAAGCTTCGCCCCTCCTTATTCTCGACATCCTCCCAAGACGACAGTTTTAGATTGAGGAAATCATATGTCAGCAACATCCGAACGATAACGATGATATCTTAGCACGCGGAGCTTAGAAATGCAGAGGTTGAGTAGCCGTTTGCAGTCCAAACTTTCCATGCTGACTGCATTTTATGTGACGAGTTTGAGCTGCTATTTTGTCCACCAGGACCGGAAAAGATTGTCCAAAATACTTGTTTAAACGATCTCCTCTGATCAAGTTGTTTACTCCTTCACTCCCTGCTGTCTTCTGCTGTTTTGTTTTTCAGGGAGACGCTGTCCTTGTGTGGTCTGATGAAAGCTTAAGCAAGACTGTCCATGGCTCCCAGGACGAGCCAGCTATCAACGACGAACCCCGTCCATATGTTTGCATCATTCAGGTAAGAGCGCCACTCACTTCATTCCGCAGCATGATCTCTCTATCCAATTGATGATTTTTTTTTTCTTTTTTCTTTTTCTTTTAATGATTATTCTGACTTCGTTGTCTTTTGCAGGAAATACGCCAGCAAGTGAGAGGCCGTGCTCTGGCGCCGGTTGAAGTCGTCGGTCAGTGGATGTATACAGTTCAGGAGATTCTGGATAACAGGCAGACGTTGCATGGCTTCAGCAGCTCCTCATGCTCGTCATCACTGCCGTACAGCGAACAGGAGCTAGCGGATCCTCGCCTTATCTTCTACTCGTTTCACATCGACCCGTTTGATGCTGAAGCGATTGCTGGAAGATGCACGATTCACGTGCTTCCACGTGTCAAGGGTTTCCCTAACGAAGAAGAATCTGGCGGATTTGTGGTGCACTTTGTCTATCGCCATATGGATGGACGAACTGTGGCCGTTGATGACTGGAATAGGATGGAACGGTGGGAACGGAAGGAGATTGAAGCGGAGTTGGAGGCAACGCGAATCAGGCTGGAGAAGATGCAGAGAGAAATTTCTGTGAAATTTATGAATTTGGCCCAGAGGAAGCGTGCCAGGGAGGAGGGGTCTGGAGAGGGGCTGGAATCTGAAGATGGTGAAGATGAGCCGATTTGTGGAAGGATGGCGGAATCGGTGAAGAGGAGGCGAGAAGCTGACGTGGAGAGCTCGGGTGATGATGACGATGATGTTCCAATAGGGGCGAGAGTTGACAACGAGAAGGCAAGGAGGAGAAAAGTCGCCGAGCAGAGGGAGTCGTTACAGCATAACCTGGCTGCTGTCATGCAAGATTCGGAGGCTGTCACGAAGTCTGTTCCAAAGGCTGTCAAGGAGTGGTCAGGCGTCGGTTTTAAGCGCCTGAGGAAGATGAGGCAGCGTGTGGTAGTAGCTGATGAGGAGAAGGAGGAGGAGAAGGAGGAGGAGGAACTTGGTGGTGGTGAGCTGGACGAAGATGGCAGCAGGCTCAATGGGAAGGATGGATTCTCAGGAGATTTTTTCTGGGACCGGCAGAGTAGGGGTGGAGGGCTGGATGCAGAAGGGGGTCCGGATGCACCAATGACCAAGCAGCAGACCTGGGAGTCTGTTGAGGAAGTGAATGGAGAGCCAAGGGCAGTTGTGAGGGGAGAGGGAGCAGTGAGGAGATTAGTGTCGTTAACGAGGGGTTTGGAAGGGAGGGGGGGGAGGAAGGACGGGAGAGCTGGTGCAGTTGCCCTTGGTCGCTGCTCCTTGGCTGAGGGACCCGACAAAGTTGGGGAGAACGCGTATGGCGGCCAGAGGCAGGGGGGGTGCGGGAAGGGAAGAGAAAGAGGAGAAGTGAGTAAGGTTGGAGAGGATGAGGAAAACAAGGAGACAGGAAAAGAGAGGTCGAGGGAAGGTGGAAGCAATCTGGGAAGGTCGCAGAGTGGAAAACGCGTCATGGCCTCAAGCAATAAGCTTGGTTCTGCTGCGGCTGCTGCTGCTGCTCCTTCTGCTTCTGCTGCTGGCGCTGCTGGTACCAGATACCGTGCTCCCAGTGCTGGACCGGGTCCCTCCGTTGCTGGCAAAGTCATCCCCGTTACTGCTGAAGCAGAGATCCTGGAGCGTGCTGGCTGCTGCACCGGCAGCCGGAAGCGGGACCACATGCTAGAGTGGCTTCTCTCCGCCCTTCTCTCCTGCGCCCCCTCACCTGGGTCTTCGCCTGGCGCCACAACCACTGCTGCCTTTCCCACGGCCAGCTCCTCTGCTGCTGCTTCTGCTGCTGCAATCCGCTCCGACCTCCCCTCTGCTGCAGGCGCAGATTCTTGCAAGTACCAGGGACAGTTGGAGTGGGAGATGAAGGCAGCAGAGGCGGTGGCTGGTTTGGAAAGGCTGGCAAATGAGACGCTGGGAGATGGCTTGGGGTCCAAGTATGCGCTCAAGCTGAGAGCCGTACGAGCGAATTTCAAGGTGTGGGTTGTCTGTTTGCTTCCTCCTTGTCTTCTAGTCTTCTTTCCCTTCTGTTTTTTTTTTTTTTTTTTTTTTTTTTTTCCTCCCGTGACAAGGGCTGTTGCCTGATTTTTTGTTTCTCTGCCATGATGCTATTTTCCTTAGTCATCTGCAATTGCATCTTGCTTCATCTGGCTCCTGTATGCACACTGCAGAGCGGGGAGTGCCTCTCTCGTCGGTTCATTCTGGGAGAGCTCCAACCATCAGTCGTGCTCTCCATGTCACCAGAAGAGCTCAAGGTAATGTGCTTTGCCCCATGCTTTCAGCAAAACAGTCGTGATCAAGGTACTCGTGATCTGTTTCCCTCGCTTCCCGTCTCTTCTTATTTTTCCTGATTCCCCTGTTTTACCCCTTCTGGCTGCCCTTTGCTTTCCTCCTCTTGTATCTCTCCCCCACCCCAATCTGCATTCCCTCCCCTTCTCCCTGCTGGCCCCCGCACCCCCACCACCCCCACCCCCACCCCCCTGCTAACCTCCTCCTCCTCCCCACCTCCCCTACCTACCGCCCCTACTTCCGTTTTCCAGGATGGTCTGACGAGGCGGGAGAAGGCGCTGATGGCTCCTCCTGCCACCACGAGACCGGGGCGGAGCGATTTTGTGCAGTGGGTGGGGATGCGGTGCTCCCAGTGCGCCCTGCGGGGGGAACGGCAAGTGAAGGTGCTGGATATTCTCAACAGCCCCAGGGGCCAGCAGTACAAGGTAAGTGGCAGGGTTCAGCAATCGTGTGCCTCTCTAACGGCCCACTCAGTCCACCAGGTTTGTGGGGGTACGATCAGCAGGTGACGGTGCAGGATATTCTCAACAGCCCCAGGGGCCAGCAGTACAAGGTGAGTGAAGGGGATTCTGTTTAGCGTATGCTTCTAGCTTTTCCTTCAGCCTCACTTGATCCCATCGGTCCTTTCTTTTTCTCGTCCTTCTCCCCCAACCCCCACCCCCCCTCGCCACTTCCCCAAGCCTCGTGTTTCCAGTACTTGCCTCTCTTGTTTCTAGTGTTCAACCTCACCTGGTGTAACATATGCGTTCATTCCCTCTGTTCTGCCCTACAGCTGGAGTGCACATCGTGTGGCCATGAGTGGTTCGTCTCTGCTGATGCTGTTCTTGCCACCTCCGCACCAGCAAAGCCTGCTGATCGTGTCCAAGCTGCTACTCCTCTCGCTGTGACTCGTGATAACCATACTGCCGCCGCTGCTCCTGCTGCTGGTGCCACAGCTGCCACTCCTATGGGTGTGACTCGTAACAATGCCACCAGTGCTGCTCCTGCTCCTGCTCCTTCTCGTGCTCCCTCTCCTCCTGGTTTTACACGTAAAACTGCAACTGCTGTTGCTGCTGCTGCTGCTGCCCCTCGTGCTCCCTCTCCTCTTGGTGTGACGCGTGACAGTGCCACTGCCACTGCTGCTCCTGCGGCGTGTGCCACCGGCCCTGCTGATATGTCTCGTGGCACTGCTACTACTCCTGCTGCTGCTTCTCCTCCTGCTCGTGCTCCCTCACCTCCTGGTTTTACACGTAGCACTGCAACTGCTGCTGCTGCAGCTGCTGCCCCTCGTGCTCCCTCTCCTCTTGGTGTGACTCGTGACAGTGTGACTGCTGCTGCTGCTCCTGCGGCTCGTGCCTCCAGTCCTGTTGCTGTGTCATGTGACACTGCCGCTACTCCTGCTGCTGTTGCCCCTGCTGCTGTTGCCCCTGCTGCTGTTGCCCCTGCTGCTGTTGCCCCTGCTGCTGTTGCTCCTGATGCTGCTGCTCCTGCTGCTCGTGCTTCCACTCCTGGTGGTACAGCAGGTTTCTCTGCCACCACTGTCGCTACTGCCACTGCTCCTTGCGCCCCTTCTCTAGGTGCATTCGGTATCCCTGCAACTGCTCATACCTCCACTCCTGTTGGCGCAACTCGTAACCTCGCCACTGCGACCCGTACCCCCAGCCCTCCTGGCACAACAGCAAGCTCTGCTGCTGCCATTTCTGGTGTAGCTGCTCCACACACCACCGCTCCTCCTGGTGTGGCTCCAAGCCGCGCCTCTGCTCCCCTTGCCCCCAGCCCTCCTGGTACGACAAGCAATCCTGCTGCCGCTGTTGCTGCTGTAGCTGCTCCTCGCGCCTTTCCTGCTCTTGGTGTAAGTGGTCATGTGCCCACTCTTGCCGCCGCTGCTGCTGCCGCCGTTGCAGCTGCTGCCTCTGCTCCTGTTCGCGCCCCCTCTCCCACCCTTGGGGAAAGTACTGACTTCGTAGTGGCTGCTGCCCTCTCTGCTGATTTCTCCGGGCGTGTTAGGTCAGGGAGGGTGTATGCTGGTCAAGGGGAGTGGGTGGGCGCTGAAGGGGAGGGAGTCAACATTGGTCAAGGGAAATGGGTCAATGGTGAAGGGAAGTGGGCTAAAGCTGGTCAAAGGGAGGGGATTCAGTGCAACAGTAAGTCAAGGCCACGAAAGCGGTCTTCAGATCAAGCTCCCGGACAGCAGTTGCGTTGTGAGCCTACTCAGCACCCAGAGGGGCCTCAACAGCAGCAGCAGCAGCAGCAGCAGCGTTTGTGCTTTCAGACACCCCTGCAGTGTCAGCAGTACCCGCAGCAGCACCAGCAGCAGCATCTCCACGATCGTCAGCAGCAGCAGCACCTCCACCAGCAGCAGCAGCAGCTACGGGAGCAAAAGGAGCCTAAGGAGAATCAGCCTCAGGATCTGCAGCAAGAGCAGCCGCATCAGCCACGTCAGCAGCCGCATCAGCCACATCAGCAGCCGCATCAGCTGCATCAGCAGCCGCATCAATCACATCAACAAACTCCAGCCTCTAGTTCAGTCCAAGCTCTTCACCGACTTTCTCCCTCCCATCACCCTCGCATTCCTGCCGACCTTCCCCCCCCCTCACACCCCACTTGTCATCCTACAGTGGCCGTTTCTAATCCTTCTCTTAAGCCCATACCCCCTGGCTTCTCCCCTCTTTCCTCGCCCACACGTGCCTCTGCCTCTGTTTCCGCAGCTTCCCCCTCTGCTGCTGCTGCTGCTCTTGATGCCCCTGCCACTGTGCCAATTCCTACTGACGTTTTTAGATCCATCCCCCCTGGTTTCTCCCCCCATTCCTCACCCACACACATCCCCGCCTCTGGTCCAACTGCCAGCACTAATGGAGCTTTCACTGCTGCTGTTGCTCCCTCTGCTGCTGCTGTTCGTGATGCTCCCATTCCCACTGTGACTGTTAGATCCGTCCCTCCTGGTTTCTCCCCTCCCTCCTCACCCACTCACACCCCCGCCTCTCCTCCAACTGCCACCACTGCTGGAGCTTGTTCAGCTGCTTCCTCTGCTGCTGCTCTTGCTGCTCCTGTTGCTCCTGCTGCCCCTGCTGCCCCTGCTGCCCCTGCTGCCCCTGCTCCTTTCTTTGCTGCCGCCGCTCCTGCTTCTCTTGATGCTCCTGCTACCATGCGGATTCCTCCTGTCGGCTTTAGATCCATCCCTCCTGGTTTCTCCCCGCCTTCCTCACCCTCACACACTCCCGCGTTTGCTCCAACTGCCACCACTGCTGAAGCTTCTACAGCTGCTTTCTCTGCTGCGCCTGCTTCTCGTGATGCCCCTGCTACAATGCCGATTCCTACTGTCGGCTTTAGATCCATCCCTCCTGGTTTCTCCCCTCCCTCCTCACCCACACACACCCCCACGTCTGCTCCAACTGCCACCACTGCTAGATTTTCTATAGCTGCTTCCTCTGCTGCTCCTGCTACTCTTGATACCCCTGCTACCGTGCCGATTCCGACTGTCGCCCTTAGATCCATCCCTCCTGGTTTCTCCCCTCCTTCCTCACCCACACACGGACCTGCGACTGCTCCTACCACCACCACTGCTGGAGCTTCTACAACTGCTCCTGCTCCTGCTCAGGCTGCTGTTGCCGCTGCGTTAGGAGAAGCGGGGCGAGCAGAATCATCAACAGCAGGAAAAGTGGGGGTCGGAAGGGGAGCAGCAGCAGCAGCAGCAGCAGCTCCAGCAGGCAAGGGAGGGGCACAGCTGAAGCCAGTGGTGGGGCGACACCTATCAACCATCATGGTGAGCCACTCTAAACCACACAGCAGGCCTACGAACCACAGTGGGCCAATCGTCAAGCCAGTTATGAGGATTCCTGGGAGTGCTGGTGTGTACAATGCTGGTGATGCACCAGCAACACCCTCAGCAGCAGCACCAACGACACTTGCATCAGCAGCAGCAGCAGCAGCAGCAGCAGCCATGGCATCACCAGCATCAGAAGTGATAGACTTAGATGAGGAGCCTGACCTTACTTTTCCAAACCCACCTGACTTTTCACCTGACAGCGCTGACCTTCCACCTGACACTCGTCACCATCCGCCTGCCCTCAAGCCAGCCTCGCCGCTGGCTTTACCTCCAACCCCTGCCATGTGTCCCTCCTCTCCGGTAGTGATCGATCTAGATGACATAGCGTAGATAGCTCCCAGGAATAAGGTTGCTCGGAACAAGTCAGCCAATGGGGGAGTAGGAGAGGGTATGAGCAGCAGCTAGCAGCCTTCATGGACCCGCCTGGTACAACAGCCATGGCAAATAATCCACTCTGATAGTCTGGCGTCAACCTGACTCGAGGCACTGATACTGACGACTTAGGGGGGGGGGGGTTGATGTGACAGCATGGGGAAGGTGATTGATCTGACAGCATGGGGGGTGGTTGATCTGACAGCATGGGGGGTGGTTGATCTGACAGCATGGGGGGTGGTTGATCTGGCAGCATGGGGGGTGGTTGATCTGACAGCATCCAGGAGGGGAGGGGGGTGTTGATCTGACAGCATTGGGGGGGGGGGGGGGACTGTCCTGACAACATAGGGGGAGCTTGATCTGACATGATGGGGGGTTGATCTGACCACCTTGATTGGCTTCAGAGTGGTTTCCGCAGCGTGTGTTGACACCTGAGCAGAGTGGAGCACGTGAGAGCCTGCTGTGCAATGTGATACTCTTTCAACTGGCAGGTTGCTACTAGTTGCCATCATCACTACAGTACATCTCATTCTTGTCTCATTGTAGGCTGCGCTGTACACTGCTAGTGGTGGACTCAATAAGTGCACTCGCAAGAGTGAGCAGATGCTCTACTTCACTGTTGGTAGGGAGCATGCCATTATGCTGTTGAGGAAAAGTACAGCAGACATGGGTCTAATGCAGTGTATACTCAACACGTTTTGGAGTTTTGGCTTATGGTCGTGACGTGAGAGTAACATTGGTCCGAATGCCAGTCATCCTCCATACCAAAGCTGCCCACCACAAATTCCTGTGCCCCGTCCCACCCCAGTCGAGCCCTCAGAGGCTCAGTCGTATGAATCTTGCAGATGATCCTGCCTCCTCGCCAGAACGTGCACCCTGCACACCAGCAACGATACCAATACCCTGTTGATTCACTCCGGCCCAGTCCCTTCTCGTTCATCATTCCCTCCTCCTGCTGACGTTTTTGTTGATTTCCCCTGCGTTTTGCATCAGCTCCCTTGAACTCCCCATGACCTCTCCCTGGCTGCGGTACAATGTGTTCAAGTGACCTCCTCCCATCCCATCCCTAAACCTGCCTCCATGCATACCTCCCTCTGCTATCTCCTCTCTGCTCTGCTCTCTCCTCTCTCCTCCCTACTTTCTTGTCTTTCCTCCTCCACTTCTTCAGCCTTCGTAAAACCACCCTCAACCTCACCATACCCCTTACCACTGTCAACCTTCCCCACTCCACCACTATCCGTCTCCCTGAGTTTCAACCTTTTCCAGCATCACAGCAATGCCAGTCTCTTCAAGTGTCTCCACTTGCTGCATCACAGCAATGCCAGTCTCTTCAAGTGTCTCCACTTGCTGCACCTCAGCAGCGCCAGGCTCTTCAAGTGTCTCCACTTGATGCATCACAGCAGCGCCAAGCTCTTCAAGTGTCCCCACTTGATGCATCTCAGCAACATCAGGCTTGTTCAGTGCTTCTGTTTGCTGCCGCTGCTCCATCCGAGTAAGTATCTCTTTAAAAAAGGCATCCATTCCCCGCCTCTTGGCTTCTACAGCCGCTGTTCCTGCGAGCTTTCCTTCTGAATCTGCTGTTCCTGATCCTGCCGCTTCTAATGCTGCTGCTTCTTCTTCTTCTTCTGCTGCTGCTGCCACCGCTGCTGCTGCTGCTGAAGCTCCCTCTGCTGCTCCTGTTTCGACACCAACACTTGCTGACGCTGATGGTTGCACTGTTGCTGCTACAGCTCCCCACTCCACTGCTGCTATTGTTACTGCTCCTTCTCCCCCCGCTGCTGCTGCTGCTGCTGCTGCTGCTGCTGCTGCTGTTACGTCTGCCATTCTTGCACCCTCAATTTCCTCCTGCATGCCATGCTGCTGCACGGGCGAGAAAGCAGGCAATGTAGCAACATCTGCTGTAGCAATATCTTCTGTAGCAGTCACTTGAGGTGCTCTAAAACCAGCAGCACTTATAGCAGCATCTGTAGCAGCAGCAGCACTTGTAGCAGCTGTGGCAGCATCACCTCTTGTAGGAGCATCTGTAGCAGCAGCAGCACTTGTAGCAGCAGCAGCACTTGTAGCAGCATCTGTAGCAGCAATTGTTGGAGCATCTGTAGCAGCAGGTACAGCAGCAGGTATAGCAGGTGTGGGAGCTGTAGCAGCAGCAGCAGGTGTAGAAGCAGAGGCAAGGGAGGCTTGTGACATCTGGCGAACGCTAGACTCGACCTTATCCAGCCGTGTGGCCAATCGCGACATGCCACCTGTCACCTGAGCCTCCAGCCTGGCACACACCCTCTCCAAGCGCTCCACTCTGTGCATGAGAGAGAGGAGGAGAGGAGAGGAGTCTTGGGGGGGAGGCGGGGTGGATGAAGGGGCGGAGAGAGGAGGAGTGAGGAGGGGTGAAGGAGCATGGGGAGGAGGGAGTGAGGATGGAAGAGTGTGGGGGGTGGTGCTAGATGGAAGAGAGGGAGCAGAGGAGGGGGGAGGGCGAAGGGTTTTGGAGGGGCCTGCAAGGGATGCGAGGAGGAGTGGGAGCATGGAGGCTGAAAGGCCGCCCATGTTACCACCACTACTGACGTTACCACCAGAATTACCACTCATCATACCACCCATGTTACCACCCATGTTACCACCCATGTTACCACCCATGTTACCACCCATACCGCCAGCACCCATGCCACTGGCTAACGCAGCAGGCAGGTTCGGTGGCAGCTTGGACAGCAACTCCTGGGGCAAGCTGGCCAACAGGCTTGGCGACAGGCTCGGGAGGAGGCTCGGCCCTGCTGCTGCTGATGCTGCTTCTGGTGGTGGTGGTGGTGGTGGTGCAGCAGCAGTAGTAGCAGCAGTAGTAGCAGCAGTAGCAGCAGCAGTAGGGGCGGACTGAAGCGGCGAGGAGGAGAGGAAGGGACCTGGGGATAGTGAGACGTGGATGGAGTGAATAGTGACGGAAGAAGCGCCTCTTAGACCTAGCAGCTTCAGAGAGAGCGAGGTCAGCCACGCTTCCGATAGGGATGCACCTGCTGCTGTGGCCGAGCCTGTTGCCGAGCCTGCTATTGATGATGTTTCAGCTTCGGAGCTGCAGTCACTGTGGGAGCAATCGTCTGCATCTAGGGGAGGTGGGACACGCAAGAGCAGGGAGTAGAGAGGGCGGCTGCCTGATGCCATTCCTCCTCCTCCTCCTCCTCCTCCTCCTCCCCCTCCTCCTCCCCCTCCTCCTCCCCCTCCTCCTCCCCCTCCTCCTCCCCCTCCTCCTCCTCTACTCTCCTCTACCATTTCCCCCCTAACGGTGCTAACATACTCCCCCAAATCACCTCCCCTGGATGCGTCCTCCCCCTGCCCTGTGCCGCCCTGCCACGTGGCATTGGCGGAGTACAGCTCAGCAAAGCGCGCTGAAGCGATGACGTGGATGGAGTGCAGGCGGACAGCGCGGCCCGCGAAGAGCACTACAGTGAGGGGAGAGGGGAGATGGGACGGGGGAGAGACGGGAGAGGGGAGTGGGGAGGGTTTGTGGGGGAGGGGAGGAGGGGGGATAGGAGGACTGAACGATTTCGGCCAGAGGGTTCAGAACAGACGGGGGAGGGGCGGAGCGACGGCGGAAGGGGCGAAGGGGGATGGACTGGCAGAGGGCGAAGCAGCGGGGAGTTCGGAGAGGGGACGGAGCGGGACGAGGAGGAGAAGTGGTCCGGCGGGGCGAAGGCGGAAGGCCTACACGTCAAGGATTTTTTCTTTTCGGGCTTTAAGGAGCCTACACGTCAAGACGCAATCCGCCGATCGCTCCTCTCGCGCCAACTCCACCGTCCCGCCACCCCTGCCGCCAATTCCGCCGACCTCTCGATCCCCCTCCCCGAGTCCTCGTTCCGCATTTTCGGAAGGTTCGTATGGTGTTTCAGAAACCTGGGACACGGACGACCAATCGCCGTGCGCAACGCGCCATGCTGATCGGACGGCTACCTGAGGCCCATCGGCCGATGTGAGGATCGGAGAGGCAGGTTCGGCGGACATGCCTGGCGGGGACGAATCGGGGATTTCAAGTTTGAGATAGGTAAATTGGATTGAGTGTGCTCGCTGGAATTCAAGGGCCCTAAAAACGGCGGGAGAATTCGATCTGTGCCGTTTTTATCGCAAGCTGATTGAATTTAGATTCATGCTCGTTTTCGACAGTTCCGGTTTACGACGGAAGGGATGATAGCTTGTCCATCTACATTGAAGACGTTTTCGCGTAGAATGAATGATTCAACGAACATTTGATTTTCCTGCACAAACGTATATTCCCAAGGAGATTCCAATTCCCCCAACCCCGCGGGAGCCACAGCAGCCGCAAACTCCCTTCCCTCCGGCCGCAGAGCATCTGCGGATGCGGGTGCCCGTTCGCCTCTCCCATTGGCTGCACGGATTACCCGCTCCCGCCCTCAGCATCATGTCCCAGCCTAATATAACAGTTTCGTCGTCTTTCGCCATCAGCCGTCAACCCCACATCAGAGATGGACGATGACCGAACTAGCCGTAACCATTGTCGTCAGTACTTGTCGCGAAGCAACTTTATTCGCCAACTCGAGGTGGAGACATCAGGGAGCTTGGTTACCTGCTTGGGGGACAAAAATACCTCTATTTTCAGCCACCTCCTTCAACATTCTCCATCTTTATTTCCTCCCATCCTCCTTTTCTCAGCAGGTTTCCTTTCCCAGGGAGGTTCCAGCCTTTAGCGGCTCCTGTCGCTTATTTCTAAGCCACGTCGTCAGCCTGTTCACTTGGCCGTTACGCCTGTCTGCTACACCACAGCATGGCGAACTGCGTGCTTAGACGGGCCGCTCCCCAACCAATGCTCGCAGCGCCGCCGGCGATTAAAGGCTCGTCTGCCATCAAAGGCGCGCCCGTCGTCGTGCGCGTTGCGCCGAGCCGCGATGTCAGAGGCCGGATCGTATGGCGCTGTGAGGCTGCAGCTGGCGCTTCGGCGGCAGCTGCTGCTGCAGCGACTACAAGCTCCCCTGGTAAACTTAGTTCCGCTGTTTTTTTTTTTTTACAGCACGGAATGTGCCCTCCCGCTCATGGAGTAATCGATGATCATCTAACCCCCGGGAAGCTTGTTCTGCGTCAACAGTAGGGAGGGGCCTTTTGAGTCAACTTCCCGGGGGTAAGATGACGATCGATGGCTCAAAAGTCACGTTTCATGGTGTAATCGATCACCATCTTTCCCCCGGTACACTTATTCTGCTTCAACAGAGGGGTGTCGTTGCCTCCTGCTTTCCTAGTTTGATAGTGCCACGACACGTACGCTTGGCGATCCGGGCCTTAGTCGCACGTAGGGATGCTGCCCGTCTGGAAAAAGAGTGTATGCCGTAGAAGTCACTATTTCCGACCGCGTGATAGGAGTCTAGTTTGAGGCGCCTAAAAAAGTGTATGCCGTAGAAGGCACTATTTCCGACCTACGACCTTGGTTCTAGTTGCAGCTCGAGGTGCACTCGATCGAGCCTAGTACCCTTTTCAACCCTGCTCAACCCTTTTAGACCCGTTTTGACTGTAGAACCGTTCGCCGTTATAATCTATCCTAGGCTTCGACCTGGATCTTGCCGACGTCGCCCCACTCCGCCAATCAGTTCCAGGCACACCACGCTATATTCGCTATCGAGTCGACTCAAACGCGGACGTCTCTCTACTCCGCCAATCAGTTCCACGCGCTATTCGATACTCGCTATCCGAGATGTCCCACCCATTGCGAAGCTCATAGGTCAAGTCGCCTTTCGGACCAAGCACCGTCCTGAAAGCTTCTTCAACCCCAACCCGTCGCTGTCCCACCTTATATACAACACACCCTTGATCGTACTCGATTAAAACCCATCCTCCTAACCCCCCTCCCCCTTCTCCCCTCCTCCTCTCTTCCCCTTTCTCCCCTCCCCCTTCTCCCTCCCCCCCTCCCCTCCCCCTCCCCCCCCCTCCTCCCGTCATGTCGCATCACCGCGGCAGCGTCGGAGGCGACAACGTCGTCAGCAGCGAGGAGTCGCCAGCGCGACGTCGTGCGACTGGCGCTGCCGAGTAAAGGTCGCATGGCGGAAGACACGCTCGCGCTGCTCAAGGTACTAGCGTGCGATAACAGTTTCGTTTTGATTCGACTCAAAACAAAACCTTTATCGCACGTACTTACATGCCGGCTTACCCGTTCTCGTAAAAGCCTACGGCTCCCCTCCCCCCCTCCCTCTCGTAAAGTGCGCGGCACTTTAACAGTACTTTCACTCCCCTCTTCCCGCCCCGTTTCTTCCGCCTGCCCGTCACAGGAGTGCGAGCTGACCGTGCGAAAGCCGAACCCTCGCCAATACATCGCAGAGATCTCCGAGGTGCGGCTTGCTGGGCTTTGAGCCTGCTGTGCTTTCTGAAGCTAGGTTTCTGGGCTTTAGCCTTTGGGTGGTAAGCCTACGTGAGTCACCTTTATGCAACAAGGTTGAACATGGGGCATAGAGCATTGAGCCTATGTTGAGCATGGGGCATTGAGCATTGAGGATTCACATGCTTATCTACGCCCCCCACATTCCTCTGCTACGCTTGTGAACGAAGGCTTTGCTCTGCGTTCCCCTTCCCATCCCATCCCTCTACATCCCATCCCATCCCATCCCATCCCATTCCTCTGCAGTCTCCTTTCCCCCTGCATCCCATTCCTCCCTCGCTCTCGTGTCCCACATCCTCGGCATCATGCCTTGTCAAAGCATTGTGTTATGCTTTTTAAGAATTCTCAACGCATTCCCCTCTTCCCCCCTCCCCTCCCCTCCCTCTGCCCCCCACTCCCTCTCCCCCCCTCCGCTCCCCTCCCTCTGCCCCCCACTCCCTCTCCCCCCTCCCCTCACCTCCCTCACGGATCGAGGGTCTGGAGGTGTGGTTGCAGCGCGCGTACTTTTGAGGCGCCTCAAAAGCACTCATCTCCCTGACAGATCGAGGGTCTGGAGGTGTGGTTGCAGTGCAGCGCGCGTAGGGCTGCGAGAGCAAGCTGCTGAGCGCCCTTGACTTCCCCTTACTCCTTCCCCCCTCTTCCCCTCCCCCTCCCCCCCCCCCCCCCCCCACCCCCCACCCGCACCCCTTTCCCAGATCGAGGGCCTGGAGGTGTGGTTCCAGCGCGCGTCGGACTGCGTGCGGAAGCTGCTGAGCGGCGACGTGGACATGACCATAGTGGGCTATGACATGGTCAAGGAGTACGGCAAGGTATGGCGGAGATTAAAGACATGGTCAAGGAGTACATGGCGAGATATGGATGGTGAAGAGTAGGAACTGCAGGGGACTACAATGGGAGAAACACGCGACTGTAAAGTTCTGGAGACTGGAACGAGAAATAGGAGAGAGAAGAAGGTGAGCTGGCAGGCAAGCAAGCATGTAGACTGCTGGAAGTAGTGAGTGGAAGTCGAAGCAGAGAAAAAACAAGTAGAAGAAGAAAGAGGCTTGACGCGCCACAGTTTCTCCATCTCCCCTCCCCCCCACCCATCCAACCCCCTCCCTCTCCGTCTTCCCTCCCTCTCTGTTCTGCATGCGCCCCTCTCTGTTCCCCATGCGCCCCTCTGTGCCCCATGCGCCCCTCTCTGTGCCCCATGCGCCCCTCTCTGTGCCCCATTCGCCCCTCTCTGTGCCCCATGCGCCCCTCTCTGTGCCCCATTCGCCCCTCTCTTTGCCCCATGCGCCCTCTCTGTGCCCCATTCGCCCCTCTCTGTGCCCCATGCGCCCCTCTCTGTGCCCCATTCGCCCCTCTCTGTGCCCCATGCGCCCCTCTCTGTGCCCCTTTCGCCCCTCTCTGTGCCCCATGCGCCCTCTCTGTGCCCCATTCGCCCCTCTCTGTGCCCCATGCGCCCTCTCTGTGCCCCATTCGCCCCTCTCTGTGCCCCATGCGCCCCTCTCTGTGCCCCATTCGCCCCTCTCTGTGCCCCATGCGCCCTCTCTGTGCCCCATTCGCCCCTCTCTGTGCCCCATTCGCCCCTCTCTGTGCCCCATGCGCCCTCTCTGTGCCCCATTCGCCCCTCTCTGTGCCCCATGCGCCCCTCTCTGGCCCCTTTCCTTACCCCTCCCCCCACTCTCTGTCTGTGCACCCATCTGCTCTCCCCCCCTCTTCCCCCCCCCCTCCAATCAACCTGCCTTGAATGTGCCCCTGCTCCCCACACACACCAGGACGACCCCAACCTTCTCATCGTGCACGATTCCCTCGGCTTCGGCAAGTGCCACCTCAGTATTGCAGTGAGTGCCACTGCCACCTCAGCATTGCAGTGAGTGCCACTGCCACCTCAGCATTGCAGTGAGTGCCACTGCCGCCTCAGCATTGCAGTGAGTACTCGGAGTGGTTGACAATTGGCTATAGTAACCATCTTATCTCCACATTATATTGTTTTCGCAAGCTAGCAACCATCGTTGTAGAGATTACTCCTCGAGGCAGTGTCGAGCTACGAAGCACCTCGTTACTTACCTCATAGCCCAATGACGGAAAGTCGAGCTCAACAAGAACCCCTCCTCGCTTCCCATGCCGTTTGCTGCATGAACACCAAATGCCATTGGTTGCACCTGAAGAGTCTGTTTTGAGGCACCTGAAGAGTCTGTTTTGAGGCACCTGAAGAGTCTGTTTTGAGGCACCTGAAGAGTCTGTTTTGAGGCACCTGAAGAATCTGTTTTGAGGCACCTGAAGAGTCTGTTTTGAGGCACCTGAAGAGTCTGTTTTGAGGCACCTGAAGAGTCTGTTTTGAGGCGCCTCAAAAATGCCATTGGTTGCACCTGAATGGCGCTGCCATACGGCACCTTGGAGCGGCCCATGACCTCATTGCCATGCCCCCCCCTCCCTTGTTCATTGCTGCCCCGCCTTGCTTTCTGCAACCTGTTCCTGCAAGCAACCATGCCATGCCATGCCTCCCTCCCGTGCATTCCTCTCATTCCCCCGCAGGTGCCGTCGTACGGCATATTCGATCGGGTTAACTCCATCCAAGACCTCGTTGCCATGCCTCGCTTGCTCTCCCCACTCTTCACTCCCTTCTCTCTCATCGCTCTCCCCCTCCTCCCTATCATTTCCCCTGCAGGTGCCGTCATACGGCATCTTCGAGCGCGTCAACTCCATCCAGGACCTCATCGCCATGCCGCAGTGGTCTGCTACCAACCCTCTCCGCATAGTCACAGGCTACACTCATGTGAGTCGGCCCCTCGTTATAGCCACAGCTCACCCACTTTGCCGCCTTCCATGCCGCCATGCGCACGCCCTGGTCCTCGACCTTTTCCATCGATCCCCTTTCCCTCCTTTGCATCCTGCGTGCGGGGGCATTTCTTGACCAGATGATTTTCACACATCATCCTATCTCGGGCCCATCCCTCCCCCCCCCAACCCCCCTCCCCCCTTCCCCCCCCCCACCTCCCTAGAACCCGCACCGTCATGTGCCCATTTCTCAATGCACGCACTCCCGGTTTTTCCCCGCTCCATGCGTGCAGCTAGGCAAGCGCTTCTTCGACCAGCTCGACTTCCCCCACGTGCAGCTCTCTACAGCTGACGGCGCCCTGGAGGCCGCCCCTGCGGTAAGTTGAAGGGGGTGTTGTTGACTGAGTATAGGGTGTTGTAGTGCTGGATATGTACGGTCACTTGCTAACAACCTCTACCCACGTGCAGCTCTCTACAGCTGACGGCGCCCTGGAGGCCGCCCCGGCGGTAGGTCAACGGGGTCGGTTGGCCGCGTTCACGGGATGCTTGAGTCGACTCGAGAGCTTACTCGAGAGTCTATGCGAGAGTTTACGCAAGAGGTTACTTGAGAGTTTACACGAGAGTTCACTCGAGGGTGGATTCAGAAGGCATCCTGCCCTTGCAGTAGGTTGAAGGGATCTGTCTGTCAACCTCGTTGGGTTCAAGTGGGGCGGGATTGTGTGGGGGATATTTTTGAGTCGACTTCAAACACACTTCAAACGGGGCAGCATAATGTGGTGTGGTGGATAGATGCAGTCCCCATCAGCAGTCCCCACCCCACGTGCATCTCTCCACACCGGATTGCTCCCCGGAGGGTGCTGCTTCTGCTGCTTCTGCTGCTTCTGGGCTGTGCAGCTATGCAGCTGTGCAGCTGTGCAACTGTGCAACTGTGCAGCTGTGCAACTGTACAGCTGTGCACCTGTGAAGCTGTGCAACTGTGCAGCTACTGCGTCTGCAGCAGGTCGATGCTGTCTGACGGCCGTGTTCGATTGTGCTGTGGTGGTGGTATGGGTGTGGAGTGTCCCCACATGGCCACAGCAGACGCCATTCTGGACCTGGTCAGCAGCACAGGCACCATCTCTTATCTCTTTCCCCCCTCCGTACCCCCCCCACCCCCCTCCCTTCCCCTGTTCTATCCCTCGCCCCAGATGGGCACAGCAGACGCCATTCTCGATCTGGTCAGCACAGGGACCATTTCTTACCCCTTTCCCCCCTCCTCCATCTATCCCGTCCCACTCCTCCCCCACAACCCCCCCCCCCCCCGGGCTGCTTCCCTGCCCCACCCATCCCTCCAACCCCAGATGGGCACAGCAGACGCCATTCTCGATCTGGTCAGCACAGGCACGACTCTCAAGGAGAACAACCTCAAGGAGCTCAAGGGCGCGGATGTGCTCAGCAGCCAGGTGAGAATGACAGAGAGACTTGTATGGGGTATGAGGTGTAGCCCCTTTGGTCAGCACAGGCACGACGCTCAAGGAGAACAACCTCAAAGAGCTCAAGGGCGCGGATGTGCTCAGCAGCCAGGTGAGAATGACTGTATCGGGTATGAAGTGTAGTCAGCACAGCCACAGCGCTCATCAAATGTCAAATGCCAAATGTCGAGGTTGCAAGGGATGTGGGAGTAATGTCTCTGGCAGTGAGGGACTTAGCCAGATTTTCCTGGTCGGGGTGGAGGGGCTGGAATGTCTCTGTCTGTCAAGGACTTCGATTTTTTCGCTCGAGAGGGGATACATAGAACTCAGGGGGGGGGGGGGGGAGGTTGATCTCCATGGCAGGGTCGTCCGGAATATGCCCTGGGGGAATTCTCATTCGTCCGGAGAACCCCTTTCACCCACTTGTATAAATTCTGGGTTCCAAGGGAACATTACCCGTTCAAATTCGGGAATCTAGCCCAAAGTTACTCTTAATGTTTTTTTTATTCCGGGTAATTACCCTTGAAACCCGAGCCCTGGTGGCGTATCAGCACCGGTACTGCAGGAGCGGTTTTTGGGATGCCGCTGTTTCCTAAACCCTGAACCCGTTTGCTCCCACCTGTTCGGCCTCCCCCTCCTCCCCCCTGCCCCCACACTTCCCTGTGTCTGCCAGGGTGTGTCTGAGGTGTGCTGCACCGGCAGGGCGTTGCTGGAGGGGTCAGTTCCTTAAACCCCAAGTCTGTATTCCTCGCTCGTCATGCCTTGTGCCTCCCCACCTGTTCTTCCTCACCTTTTCCACCATCAGGAGTGTTTGTGGTGAGCCGGCGGGTGCTGGAGGAGCGGCCTTTGAGATGCCTCTGATGACCCCTCCCATTCTCACCCTCTCCATTCTCTTTACCCCCCTACCAGGGCGTTTTTGTGGTGAGCCGGCGGGTGCTGGAGGAGCGGCCTTTGAGATGCCTCTGATGACCCCTCCCATTCTAACCCTCTCCATTCTCTTTACCCCCCTACCAGGGCGTTTTTGTGGTGAGCCGGCGGGCGCTGGAGGAGCGGCCGGGGCTGCTGGGGATGACGAAGGAGATGCTGGAGAGGATCGAGGCGCACCTGTGCGCGCGCGACCAGTACATTGTGAGATGAGACGGGTGTGATGAGATGAAACGAGTGCAGTGAGATGAAACGAGTGCAGTGTAAGATGAAACCAGAGCAGTGTGAGATGAAACGAGTGCAGTGTGAGATGAAACGAGTGCAGTGTGAGATGAAACGAGTGCATTGTGAAATGAAACGAGTGCAGTGTGAGATGAAACCAGTGCAATGTGAGATGAAACGAGTGCGGTGTGAGAGTTTAGTGTGAGATGAAACGAGTGCAATGTGAGATGAAACGAGTGCAGAGTGAGATGAAACCAGTTGAGTGTGAGATGAAACCAGTTTAGTGTGAGATGAAACCAGTTTAGTGTGAGATGAAACCAGTTTAGTGTGAGATGAAACCAGTGCATCACTTCCGGACACCTCCTCCAATCTCCCTTTCGTTCCTCCATTTTCTGACCCCCCCCACGTCAGAGGAGGGGGCTACCAGAGGAGGGGGCTACCAGAGGAGGGGGCTACCAGAGAAGGAGGTGTACTTGTCTGACCTCTCTCCACCCCTCCTCCATTCCTCTCCCTCTCTCTCATCCCCTCTCTCTCATCCCCTCCCCGCTCTCTCATCCCTCTGTCTCATCCCCCATCTCCAGGTCACAGCCAGTTGAGGGCGCTATCGGAGGGGGACGCGGAGTGGGAGGTTCGTTGGGCACACCTGTACTCCTCAAATGCCCTCCTTACCCCTCTGCACCTTTCTCTATCCCTCCCTCATCTCCACAAGTCACGGCCAACATGAGCGGCCTGTCAGAGGACGTGGAGCACAGAGTGCTGGAGAGCACCTTCCCACACGCCCTAGCCTTGTGTTTTCTCTATGTGCATCTCATCTCCCTCTCATATCCTCTCCCCCCCCTCTCTTATCAGGTCACGGCCAACATGAAGGGGCTGTTAGAGGAGGACGCGTTTGACCTCCCCTCTACTCCTCTGTACCCCTCCCTACCCCTCTACCCCCCTCTCTTATCAGGTCACGGCCAACATGAGGGGGCTGTCAGAGGAGGACGTGGCGCACAGAGTGCTGGAGAACACCTCCTTCCCTGGGCTGCAGGTGGGTGTTCTAAAATGGCACTAACAGGCCTAGTGTGTCTCATTTTGCAACATGCCTCTTGGGCTCATTATTGTGCTGGTCCAGTCGGGTACTCCCGGCTGCTCCTCCCATTGGTCTCTCTATCTGAGCCTCCCGTGTCGTGCCCCCCTGTAGCTCCTCCTCCTCACTGCACTCCCCTCTCCCGGCTCCACAGCCCCACCATCTCCCGGGTGTACTCGAGTCGTGAAGTGGGCAAAGGGAGGAGCAGCCGGGAGAATGGCCGGGTGACGACACATCCAGTGGAGCTTCTGCGGTAGTGTTGCATTCCCCACTGTCCCGCCTTCCCCCACCCCCCCTCGCATGAGGAGTCCTTTTTTGAGGCGCCTCAAAAATAGACTCCTCACACAGCTGGGAGAACGGCCGGGTGACGACTCATCCACAGGAGCTTCTGCGGTAGTTTTGCATTCCCCTTCCCGACCCACCTTTACTCCCCCCCTTTCCCCCCCAACCTGTGTTTCTTGGGGGTGTTGTAACCCCATTCAAACCGCCCTCCCCCACTTCCCGCTCTCCAACCCCCCACCCCTCTCCCTCCCCCCCCAATCCCCTCACCACCGTCCACGGTGGTGGTGCCATGCTCACACATCTACACCTCTCCCCCTCCTTCCCTCCTTTACCACCCCTTCATCCTACCACCCCTCCTTCCCCCCCAGGGCCCCGCCATCTCGCGGGTGTACTCGCGCGGTGATGGTGACTCGCCTCATGGTGTAGCCCCCCTCCCCTCCTCTCACCCCCCCCTTCCTGCCTTACTCCGAATTACCCCCTTCTACCCCCAATTTTCCCCGTGCTCGCCTCTTATCACCCTCCTTCCCCCGGAGGGCCCCACCATCTCGCGGGTGCACTCGCGAGGCGACGATTCTCCTGATGGTGTAATGCCACCCCTGGTCTTCTCTCTCCCTTAACCCTGGTCTCCCCCCCCCCCATCCCTTTCCCCCCTACACCAGGGCCCCACGATCTCGCGGGTGTACTCACGAGGCGACGATTCTCCCGATGGGGCGGCAGGCATCAAGGTGGACTACTTTTCGGCCACGGTGGTGGTGCCGCGCTCACACATCTATACGTCCATCCGGGAGCTCAGGAAGGTATGTGCAGAGTTATTGTGGTGGGGGCATGGTTGAGAGCAGGCAATAGGTGGACTATTTCTCAGCAGCGGTGGTGGTGCCGCGCTCGCACATCTACGCGTCCATCCGGGAGCTCGGGGAGGTTAAATGAATAGGATGAATGGGATGCAATATGGTGAATGGGGTGCAACGGGGTGCATTGGGGTGCAGTGGCGTCCAACGGATGCTACTTCTCAGCCACGGTGGTGGTGCCATGCTCGCACATCTTTGTGTCCATCTGGGAGCTCAGGAAGCTGGGCTGTTTGGGGATGAGGACGATTGCTGGTGAAGGTTGGGTGGCTGAGAGAGCACGCATCAAGAGGTGGACTACTCCTCAGCCGCGGGGATGGAGGTGGTGCTACGCTCACATATCTACATGCCATAGGGAAGAGGGAGAGGAGAGGGAGAGTGTTCTTTTTTAGCCGGGGTGGTGGTGCTGTGCTCACAGATCCACACGTCCATCCGGGAGCTCAGGAAGGTGGGCTGGTGCAGAGCAGGGGGGTTATTGTGAGGGAAGTGTAGAATGGTTCAGAGCAGGCATCAAGGTGGAATACTTATCAGCCACGGTGGTGGTGCCATGCTCCCCACTCTATCAGGAAGCTCAGGAAGGTACGTGTTGAGAGTGGGGAGTTTTTGTGACGGGGGTGTGGAATGGTGGCACCGCCCTCGCACATCTACACGTCAATTTTAGAGGGAAGGCAGCATCGTTTAGGGGGAATTCAGGTGGAATAGTTCTCAGCCACGGTGGTGGTGCCGCGTGCACACATCTACACTTCGATCCATGAGCTCAGGAAATTACGCGGTTGAGAGGAGGAACGATGCTGGGAATGATATGCTGGCACATAGGCTGGTGCTAAGATGGGCTCATCCAACGCGGTACGACTGTGCTCCCAACGGGATTCAACCATCTATTATCCTGTCCATGTTGATTTCTTCTGTACTCTCTTTCCTTCATGCTTTACATGGCCTCTTTCTTATTTTGAGTTGACTAAACGAAATTAACCATCTGTTATGCCATCCACGTTGATTTTCTCTTGTACTCTCTTACCTTCATACTCTCTTAACCCCCCCTCCCCCAAGCTTTCTCCCCTTTCCTTATGTAGCCTTTTCAAATCCCCCCTTCCATTTTTTGTGCCTTCCCTGCAGGCTGGTGGAAGTGGGGTGCTGGTAACGCCTGTTACATATATTTTCGACGAAGAGCCGCTTCGTTGGAAGAAGCTGCTCAATGAAATTGGTCTTTAGAAAGCGGGGCCTCTCCTCTCTCTGTTATATGCTTTCTTGGAATGACCAGTGTGTTTTGTACGTCGCACATGTCATCCATCAACCTTCAGGTCAAAGAAATGCAGCTAAGCTCTCATGCAACCAGTGTACAACCTAGCTTTATATTTTGGGCAGACATCACAAATCGTTTTTATCTTTATGTTGGCTTTGCTTGGGTCTTTTGAGGCCTTCCGCTAGCTTGAAACACGCAACCCTAAGCATATCTTGAATGGAGGAGTTCACTCCATCCATCCGTTTTTGTATACATTGTATTAGCGTTATGTAGTTGCGTTATATGATTCATGTGGGAACAAAGAAGTGCTTCTCCTAAAATCCCTTGCTCACTTCGGTCACAATGTCCAGGCCCCAGCTCGTCATTCCTGTCTGACCTGGTCTCAGCAAGTTTTCAAAAGCACGTGCTCGTCATCACCACCAGAGTCCAGCAACGTGGATTCCGCCAGCGAGGCACAGTTTTTCTGATTCGCCGTTGACCTCCTGGGTATGTTGCAATGGCCAATCCGGTTGGTGCAACACGGTTGACCTGCCCAGCAGGGCCAGCAAAGGAAGAGAAGCGGGAAAAATCCCAGCGGTGCCGCGGCTCTTGCCACGCTGGCGCGCCATGTCAGCGCTTGACCACGTTCCCCTGCTCCACCGCGACGAGCACTCGTTCCCCTCCCTCCACCCACTCTCCCTCCTCCCCTCCCCCCCACCTCCTCTCCCCCCAACGCCAACAATTCAATATAAATTTTCCCGCCGTTCCGTCACTCCTCACCTCAACTCCTCACAACTCCAGAATCTCGCATATTTACTCGCCATATTTCTTGCACCCTTGACTCCAGCTCCCCATCATTCATATTTCTTCCATTAACGGTGTAGCTCTAGTGCGTCTCTTCTCTAGTGCATCTCTAGTTCGTCGCGCCAAACCTGCACATCTCTCGCCGTTCACCTCTCGCATAAGAAACTCCTCAAGAAATCATTCGATTTCGGGACATCCTCGATTGACAACTTTATTAGAGGCCGCGACTTCAAGCCGAAATGGCGCAGCAGCAAGCTCCGAACATGCAGAACATGGCACCAGCGGGAGCGTACGTCGCTCCGCCTCCCCCATACGCCGCGGCAGTGCCAGCGCCCGCGGGCACTCCGGACGGGTGCTGCGCGAACAACAAGCGATCAGCGCTGTACACGTGGCTCCCTCTCAGCCTTCGCATCGGAATCTTTCTATGGTGCCTCATCTCGTTCAGGTGTGCGACGCCTCACCTTCCAGTTAATGAAAATCAAGCATTTCCCCCTTTTATTCTGATCACGGTCTCACTCTCACTACTACTGACTCCATGCCTTCTGCTGCTCTTCCGCCCTATGTCGCAGTCTGTGCTTCGCTGTCAAAGGGGGGGTGACGGTGTACGGCGCGGGAGCGTACCTGGTGGCAATGACGATCCTCGGGTTCATATTCGCCATACTGTTCATCATCTACAACGTCGTGCGCATCTTTGTCGCGGGCTCGGAGGTCTACGACGCCAAAATGGACCTCACTCAGCTCTTTGAGACTTACGTAAGTGAAATCTATACGATTTCATCGATTTTTTAATATAATTATTTTACTACTATTATTGCCGGCCGTTCTGATTGCTAATCTATGCTTTGAGGTGCGTCAAAGCTTTACGATTTTCTGGTTTTGTCCGTTATTTACCAGTTCCGTTCTCTAATATATGTGATTTACACCTCCCTATGTCTCATTCACATCGTTACTGCACAGATTATGTCAATTTTACTCTTCGCAGCCGCCACGTCAGCTGCAGCTGCGAGTAGCTTGTGGTGGACCGCCACTACAACGGCAAGGTATGCTCCGCTTTCGCTATAGGTACAGTAACATCTCAACTTCCCACCTGTTAAACGTCCAATTTGTTCTTGAGACCAACTTCAACTCGCATACTACAAGTCAGCCAGGAACGAATAGGGGAAAGAAGGCACATGGTCGTGACGCACATGAATCTTGTTCCGAGTGATTTTCCAAGCCGGCATTTGCCTTTATCCTTCCCCTTGATGCCCCTTAATGAAACAGTCTATGGAGCGGTTGGCCATATGGCTACTACGACCCTGAGTCGGAGCTCGGAAAGGTTCGCGGAGCCTCTGCCATGGCGTATTTGGCGTCGTTCACCTACATCGCACTCTACTGGTACTACAACGTCCGCCTGTTCAAGCGTGCGGTCCTCAAGGCTAGCTTGGAAGCAGCAGCGCCCGCAGTGCAGGCAGCCAAGGACAACGTCCCTCCTTACAATGTGTGACGGCTGAAGGCTTGCAAGCTGCACTGTAATTGGAAGTCAGTCAGAGTAGATTCCGTAGCTCGTGTCAGTCTCGAGGCCATCTAGCCTTGGGTCTTCAATCACTAGGAAGGTCTGACACGGACCATCAGATTTGCCTGACTTCGAGTTTGACACGAGCTGTAGAATTGACCTCCAATGCTCTGACCACAGCCTGTTTTCTTTCTCATCTGATTTTGTGGTACTCTAGGACACTTGTTGTCACGGCAAAGATGAGCTTCAGACTGTGGCTGTGGTGGTTTGTGCTCGCTTGTTACTCGTCAATGCTAGCAAGGCGGAGTTTTTCTCACGTAGGTTTGAATACCCCTATTTTAATAGTAAAATTGTACAGGACATACTCGGATAAGTGTGCCCTTGCGCTAAAGTGTTTAAAAGCAGTGTAAAAGGTGATGTCGCACGAGTGAACGAAGCGATGAGACGGCGCGTGGTAAAAGTGGCAGTCAGACGCGAAGGGGGAAGCCAAAGAAGACACAAAGGACGGTGCGAGCAGTGAGCTTGTCCACGTTAGACGCAAGAACGTGAGCGAGGCAGCCCTAGACGTGGAACGCAAACGCGTCACCTGGGGACCCGGTCCATAGGAGGGTCAGCGAAACCTGAGGCCATAGGGAGTGTGGCCACCAGGCCTCTGGATAGGATTCGAAGTACTTTTTCTTGTAAGGGTACTCGCTTGCTGCCACTTTTTCTGTAAGGGTTTTTTTTTTAGCTACTTTGTAATATAAGGGTCCTAAATATTTGTACTTTTTCACATAAGGGTATAACTCCAGCGCAGCCTTACGCTTTACTGTAGTTACAGGATCTCGCATGATCAGACGACTGACGTGTTGTAGATACTGTATGATGTGACGACGTGCCTTGGGTGGCACTCGACAGGGTGCACCAAGATTTTTGGTTGTTAGTGCTGAAGTGGAGGGAATGTCGCACCTCGATAATTTTGCTGTTAGTGCGTATTTCTACATTAGAGCGTTCAGTACCAGGGAAGCAAACTTCGCGAAGTACCAAATCAAACCGAACAGGAATTCGCGTTTTGACCCTCGGACCTCACTGTTTCGCGTTTCAGAGTCCATTTCGGGTTTGCTGGTACTGATTACTATCTTGTAGAAATACGACCTCATTCCCAAGACCCTTCCTGGTCTCGACCTGATTTCCCGTTAGTGCCCCACTCGGTTTTTTCTTTTCTTTCTTTCTTTAATTTCTTTTAACGAATGTAGTGGCGGATACGACTCTACCAACACGAATTATACATTCAAGATGACAGGTTTTGTAACTGTGCGCATGAATTCCTGGGTGAGTGGCAGCCATAAAAAGCGTAAACCATTAGCAGAAGAAATTGACGACGTGATCCCCGTCGTGCGCGGGCAGGGGCCAGGTAAAAACTGTTAACGTAGAAACGAATGATTACTAGAGGTGGAAACCTAGAACAAATACTAGTTGGTTGTACTCACTAGAAGCATACCTCAGTCTAGCCTATAACTTCTACATAGATAATATGTATAAGTTGACACACCCCCTAGGCTAGACAAGGGGTGAAACTAAACAAGAAGCAAACAGCTCAGGGCGGCACTACTAGTCCAACCACTGAGGCAGGGGTCTGGAGACCAGTCAGCAAGAATACAACCAAAACTGAAGCAAGCCAGGGTGGCACTACTAGTCCAGCCACTGGAGGTAAGGCCACAAGGCCAGTCTGACAAGCATATATAATAGAGAGTACACAATCAGGATCCTAACAGGGGAGCAGCTATAGGAACAAGACCAAGCTGTACACAGTGCCGCTGATGATCTTTAGGCGCAAGCGCCTTAGTAAAGATATCAGCTGTGTTGGCACCTGAGGCCAAGTGAACTACGCGGGCCTGGCGGCGCTGCTGTAGCTCGCGCAGGAGGAAGTACCGCAGCTGGATATGCTTCGCTCTGCCCTCAAGCCGAGGCTCCTGACACAGGAGTATCATGGCCCTGTTGTCAGCGTACAGGACCGGGGCAGAGCTAGGCCGCTCACCTAAGTCTGTGAGCAAGAAGGTCAGCCAGCGGAGCTCTTGTGCCGCCATGGCACCAGCGTAGATCTCAGCCTCACAGCTAGACTGAGCCACAGACGACGAGCGAGTGGATCTCCAAGAGATAGCACCCGAACCAAGGCTGAAACAGTAGCCCTGCGACGACCTGAGCGTCTCAGCGTCGTCTGCCCAAGAAGCGTCTGTGTGCCCAGTAAGGACCACTGGCCTGCGTCCTCCTAGCACTAACCCCATGCCTGATGTACTAGCAAGATAACGCAAAACCCTCTTAGCGGCAGACCAGTGCTGAGGTCGGTGTCTGCCTGTAGCCACAAAGCGAGCCAGGATGCTGAGAGGGTATGCGAGATCTGGGCGAGTGCAAGTCATCAGGTACATGAGGCAACCCACCAGCTCTGCGTAGGGGCCACTGGGCTCTACTGGCTCCTCAGGAACGGGAGCAGAGAGCCCATGGTCTACGGGTAGAGGTGTGGGCTGTGCGGAGGAGAACTGAAGACCGAACCTCTGAAGGACCTGACGCACCAAGTGTGACTGGGTCAGAGTGATGGTGCGTGCTGCTCTGTCCCTAGAGATCTGCAGGCCAAGATAGCGACGCAGCTCTCCAAGGTCAGTGCAGGTGTGTCTCTTCAGCAGCTCAGCCTTCACAGAGGCCAGTGCGTCCCTGTCAGGAGTAGCGAAGACCAGGTCGTCTACGTAGACAAGGATGTAGAACGGAGTCTGGCCGGAACGCACAAACAGTGAAGGGTCAGCAGAGGACGGAAAGAACTGCAGGTCTGCTAACGTGGCACGTAGCGTGTCGTGCCACTCGCGGGGAGCCTGACGCAGGCCGTAGACCGGGCGCCTGAGAAGCCACTGGGTCCCAGGAGGGAAGGTACCAGTGAAGCCCTGTGGTCGGCGCAGGTAGACCTGCTCGTGTAGGCTGCCCTGAAGAAAGGCAGTAGAGAAGTCGAGGGAGTGAAGCTCGTAGTCACGCTGTGCTGCTACGTGTAGCAGCGCCTGAAGAGTGGTCATCTTCGGGGTCGGGGCGAAGGTCTGGAAGAAGTCAACCCCCTCGCGCTGACTGAAACCTCTGGCCACGTAGCGCGCCTTGAAGACAGGCGGCTCTCCAGGGGGGCGCTTCACCTTGAAGAGCCACCGACCATCGACTACGTTCACCCCAGGCGGGGGAACTGCGTCGACGTAAGTGCCGGTGGATCTCCAAGATGCCATCTCCTGCTCCATGGCAGCTATCCACTGAGAGGCCCAAGGTCCCGAGGTGGCCTCAGCGTAGGTGCGAGGGGTCGGGATGTCGAAGGCGTCTGGGTCACCCTCAGGGACTAACAGCATGGAGCAGAGATGGGGAGCAGCCTCGGAAAGGAAAGCCAGCTCGTACTGCCTGTCCTCTAGGACGTCACTGCCAAGGGCAGGAGCACCCCCGACGGACAGAGGACGGGCAGGGTCAGAGACCAGAGCGGTAGCGTAGTCAAGGCGGCGGGTAGAAGCGAAGTCAGCGACAGCAGCGACAAGCGCGTCAAGGCGCGAGACAGGAACAGCAGGGTCGGTAACAAGAGAGGCAAGGACCCGAGGGACAAGGGGACGAGCAGCACGGAGGTAGTCAGAGAACGGAGGAGGTGCAACAGCAAGGGACGAGGGAGGAGGGGACGGGAGGAGGGGAGGACGAGACGAGTGGGAACGGAGCAACATAGGGTGGGTGGGCAGGACAGGAGAGACGGGACGAGCACGGGAGGGACGGCGAGCCCAAACGTGAGACGGAGGGGTAGGGTCAGGGGACAGCGGAGGAGACACAGGAGGGGAACGAGGAGGAAGACGGGCCGGAGACGAGTCTGGCGGCGGGAACACAGGACCGTAGACAGGGAGGTCAGGAGGCGGTGGGGGAGACACCGGCGCGCGGTCCGGGGAGGGAAGGCCGAGCAGGCGGAGAGCGGAAACCGGCGGCGACGGCTGCTGCGGCGGCGACGACGGCTGGGCCGGAACTCTCGGACCAGCAGAGGCAGAACGACCGTCGGCAGAACACTCAACAGCAGCACCCCCAGAACCAACACCCCCAGAGCGAGAACCCCCTCCAACACCAGCGGCACCCCCAGAAGCCGCAGGACGAACACCCCCAGAAGCCGCAGGACGAACACCAACGGGAAGGGGGACGCGGCAAGGACGGACCGGGGGTACCACCAGAGTCAGCAGACTCCTCAACGGGGACAACCGACGGGAGGGGAGTGACGTGGGAGACACCAGACGGGGCAGGACGAGGCGGGAGAGGGGCAGGGGCTACCGGGGGAGAGGGAGCAAGGAAAAGGGGGGGGGCAACTGGGAGACCTCGGTGAGGGAAACGGCGGTAGAAGGAGACGGACTCATCAAAGGTGACGTCACGAGAGTGGAGGAAGCGGTGAGACGGCGGGTGGTAGAAAAGCCAGTCAGACGAGTCCAGGGGGAAACCGAGGAAGACACAGGGGACAGTGCGGGCAGTGAGCTTGTCCGTGCCAGAGGCACGAACGTGAGCAAGGCAGCCCCAGACGTGGAACGCAGACGCGTCACCGGGGGACCCGGTCCAAAGGAGGGTCGGCGAAACCTGCGGCCGCTGGGAGCGTGGCCACAGGTTAAGCTGGTGAGCCGCGTAGCGAACAGCGAACGGCCACAGAAAATGGGGGGCATCGGCATGGATCATGGAGGTACGGGCGACCTCCATGACCAAGCCGATGCGGCGCTCAGCAACCCCATTCTGCTGTGGCGAGTCCGGCAACGTGTACGACTGGGTGATGCCCTCCGCACGACAGAACTGTCCAAGCCGACCAGAGGCGAACTCGCCGCCACGGTCGGAGTGGAGACACAACACGGGGAGACCGCGGTGGAGACGCGCAGCCACAACCCACGGGAGAAGAACGTCGGGCCGTCGGCCTTCCGCTCCAGGGGAAACACCGTGGTGTAGCGCGTGTAGTCGTCGACAAGCACAAGGAAGTAGCGCTCACCGCGCGGTCCGGGGACGGGGGCAGGGCCCCAAACGTCCAAGTGCAGGGTCTGAAGGGGGGCAGTAGCAGGACGCAGCGAGGAGGAGTGAGGAGCACGGCGGAGCCGACCCTCAACGCAAGGCGTGCACGGTGGCGCAGTCGAGGGAGGAAGGGCAGGGAGCGACGCGGGGAGACCTAAGACAAGACCGTGCTGGGACATGTGACGCAGACGCGGGAGAGCAGGGTGACCTAAGCGGTGGTGCCAGAGAAGGGAGGGGTGAGTGAGGGACCGACACGAGCAAGCTGCAGCGACCTGGGAGGACGCACCAACCGGGGGGGAAGCGGTGTGTAGGGTAAACAGACCGGACACCGGGTCCCGGGGGAACGTCGCAAGGGGGGAACCTGAGACAGCCTCAGAACAGACAGCGAACCGCTCGTGCCCGGGGAACGTGGTGGTGACGCCGAGGTCCTGGAGACAGCCGACACCAACCAGGTTCCTGGAGAACGAGGGAACGTGGAGGCCAGTAAGGGAGCCCGAGGGAACTGCCGGACAGGGAAGGGACGTAGAACTGCGCGCGACGACCGGACCCGCAGAGGGGTCAGCGAGAGAGACAACAGCAGGTGCAGCAAGCGGCGTGAGCGTGGAACGGTCGCGGAAGAAGCAGGCAGAAGCACCAGAGTCGAGAGTGAAGGACAGCGACGCAGTGGCGGGGGCCGGGGACGGAGCCGGTGCAGCGACTAGACTAGGCAACCTAGGCAGTCCTACGCCTGTCGCAGCAGGGGAAGCTAAGCTACACAAGGGTGAAACACCTAAACTAGAGTACACAGGGTAGTAAGATCCATCAACACTAGAAGCGTCAGCATACAAAGCATGCAAAGCAGCACCTATCTGATCCATGTCTAACTCAAAGATCGGCACGCCCTGGCGGAGCAGGCTGTGCCAGTCAGGGAGGTCCGGGGCCGGGCCAAAGCGACGACGAAAAAGATCGTCGAGGCGGCGGAAACAGCGGGCGGTCGGGTGCGGGCGGCGGCACAGAGTGCCGCGGAGAGGCCCGGTCTGAAGCTGGTACTGGCAGGTCACAGCACTGGAGCCGCTGGTAGACGCCAAGCTGCGCGGGCCGCCACCACGGCCACCGCCTCCGGAGGTGCCGGGCAAACCAGGCGGGAGACGAGCCCACGGCTGCGGCGGGTGCTGCTGGGACGGCGGCTGCGGCTGGGGCTGGTCCTGCTGCTGCTGGGACTGCTGCTCCTGCCCACCGGTGGTAGTCCCCTCAGGCGGACTACCGTCACCACCACCACGACCACTACCACCTGCGTCACCACCCCTACCTCCCTGGCGGCCACGGCCACCGCGACGCGAGCGCTGCTGCGGGTGGACAGCAGCAGCCGTCTCGGTAAGAGGGGTCGCCGTGGCGACCGCAGCCGAAACGTCAGTGAACGTGCACGGGGATGGGGCACAGCCGTGAAAGATAGAGACTGGCGGCGCACCGCTCGACTGAGCGATAGTGCGCTGGCGAGTCTCGATCTCAGTGAGGGTGTCGACAAAGGCGGTCAGGGTGAGGTCACCCGGGTGCTGGCTAAGAAAGTGGTCGCGAGCACTAGCGAGGCGGTCTGGCAGGCGCATAGCGATAAAATAGAGCGTCATGCAGAAAGGAGGGGGGAGCGCAGTGAGCTGGGCAGCAGTGCTGGCAGTGCGATAGCGAGTCTCTAGGGCACGCAAATGAGTGGCAAAATCTGCGACAGTAGGGAAGGCAGCCAGGTCTGGGAACAGCATCGGAAAGAGCAAGCGGCCAGCAGAAGCGGAGGCAGGGGTGGAATAGCGAGCAATAACGGCGTCTAAATAAGCTTTGGCCGTTTCAACAGTAGGAAAACGCGAGCGCTCAGACACAGGGAGGGCGTGACTAATAGCAACCTGAGCTACTGCATCGCGTGAGTCCCAGATCGCACAGGCCAGCGCAGCAGTAGAGAAAGCCTCACGGTCATCAGAGGAGGGGTCAGCAGGGAGGGGAGTAGGTGCAGGGGGACGGGGGAGCAAGCCATCAGCATGGACAACCAGAGAGTGGCCATCCTGGCGCTGACCTGTAAGCTGGCGGCGAAGATCGGAGAGCCAGGCGGCGAAGTCAACCGCGTGGCCCTCAGCGTCCAGGCGGAGCACAAAGTCAGCCATCGTGCAGGGTCAGCGGCACAGCTCCTCAGCGACACAGCGGCACAGCAGCACAGCTCCTCAGCGGCACAGGAGCACAGCGGCGCGGGGACACGGCGGCAGCACTCTCCAGTAGGGCAGCAGCTAGGCGTCCCAGCGCAGGCAAGCAGAAGACACAGGGCCCGAGAGGACACGGCAGGCCGAGCAGGGGAGGCGGGCAGGTGCTCTGGGGCCGGGCTGGTGCTGGGAGGGGCCAGGCTGGTGCTGCTGGGGCCGGTCGGGCACGAGGAGGGGCCGGGCAGCGCTGAGGAGAGGCCGGGCGGCGCTAGGAAGGGGCCGGGCGGCACTAGGAGGAGGCCGGGCGGCACTAGGAGGAGGCCGAGCGGCACTAGGAGGAGGCCAGGCGGGCGAGCGCTAACAGCAGGCGCGACAGGGGCCAGCGGGCGCGACGGGGCCTAAGGGGCGCGACGGGGCCCAGCGGGCACGACGGGGCCCAGGGGGGGCGCGACGGGGCCGAGGAGGCGCGACGGGGACCAGCGGGCACGACGGGGCCCAGGGGGGCCGCGACGGGGCCTAACGGGCGCGACGGGGCCCAGGGGGGGCGCGACGGGGCCTAGCAGGCGCGACGGGGCCTAGGAAGCGCGAAGGGGCCCAGCGGGCGCGACGGGGCCTAGGAGGGGCGCGACGGGGCCGAACGGGCGCGACGGGGCCCAGAGGGGGGGGACGCGACGGGGCTTAGGAGGCGCGACGATGCCTAGGAGGCACGACGGGGCTCAGCGGGCTCGACGGGGCCCATGGGGGGCGCGACGGGGCCTAGGAGGCGCAACGGGGCCCAGCGGGGGCGCGTTAGGGCCTAGGGGTCGCGACGGGACCCAGCGGGCGCGACGGGGCCTAGGGGGAGCGCGACGGGGCCTAGGAGGCGCGACGGGGCCCAGCGGGCACGACGGGGCCCAGGGGGGGCGCGACGGGGCCTAGGGGGCGCGACGGGGCCTAGGAGGCGCGACGGGCGGAAGCGGTAGGCGGGGGGATCCTAACCTAAGCGTGATACCATGTTAACGTAGAAACGAATGATTACTAGAGGTGGAAACCTAGAACAAATACTAGTTGGTTGTACTCACTAGAAGCATACCTCAGTCTAGCCTATAACTTCTACATAGATAATATGTATAAGTTGACAAAAACCTGTAAATTCAAGTCGCCGATATTTCGTAGGCGCGACATTCCCTCGCCGAAATGGGTAGGGGGGAAAAGATGGTTTGACATATCACGTCCAGGGCTTTCTTTTCGTTTCAGGCTACCCTGTAATTTCAAGGTAGTTTCAGGGCTTTCTTTTCGTTTCAGGACTGTCTCTCTTAGTGGGGGACTTAGCCGAATCCTCTGGGTTGCAGTAGCTTTGTCTCTGCCAGTGGGGGACTTCACCAATTTTTCGGGGTCGCTCGAGGGCTGTGGGAGGAATGCCTTTGGCAGTGGGGGACTTAGCCGAAATCTTGGGTTGCGGGGGGTATAGGAGGAATAACTCTCGGATTGGGGGGGGACTTAGCCGAAATCTACAGGTTGCCAAGGGGATCAATGATTACAGCGGGGGATCGCATGTGTGATTGTGTAAGGGTGATTTTACACAACACTTTTCCGCATCAGGGTGCTAACGCTGCACCACTTTTCAAAATCAGGGTCCGGTACAAATTTAGTTTTTTTCATAAGGGTCCAAAACTAAACCACTTTTAAATATAAGGGTCCAACACCAACCCCAGCCTTATAGTAAGGGCCGTAAGGGTATTTTACCCTGATATCCTGAGGCCTGGTGGCCACATGTTAAGCTTGTGAGCGGCGTAGCGAACAACGAACGACCACATAAAATGGGGTGCATTGACATGGATTCTGGAGGTACGTATCAAACTGAGAGAAGTGAATGATTGGGTAGAGGGAGAGTACAGATAGATATACCTAAGTATTGTACCCTCTAAGAGGTGACCCTATACAGTCTATGCAAACATAACAAATACACATGTTTGACACACCCCCTAGACTGCATAGGGGAATGTCCTAAACAAGCAGCTCAGGGCGGCACTACTAGTCCGACCTCTGAGACAAGGGTCTAAGAGACCAGTCAGAAGGAGTACAGGCAAGGCGAAAACAAGACAAGGGCGGCACTACTAGTCCAGCCACTGGAAGAGGACACAAGTCCAGTCTCAGTATACATATAAAGGACAGTACAAAGTCAAGGCCCTAGCAAGTGAGAGGCTACAGGAACTAGACCGAGCTGTACACAGTGCCGCTGATGATCTTTAGGCGCAAGCGCCTTCGTAAAGATATCAGCTGTGTTGGCACCTGAGGCCAAGTGTACTACGCGAGCCTGACGTCGCTGCTGTAGCTCACGCAGGAGGAAGTACCGCAGCTGAATATGCTTCGCTCTGCCCTCGAATCGAGGCTCCTGACACAGGAGGATCATGGCCCTGTTGTCAGCGAACAGGACCGGGGCAGAGCTAGGCCGCTCACCTAAGTCAGTGAGCAAGAAGGTCAGCCAGCGGAGCTCCTGTGCCGCCATGGCACCAGCGTAGATCTCAGCCCCACAGCTGGACTGCGCAACAGACGAGGAGCGGGTAGCCCTCCACGAGACGGCACCTGAGCCAAGGCTGAAGCAGTAGCCCTGGGTAGACCCGAGTGTCTCGGCGTCGTCTGCCCACGAAGCGTCTGTGTGTCCAGTAAGGACCACTGGCCTGCGTCCTCCTAGCACAAACCCCATGTCCGATGTACCAGCAAGATAACGCAAAACCCTCTTAGCGGCAGACCAGTGCTGCGGTCGGTGTCTGCCTGTGGCCACAAAGCGAGCCAGGATGCTGAGAGGGTATGCGAGATCTGGGCGAGTGCAAGTCATCAGGTACATGAGGCAACCCACTAGCTCTGCGTAGGGGCCGCTGGGCTCTACCGACTCCTCAGACATTGGAGCGGAGAGTCTCTGGTCTACAGGCAGAGGGGTGGGCTGTGCAGAGGAGAACTGAAGGCAGAACCTCTGAAGGACCTGGCGCACCAAGTGTGACTGAGTCAGGGTGATGGTGCGCGATGCTCTGTCCCTGGAGATTTGCAAGCCAAGGTAGCGGCGCAGTTCTCCAAGGTCAGTGCACGTGTGTCTCTTCAGCAGCTCTGCCTTCACGGAGGCCAGTGCGTCCCTGTTTGCTGTGGCAAAGACAAGGTCGTCGACGTAAACAAGGATGTAGAACGGAGTCTGGCCAGAACGAACGAAGAGTGAGGGGTCTGCGGAAGACGGAAAGAACTGCAGGTCAGCAAGCGTAGCACGGAGAGTGTCGTGCCACTCATGGGGAGCCTGGCGCAGGCCGTAGACGGGGCGCCGCAGGAGCCACTGGGTCCCAGGAGGGAAGGTGCCAGTAAAGCCCTGAGGGCGACGCAGGTAGACCTGCTCGTGTAGGCTGCCCTGAAGGAAGGCAGTGGAGAAGTCGAGGGAATGAAGCTCGTAGTCATGCTGAGCAGCTAGGTGTAACAGAACCCGAAGAGTAGTCATCTTCGGGGTCGGAGCGAAAGTCTGGAAGAAGTCCACCCCCTCACGCTGACTGAAGCCTCTAGCCACATAGCGCGCCTTGAACACAGGCGGCTCTCCAAGAGGGCGCTTCACCTTGAAGAGCCAGCGGCCATCGACTACGTTCACCCCAGGCGGGGGAACTGCGTCGACGAAGGTGCCGGTGGATCTCCAAGATGCCATCTCCTGCTCCATGGCATCTATCCACTGCGAGGCCCAGGGTCCCGAAGTCGCCTCAGCGTAAGTGCGAGGGGTCGGGATGTCGAAAGCGTCAGGGTCACCCTCAGGGACTAGCAGCATGGAACAAAGATGGGGAGCTGCCTCGGACAGGAAAGCAAGCTCGAACTGGCGGTCCTCCAGGACGTCACTGCCAAGGTCAGGAGCACCCCCGACAGACGGAGGACAAGCAGGGTCACAGACCAAAGCTGTGGCATAGTCAAGGCGGCGGGTAGAGGCGAAGTCAGCGACCGCAGCGACAAGAGCGTCAAGGCACGAGACCGGAACAGACGGGTCGGTAACGAGAGAGGCAAGGACCCGAGGAACAAGAGGACGAGCGGCACGAAGGTAGTCAGACAGCGGGGGGGGTGCAACAACAAGGGAGGACGGAGGAGGCGACAGCAGAAGGGGAGGACGAGACGCATGGGAACGAAGCAACATAGGGTGGGAGCGCAAGACAGGCGAGGCAGGACGAGCACGGGAGGGACGGTGAGACCAGACGTGCGACGGAGGAGTCGGGTTCGGAGACAGGGGAGGGGACACTGGAGGGGAACGAGGGGGAAGACTGGCCAGGGACGAGTCCAGCAGAGGGAACACGGGGCCATAGACGGGAAGAGGAGGAGACGGTCGGAGAGGAACAGACGCAGGGTCGGGGGACGGAAGGCCGAGCAGGCGAAGGGCTGACACCGGCGGGGACTGCTGCTGCGGCGGCACAACGGCGACACCTGGACCGCAAGCTGCTCCTCGGCGACCACCGGCACACTCCACACCAGCACCCCCAGAGGGACCACCCCCAGGGCGACCTGGACGAGCACCCCCAGAGTCAGCGAACGGGTGCTGCAACGGCGGCGGCGGCGGCGGCGGCGGCAGCGACAACGACGGCTGCAGCGGCGGCAGAGGCGGTGGAGGAGGGGACTGGGGAGGGGACGCCGGGGGAGGGGCGGCCGGCGAGGACTGCACAGGAGGGCTACCAGAGTCAGAAGACTCCTCAACCGGGTCCACCGACGGACGGGGGGTGACGTGGGACACACCAGAGGGGGCAGGATGGGGAGGAGGAGGAGGAGGGGCAGGGACTACCGGGGAAGGAGTGACCAGGAACAGGGGGGGGGTAGCCGGGGGACCGCAGTGGGGGAAGCGACGGTAGTAGGAGGCGGACTCGTCAAATGTGACGTCGCGAGAGTGAAAGAAGCGGTGAGACGGCGGGTGGTAAAAGTGCCAGTCGGACGCGTCCAGGGGAAAACCGAGGAAGACGCAGGGAAGGGTGCGGGCAGTGAGCTTGTCCGTGCCGGAGGCACGGACGTGAGCAAGGCAGCCCCAGACGTGGAACGCAGACGCGTCACCAGGAGACCCAGTCCAAAGACGGGTCGGCGAAACCTGCGGCTGCTGAGGGTGCGGCCACAAGTTAAGCTGGTGAGAAGCGTAGCGCACAGCGAACGGCCACAGAAAATGGGGTGCACCGGCATGGATCATGGAGGTGCGAGCCATCTCCATGACCAAACCGATGCGTCGCTCAGCGACCCCATTCTGCTGTGGGGAGTCCGGTAGGGTGAACGTCTGGGTGATGCCCTCCGCACGACAAAAGCGACCAAGGACACCTGAGGCAAACTCGCCACCACGGTCGGAGTGAAGACGCAAGACAGGGAGACCGCGGTGGACACGCGCAGAGACAAGCCAGGGGATGAGAGCGCCAGGCACGTCGGCCTTGCGCTCCAGGGGAAAGACGGTGGTGTAACGAGTGAAGTCGTCGACAAGCACAAGGAAGTAGTGCTCTCGACGCGGCCCAGGGATGGGGGCTGGGCCCCAGACGTCCAGGTGCAGGGTCTGCAGTGGCGCGGCGGTAGGGGGAAACGAGGAGGAGTGAGGGGCACGGCGAAGCCGACTCTCGACACAAGGCGTGCAAGGTGGGGCTGGGGAGGAGGGAAACGCGGGGAGAGAACCTGGGAGACCAAGGACAAGACCGTGCTGGGACATGTGACGCAAACGCGGGAGCGCAGGGTGACCTAGGCGGTGGTGCCAAAGGAGAGTCGGGTGAGTGAGGGACCGACAGGAGCAGGCAGCCGCAACCTGGGTGGGCGCTCCAGCCGGGGGGGGTCACGGTGTCCAGAGTGAACAGGCCGGACACCGGGTCCCGGGGGAACGTGGACAGGGGGGCACCAGTGGCGGCCTCGGTACAGACAGCATACCGCTCGTGACCAGGGAACGTAGTGGTGACGCCAAGGTCCTAGAGGCAGCTGACACCAACTAGGTTCCTGGAGAACGAGGGGATATGCAGACCTGTGAGAGTGCCCGAAGGAACCGCCGGACAGGGAAGGGTGGTGGAACTGCGGGCGACTGCTGAGGAAGCGGTCGCGGGCGACAGCAAGGCGGTCAGGGAGGCGGGTGGCAAGCAGGTAAAGGGTAGAGGTAATGGGCGGCTGGTGGGCTCTAAGCTGTGCGTCAGTGCAGGCAGCGCGCCAGGTCTCATCTATCGAGCGCAGGTGGGCAGCGAGGTCAGAGACAGTGGGGAAAGATGCAAGGTCAGGAAAGAGCATCGGGAGGATCAGGCGACCCACCGAGGCAGCCGGAGGGGTGGAATAGCGCTTGATGACAGCATCTAAGTATGCCTGAGCAGTAGTGAGGGACCTAAAGCGAGGGCGCTTGGACGGGGGAAGGGCGTTGCTAATAGCAAGCTGGGCGACAGCATCGCGAGAAAGCCAGACAGAGCGCGCACGGGCAGTGGCAGCAGTAGACTCGCGCTCAGTGGGTGTGGAGTCAGCGGGCAGAATAGCAGGGGGGTCTGGGCAGGGGAGCGTACCGTCAAGGTGTGCGGAAAGCGGTTCACCATCCTGCCGCTGGCCAGTGAGTTGGCGCCGGAGATCGGCAAGCCACGCCTCGAACTCCAGAGGCTGGCCTTCAGCGTCGAAGCGAAGCTCCGCCGCCATCAGGGGCAGTGCAGGACGGAACAGTACGGTGCAGTTAAGTGCAGCGCAAAGCAATGCAGTGCAGGGCGGGGCAGTGCGGGGCAGGGCAGCGCAGGGCGGGGCGGTGCAGGGCGGGGCGGTGCAGGGCGGTGCAGTGCGGTGCAGGGCAGTGCAGTGCGGAGCAGGTCGGTGCAGGGAGGGGGGGGGGGGGGGGGAACCATACCAGTGAGGAGGAAGGGGCCGGGGCTGGGATGAGCGCAGGGGCCGGGCCGGTGCAGCGGGGCCGGCAGACGCAGCGGGGCCGGGCAGGGCGCAACGGGGCCGGGCGGGTGCGACGGGGCCGGGCGGGCACGACGGGGCCGGGCGGGTGCGACGGGGCCGGGCGGGCGCGACGGGGCCGGGCAGGTGCGACAGGGCCGGGCGGGTGCGTTGGGGCCGGGCGGGCGCGACGGGGCCGGGCGGGTGCGACGGGGTCGGGCGGGTGCGACGGGGCCGGGCTGGTGCGACGGGGCCGGGCCGGTGCAACGGGGCCGAGCGGGTGCGACGGGGCCGGGCAGGTGCGACGGGGCCGGGCAGGGGGCAATGGGGCCGTGCAGGGCGCGACAGGGCCTGAAGGCTTAACGGGGCCCAGGAGGGGCGCTACGGGGCCCAGGAGGGGCGTTACGAGGCCCAGGAGGGGCACTACGGGGCCCAGGAGGGGCCCAGGAGGGGCGCGACGGGGCCCAGGAGGGGCGCTACGGGGCCCAGGAGGGGCACTACGGGGCCCAGGAGGGGCCCAGGAGGGGCGCGACGGGGCCCAGGAGGGACGTGACGGGGCCCAGGAGGGGCACTACGGGGCGAGGGGCGCAGCAAGGCCCGGGAGGGTCGCAACGGGGCTAGGAGGTCGCGACGAGGCTAGGGGGTCGCGAAGGGGCCCAGGGGGTCGCGACTGGGACTAGGGGGTCGCGACGGGACTAGGGGGTCGCAACGGGGCCCAGGAGGGGCGCGACAGGGCTAGGGGCACAACGGGGCCCAGTGGGTCGCGACGGGGCTAGGGGGGAGGCACGGCGGGGCCTAGCTAGGGGACGAGCGGAAGCGGTAGGTGGGGGGGGGATCCTAACCTACGCGTGATACCATATCAAACTGAGAGAAGTGAATGATTGGGTAGAGGGAGAGTACAAATTGATATACCTAAGTATTGTACCCTCTAAGAGGTGACCCTATACAGTCTATGCAAACATAACAAATACACATGTTTGACAGTACGAGCCACCTCCATGACCAAACCGATGCGTCGCTCAGTGACCCCATTCAGCTATGGGGAGTCCAACAGGGTGTACGACTGGGTGATGCCCTCCGCCCGACAGAACTGGCCAAGCCGACCGAAGGTGAACTCACCGCCACAGTCGGAGTGGAGACGAAGCACCGGCAGGGCGCGGTGTACTGGCGCAGCTACGACCCACGGGATAAGAGTGTTAGCCACGCTGACCTTTCGCTCTAGAGAAAAAACCTTTGTGTAGCGAGTGTAGTCGTCGACGAGCACCAGATAGTAGCGCTCGCGACGCGGCCCGAGGACAAGGGTTGGGCCCAAGACGTCCAAGTGCAAGGTTTGGAGTGGCGCAGTGGTTGGGGGGAACGAAGAGGAGTGAGGAGCACCGCGCAGCTGGACCTCAACGCAGGGCGTGCAGGAAGAGGTCCTTGAAGCGGCGGTAGCAGCGGACGGCGGTGTGACTGGGACGGTCGCACACAGTGCCGCGGCGGGGGCCGGTCTAAAGCTGGTACTGCCAGATCACCGCGCTGGAGACGCCACCCGACGCTGAGCTGTGCGCGCCGCCACCGCGACCGATGCATCAGCCTCGGCCCCCTAGTCTGCTTGACCGGTGCTTGTACCACCTCCGCCACCGCCGCCACCCCTGCCACCCCTCCCATCCCGACGCCCCCCCTTGGGGCGGCGACCCTTACCCTGACGAGGCTGCGCTGAGGCCGCCGCGGCGGTCTCAGTAGTAGGGGTGCTCTCAGCGACAGCGGCAGAATCATCAAAATAAGTGCACTAGGAGGGGCTCAAAGTGGGGACGCTCGGACAGTGGGATGACGTGACTGATAGCGAGCTGAACAACTGCGTCGTGCGACTCCCAGATAGAGCGGGCGAGCTCAGTAGCTGCAAAGGCCTCATGCTCAGCAGGCGTGGGGACATCAGGGAGTGCAACAGGCGGGTCGGGGCAGGGAAGCTTACCGTTGACGTGGACGGCCAGGGACTGGCCATCCTGGCGCTAACCCTTCAGCTGGCGGCGGTGGTCGACGACCCACGCCTCAAAATCGTCCGCCGGACCCTCTGTGTCCAGGCGTAGCATCGCATCCGCCATCCCTACAGCTGCAGCAGTGGACGACTGGGAGAGGAGGAGGAGCAGGGGCAAAGGCAAGGGCGGCAAAGAGCGGTGGAGAGCGGTGGAGGAGACAGCTGGCAGAAGTGCTGGCTCAGAGTGGAACCAGAGTCGGCGACGACAAAGGGGCCAGCAGGTCGGGGTGGCACAGCGGCGCGGCGAGCTGGAGCGGCGCGGCAGGCTGGGGCCAGAGACCTGGCGGGCGAACTGGGGCCGGCGAGCAGAGGTCGACACGCCGTGGCCAACGCGAGCTGGGGCCGGCGAGCAGGGGTTGGTGGGAGTCGGGGCCGGTGAGCGCGGGGCCGGTGAGCGAGTGGCCGGCGAGCAAGGTCCGGCGAGCGCGAGGCCGACGCGCGATGGGCCGGCGAGCGAGGGGGGGCCGGCGAGCGCAGGGCCGGCGAGCGAAGGGCGGATGCGTGCGGGGCCGACGAGCGCGGGGCCGGCGCGTGATGGGCAGGCGAGTGCGGGGCCAGCGAGTGCGGGGCCGGCGAGCACCGGGCCATCGAGCGCGGGGCCGACGAGAGCGGGGCCGGCGAGTGAGAGGCTGGTGCGCGAGGGGCTAGCGGCGGGCTAGGAGTTGCGCGGCTCGCGAAGAGATGCGCGGCGCGAGCTAGGGCGGGCGATGGCGGTCTAGGGCGGAAGCGCTGGTGGGCGGACCTAACCTATCTGATACCATTTGAGAATAACGCAATGACTAGAAGGACGGGATATAAGACAACATATGGTTGGGTGCTGTACACTCTAAGAGCACGAGCCCTTCTAGCCTATAACTACTAGATATATAAATATGTATAAGTTGACACCACCCGCCCCCTCCCCTTCCCCCCTCCCCCACCCCTACGTGCACTATTTTTTGGCCACGCTCGCAAATCTACGCGTCCATCCGGGAGCTCAGTAAGGTAGGCTGGTGAAGACCAAGGGGGTTATTGTGGGAGGAGTATAGAATGGTTCAGAGCTGGCATCAAGGTGGAATACTTTTCAGCCACGGTGGTGGTGTCATCTTCCCCATTCTCAACACATCTACGCGTCTATCAGGAAGCTCAGAAAGGTACGTGTTGAGAGTGGTGAGTTTTTGTGAGGGTGTATGGAAGAGTGGTGCCGCGCTCACATCATCTACGTGCCGATTTTTGAGCTGGCGAAGGTGGGCTCATTCTCATTAGGGATGGTACAGGTGGTAGGCAAGGCTGTGATGTTTAGCAGGTAGAGGGGAATTTTGGCTGGACTATTTCTCAGCCCCGATGGCAGTGGTGCCGTGCTCGCACATCTACTCGTCCATCCAAGAGCTCAAGAGGTTCGTGGTTGAGAGGAGGAACGTTGCTAGGAAAAATATTCTGGCACATGGGCTAGTGCAGAGATGGGCTCATTCAACGCACGACGACTGTGCACCCAACCAGATTCAATTATCTGTTATGCATGCCATCCATGTTGACTCCCTCCTGTACCCTCATACCTACATGCTTTACAAGACGTGGCCCTTTTCTTATCTGCCCCCCCCATCTCAGAAACACGTCCGTTAATCACTGTGCTAAAAGGGCTTCTTAAATTGCGGGTCAGCGCGCCCATAGCCCCCTATATCAACTAACAAATATATATATCCTAGTTAGGGCGTATTCCTACTGTCCAGGATCAGGATCGGGATAAAGAAAACGGAGCTGATCCTGGCGGGCAACCAAGAATGCCAGGATCAGCTTGGGCTTGTAGCCACGTCACGTCGCGCATGTGTAACTCGATTGGATATTGGTACAGGTTGATTCAGTAAAAGAAATTCGATTTTTTATGTTGCCACGTGGAGTCGCACATGCTGGAAGCGACAAACCGTAACGCACAGCAAACCTGGTCCGGAAAGCGGGCGAATTCGATTCAACACCAACTGCAGCCAAACATGTCGCATTTTGCGAGCTCGGGCACGTTTTCAGAGTAACGGAATGGACTAGAATGGAGGGATATAAGGGAATATATGGTTCGGTGTTGTACTCTCTAAGAGAACGAACCCTTCTAGCCTATAACTATACATATACAAATACATATAAATTGACACACACCCTAGGCTAGACAAGGGGCAATGCTTAGCGAGAGACACGCAGCTCAGGGCGGCACTACTAGTCCAACCCCTGAGGAATGGGTCTAAAGACGAGTCAGCAAGTGTACAAGCCAAACAAGAGTAACCCATGGCGACACCAATAGTCCAGCCACTGGAACAAGAGCCACAAGGCCAGTCAAGATAATATAAGTAGTACACAATCAAGGTCCTAGCAAGTGAGGAGCTACTGTAACTAGACCAAGCTGTACACAGTGCAGCAGATGATCTTTAGGCGCAACTGCCTTAGTAAAGATATCAGCCGTGTTGGCACCGGAGGCCAAGTGTACTACGCGGGCCTGGCGGCTCTGCTATAGCTCGCGCAGAAGGAAGTACCGCAGCTGGATGTGCTTCGCTCTACCCTCTAGTCGAGGCTCCTGACACAGGAGGATCATGGCCCTGTTGTCAGCGCACAGGACCTTTGCAGAGCTAGGCTGCTCACCTTTGTCAGTGGGCAAAAACGTCAGCTAGCAGAGCACCCGTGCCGCCATGGCACCAGCGTAGAACTCAGCCTCACAGCTGGACTGGGCAACAGACGACGAGCGGGTGGACCTCCACGAGATGGTGCCTGCATCAAGGCTAAAGACGTAGCCCTGGGAGGACCTGAGAGTCTTAGCGTCATCTTCCCACAAAGCGTCTTTGTGCCCTGTGAGAACTACTCGCTTGCGCCCTCCCAGCACTAGCCCCATGCCCGACGTACTTGCTAGATAGTGCAAAACCCTCTTAGCGGCTGACCTGTGCTGGGGTCGGTGTCTACCTGTCGCCACAAAGCAAGCCAGTATAGTAAGAGGGTATGCGAGATCTGGACGAGAGCAAGTCATTAGGTATATGAGTCAGCCTTCAAGCTCTGCATACAGATTACTGGGGTCAACCGACTTGTTAGGGACTGGAGTGTAGGCTGAGCACTGGAGAACTGAACACCGAATGTCAGAAGGACCTTGCGCACCAAGTGTGACAGTGTGAGAGTGATGGTGTGCGGCCCAAGGTAGCGGCTCAACTCTATTAGGTCATTGCAGGTGTGTCTCCTCAGTAGCACGGCCTTTATCGAGGCCAGTATGTCTCAGTCTGCAGTAGCAAAGACTAGGTCGTATACGTAGACTAGGATGTAGAACGGAGTTTGGCCTGAGCGAACGAAGAGTGAAGGGTAAGCAGAGGACAGGAAGAACTGCACGTCTGCTAACGTAGCACGCAGCGTATTGTGCCACTCACAGGGCGCCTGCCTCTGGCCGTAAACCGCGCGCCAGAGGAGCCACTCGGTCCCAGTAGGGAAAGAGCAAGATAAGCCCGGCAGTCGGCTTACAGTAGGTAGACCAGCTCATGCAGAGTGCCCAGGAGAAACGTTGTGGAGAAGTCAAGAGAGTGCAGCTCGTAGTCACGCTGTGTTGCTATGTGAAGCAACGCCCGAAGAGTGGTCATCTTCGGGGTCGGGGCAAAGGTCTGAAAGAAGTCAACACCCTAGCGCGGACTGAAGCCTCTAGCAACGTAGCGCGTCTTGAACACGGACGGCTCTCCACGTGGGCGTTTCACCTTAAAGAGCCACCAACCATCGACTATGTTCACCCCAGATGGGGGAACTGCGTCGATGTAGATGTTGGTGGATCTCCAAGACGTCATCTTCGCGTCCATGGCAGCTATCCACTGAGAACCCTAGGGTCCAGAGGTCGCCTCAACGTAGGTGCGAGGAATCGGGATGTCAAGGGCGTCTGGGTCACCCTCAGGGACTAGCACCATGGAGCAGAGATGAGGAGCGGCCTCGGACAGGAAAGCTAGCTCGTACTTTGTATCCTCTAGGATATCAGTGCCAAGGGCAGGTGCACCCCCGACGGACGGAGGATGGGCAGGGTCAGAGACCAGAGCGGTGGCGTAGTCAAGGCGGCGGGTAGAGGCAAAGTCGGTAACGACTGAGATAAGAGCGTCGAGACTCGAGACAGGAACGGACGGGTCGGTAACAAGAGAGGCAAGGACCCGAGGGATAAGAGGACGAGAAGTATGAAGAAAGTCAGAGAGAGCAGGCAGAGAGAAAATAAGGGACAACTGAGGAGGCGACGAGAGAAGAGGAGCACGAGATGCGTGAGAACGGTGCAACATAGGGTGAGAACGCTGAACCGGGGAGACGGGACGAGCATGAGAGGGACGGCGAGACCAGAAGTGAGACGGAGGCGTCGGGCTAGGAGACACAGGAGGAGACACAGGAGGAGAACGCTAGTGAAAACGAGCCAGAGAAGAGTCCAACGGAGGAAACACAGGGCCGTAGACAGGCGGAGGGAGGCGGTAATAGGGGAGGGGCGAGCGGCCGGTCGGGGGAGGGAAGATCGAGGAGGTGAAGGACGGACACCGGCGGCGACTGTGGCTGCTGCTAGTCGGCGCCCACACTAGAACCTCCTGCCGCACCACTGCGACCTCCAAGACAAGCACCCCCAGAACTAGAACACTCTCCAACACCCGCGCCACCTTTAGGACCACTGAGACGAGCTACAACAGTAACCCCAGAAATTAGCACCCCCAGAAACAACACGCTCCGCAGCGCCCGCACCCCCAGCTTTCCCAGAGCAACTGGACCCCTGGGGCTGCGGCAGCGGCGGCGGCGGCGGCGACGACGGCGGTAGCAGTGGTGGTGGTGGCAGCGGCAGCGGCGACTGCTGCTGCTGGAGAGGCGATGGAGACATCAGGGCAGAGGGCGCAGAGACAGGCGGCGGAACCTCAGCCGCAGGGCCCTTGGAGTCAGCGGACTCCTCCGCCGAGGCAACCGAGTGAAGGGGAGTGACGTGAGACACACCAGACGGGGTAGGACGGGGAGCGAGAGCTACCGGGGGAGTGGGGACAAGGAACAAGGGCGGGGTGACCAGGAGACCTTGGTGGGGAAAGCGGGTGTAGAAGGAGATAGACTCGTCAAAGGTGACATCACGCTTGTGAAAGTAGCGGTGAGATGATGGATTGTAAAAGTACTAGTCAGACGCGTCAAGGGGGAAGCCAAGGAAGACACAAGGGACGGTGCGGGTAGTGAGCTTGTCTGCGCCAGAGGCGCAAACATGAAGGAGGCAACCTCTGACGTATAACGTAGATGCATCACCAAGGGACCCGGTCCAGAAGAGGGTCGGCGAAACCTGCGGCCACTGGGAGTGTGGCCACAGGTTAAGCTAGTGAGCGATGTAGCGAACAACGAACGACCACATAAAAAGGGGTGCATCGACATGGATCATGGAGGTACGAGCCACCTCCATGACCAAACCGATGCATCGCTCAGCGACCCCATTCTGTTGTGGGGAGTCCAGCATGGTGTACGACTGGGTGATGCCCTCCGTACGACAGAACTGGCCAAGCCGACCGAAGGTGAACTCACTGCCACGATTGGAGTGGAGACGATGCATTGGCAGGGCGCGGTGTACTCACGCAGCTATGACCCACGGGATAAAACGTTAGCCACGTCGGCCTTCCGCTCCAGAGGAAACACCGTTGTGTAGCGAGTGTAGACGTCGACGAGCACCAGAAAGAAGCGCTCAAGACGCGGCCCGAGGACAGGGGCTGGGCCCAAGACATCCAAGTGCAGGGTCTAGAGTGGCGCACCAGCCAGACCTCAACGCAAGGCGTGCACGGAGGCGTGGGCGAGGGAGGGAGGGTAGGGGGCGACGTAGGGAGACCTAAGACAATACCCTGGTGGGACATGTGACGAAGACGGAGGAGTGCAGGGTATCCTAGCCAGTGTTGCCACAAAATGGACGGGTAAGCCGCAGCGACCTGAGTAGCCTCGGCCACCAAGCGGGACGCCCCCACCGGGGGGGACGCGGTGTCGAGTGTGAACAAACCAGACACCGGGTCCCAGGGGAACGTGGTGAGGGGGGCACCAGTGGTGGCCTCGGTACAGACTGCGTACCGCTCGTTTCTAGGGAACGTAGTGGTGACGCCGAGGTCCTATAGACAGCAGACACCAACTAGGTTCCTGGAGAACAAGGGGATGTGCAAGCCTATAAGGGGGCCCGAGGAAACTGCCGAATAGGAAAGGGTGGTGGAGCTACGGGCAACTACCGGACCTGAGGAGAGGTCAGCAAGAGCGACAGCGGCAGGGGTGGCAAGCGACATGAGTACAGTGTGGTCGCGAAAGAAGCAGGCGGACGCACCAGAGTCTTGCGTGAACGATAGCGCGGCGGTAATGTTAGCCGGCGGAGGGACTAGGCTGGAGCCGAGGCTAAACAAGGCAGGAGATCCTACGCCTGACGCATCAGGGGAGCCTAGACTACACACAGTGGACACACCTACACTAGGCAACATAGAGTAATACGATCCAGTTACACTAGAGTCATCAGCATACATGGCATACAAATCCGAGTGAATCTGATCCATATCCATCTCAAATACAAGCACACACGGCGACGTACCAAGCTGTGCTGGTGGGGGAGGTCCGGCGCAGGGCCAAACCAGAGACAGAAGAGGTCCTCGAGGCAGCGGTGGTAGCGGGTGGTGGTGTCACCAGGACGGTCGCACACGGTGCCGCGATGGGGGCAGGTCTGAAGAAGGTACTTGCAGGTCACCGCAGTGGAGCCGCCACTCGACGCCGAGCTGCGTACGCCGCCACCACGACCGCCACCGCAAAAAATGACAGGCCACCATGGCGGCGGAGGTCCCCACGGCTGTTGCAGCAGCTGCAGCTGCTGCTACTGGGGTTGCTGCTGCTGCTGCTCCTGCTGCTGCGTCGGGGCATCAACCCTGGTCCCCTCGTCTGCACCATCGGCACTTGTACCACCTCCACCACCGCCACCACCCCCACCATCCCTCCCTCCGCCATGTTCCCCCTTGGGGTGGCGGCCCCTACCCGGTCGAGGCTGCGCTGAGGCCGCCACAGCGGACTTTGCAGCAGGGGCTGTCTCAGTGACAGTGGCAAGAATGTCAGAGTAAGTGCACTGGGAGGGGGCACAACCCTGCAAGATAGGGACCGCTGCAGTACCGCTTGACTGAGCGATAGAACGCTGGCGGGACTCTATCGCGGACAGGGTGGTGACAAAGTCAGTGAGGGTGAGGTCAGCGGGGTGGAGACCGAGGAAGTGGTCGCGGGCAGTGGCTAGGTAGTTGGGAAGGCACGTGGCAAGGAAATAGAGGGTAACGTCGAGGGGGGAAGGTAGTACAGTGAGCTGGGCCTCAGTGCTAGCAGTGTGGTAGCTAGTCTTAAGCGCGGGCATGTGAGTAGCAAGATCAGCGACAGTGGGGAAGGACGCAAGATCAAGAAAGAGTAGGGGGAGCAGGAGACAGCCGGCAGAGGCGGAGGAGGGAGTGGAATAGTGTGCAATGACAACATGTAAGTAGTCCTTCGTGGTCTCTACGGTCTCTCGGACAGGGGGATGGCGTGACTGATAGCAACACCAACTGCACATCGCATTTCGTCCCGTGTTCTGCACATGTGGCAGCACTTTGCGAAATGCACCTCGGTTGCTGATCTACAGGCTGCAAAACGGCAGGATCAGGAATGCTGATCCTGATCCTGGATGGTAGGAAGTTCAGCTCATACAGAGTACAACACCTTGTACGCGTATCTCGCCCTTCCCCCTTCTAGTCCAACTTTTTCCTCGCTAGTTTGACATGGCATCTAGAGCTAGGTTAGTCCCTCGCGCCGCTCCACCCACCTCCTAACTGCTCCTAGCCCTAGCCTCCCCAGTCGTTCTACTCCCTGCCCGCCGCCAACTCGCTAGCTAGCCGCGCCAGCCTGCGCCCTGCTCGTGGCACCGCACCGACCAGCGTCTTCCCGCCCTCCCTTACCCCGCTGCCCCGCGCCTCCTCCTCAACGCTCGCTCGCCCCGCAGCTAGCTCGCCCGTTCCTCCCAGGATAGCTCGCCACTGCCAGCTCGCCACCTAGCCGCCGCCAGCGCGCTGCTCCCAGCTCGCCGCCGCCAGCTCGCAGCTAGCCGCTGTTAGGTTATCGAGAGAATAGGCATAAAGGAAAAATGTTGAGGGGTACAAGAATAGGTTTGCACCCTCTAAGAACTAGGCTATAATCAAACATAACCTAGCTAATCAAAATAAGTATGTTTGTTGACACACCCCCTAGCCTAGATAGTGGCAGTTCACCCTTGTTGACACAACAAGGCAGAATACAACAGGCTAGCACCACTAGTCTGACCTCTGGTGAAGACGACAAGGCAACTCAAGGCAGCACTATTAGTCTGACCACTGAGACTAGAGGCCACAAGGCCAATCAGCAAGTGTAGCAAGGCAAGTAGGTACACAACAACAAGTACAAGCAGGTATAGTACGACTCAGGATACAAGGAGCAGTGCTGCTACGGAGACTACTCAAGCCGAGTACAAAACTGCTGATGGTCACGAGACGCAACTGCCTTGGTGAAGATATCAGCGGAGAAAGGGAGCGAGAGAGGGAGAGAGAAGGAGGAAGAGAAAGAGGGAGAGAGGGAGAGAGAGAGAGAGAGAGAGAGAGAGAGAGAGAGAGAGAGAGAGAGAGAGAGAGAGAGAGAGAGAGAGAGAGAGAGCAAGAGAGAGAGAGAGAGAGAGAGAGAGAGAGAGAGAGAGAGAGAGAGAGAGAGAGAGAGAGAGAGTAGACAAAGTAACGGCACATGCGAGGGCATGGAGGTTAAACCGGGTAGTGTTAAGGGAAAGTATACCGGCGCTCAGTATTAGGGGCCTCGATAACATGTACGGTCAGTGACACGATATAAACAGTCAGAATTAGCGAGTTCGTAACATGTTTAATCAGTCGGGTTCCATCGTTAGTCAGAAACAGCAGGAAAAAAGTTTCACGAATGGTCAGTAGAAGTAACCCCCGGCAATCGACTTCTAATAGATTTGTTCTATGCTCGACTGCCGGGGGTTACTTCTACTGATTAAACATGTTACAAACTCGCTAATTCTGATTGTTTATATCGTGTCACTGACCGTACATGTTATCGAGGCCCCTAATACTGAGCGCCGGTATACTTTCCCTAGTGTTAATGTAGTGACAACACGCGTGTGAAGGCACGGAGGTTAAAGAGAGGAGTTTCACAGTAGTCGCGGCACATGTTAAGGCACGGAGGTTAAACAGAGTAGTGTGAGAGTACTAACGACACATGTGTGAAGGCATGGAGGTTAAACAGAGTAGTGTCACAGCGCCAAATAGCCAGCGCCAAAACGTCTGCGCCAGCGTCAGCGCCAAATCGCCAGTGCCAAAACGCCAGCCTCAGCGCCAACACAAAATCGCCAGCGCCAGCGCCACCGCCGAAACGCCAGTGCCAGCGCTAGCGCAAGCGCCCGCTCCCGGCGCCAAATCGCCAGTGCCGTTGCCAGCGCCAAAACGCCAACGCCAGTGCCAAAACGCCAGCGCCAGCGCCAGCATCCGGCGCCAAATCGCCAGCGCCAAATGATAAGCGCTAGAGCCAGCGCAAAAACGCCAGCGTCACCGCCAAATGCTAAGCGCTAGAGCCAGCGCCAACGCCAAGGCAAGCGTGCCCATCGGTTCTATGCTTACCAGGTAAATGAGCTGATTGAAACTTGAAATTGCTTGAAAGTCTGGAAAGCTAGAGGAAAGGAATGTGAGGGAAGCTGTGAGGTTGCTAGAAAGCTAGCTGCAACGAATGAATGTTTGAAAAAGAAACGCACAGGGAGCAGGAAGCAAGAAACGCATTGGGAGCAGGGCTTACCTTTGGGTTTTCGTCCACACGGCAGATCCGGGTACCCCTATAGGGAAACCCGGATCTCACGAGTGTAGCTTTAAAGTCGCTCGTCAGAAGCCGTGTAGATAACACGTCAAATCCTGGTGATTTTTGTAGCGTCAAAATGCTCGAGTTCAAATGCTATGAGAACAAAACACAAAGGCTCCACTTCTGTGAACTAAACTCCTTGCTTGGCCCTCAGTCTTCTCACTCCTATGAACCGCCCTCCAATCTAAGGTATATCTTATTGTCAGGAGGGGAAAGGAAGGGAGCGGGCCGGGGGTGGAGGGAGAGGAGGGAGGGGGGAAGGGGGGTTTTGTAGCGCTATGAACCGGTTTTGCTAGAGGCCTACCTGTCAAATCAGGGTACTTCGCAAAACGAACACGTCACTTCACAGGTGCTGCTTGAAATGAGCCCGTCAGAATCCGGCTCCATGAAAAACGACCAGGCATAATCCAGAATCGGACGAAAAATCACCAGTTATTTTGCCAAAATCCTGATAATTACCAGTGAAAAATAAGCCCTGATTGGGAGGAGGAAGTAAGAAACGCACGGGAAGGGCGAAGCAAGAAACGCAAACCCCATCCCGTTGCGTGTTTATTGTTTGTATAGAACGTGAGGTACTGTAGTCAGGTTTCTCAGGTAGTTGCCGGTTTCAACTTTAAGCTGGTACACACGTGTGACACCACATGCGAAACTTGAGGTACCTCAACCCATAATGATTAGGCTTTAGAATGTTTTGTCGATAATCCAATTGAACAAAAACTAATAGGTTTCTTGCGTAGTTTCGGATTCGGCACGTGCTTGGATGCGAAATCCAGCGTGTTACAACCTCATGCTATAATGATTAGGCTGCAGAGCGATGTCAAAATCATTATATAAATAGAAACATGATATCATTACATGTGTATACTTAAATTAATAGAACTATTACATCAGTATAGTCATATCAATATAATTATTACATCAAAATAATTATTAGGTCAAAACCATTATATCAATATCATTAGATCAATATAAAGATTATATCACTGCATGTTGTTAACGTAGAAACGAATGATTACTAGAGGTGGAAACCTAGAACAAATACTAGTTGGTTGTACTCACTAGAAGCATACCTCAGTCTAGCCTATAACTTCTACATAGATAATATGTATAAGTTGACACACCCCCTAGGCTAGACAAGGGGTGAAACTAAACAAGAAGCAAACAGCTCAGGGCGGCACTACTAGTCCAACCACTGAGGCAGGGGTCTGGAGACCAGTCAGCAAGAATACAACCAAAACTGAAGCAAGCCAGGGTGGCACTACTAGTCCAGCCACTGGAGGTAAGGCCACAAGGCCAGTCTGACAAGCATATATAATAGAGAGTACACAATCAGGATCCTAACAGTGGAGCAGCTACAGGAACAAGACCAAGCTGTACACAGTGCCGCTGATGATCTTTAGGCGCAAGCGCCTTAGTAAAGATATCAGCTGTGTTGGCACCTGAGGCCAAGTGAACTACGCGGGCCTGGCGGCGCTGCTGTAGCTCGCGCAGGTCGAAGTACCGCAGCTGGATATGCTTCGCTCTGCCCTCAAGCCGAGGCTCCTGACACAGGAGTATCATGGCCCTGTTGTCAGCGTACAAGACCGGGGCAGAGCTAGGCCGCTCACCTAAGTCTGTGAGCAAGAAGGTCAGCCAGCGGAGCTCCTGTGCCGCCATGGCACCAGCGTAGATCTCAGCCTCACAGCTAGACTGAGCCACAGACGACGAGCGAGTGGATCTCCAAGAGATAGCACCCGAACCAAGGCTGAAACAGTAGCCCTGCGACGACCTGAGCGTCTCAGCGTCGTCTGCCCAAGAAGCGTCTGTGTGCCCAGTAAGGACCACTGGCCTGCGTCCTCCTAGCACTAACCCCATGCCTGATGTACTAGCAAGATAACGCAATACCCTCTTAGCGGCAGACCAGTGCTGAGGTCGGTGTCTGCCTGTAGCCACAAAGCGAGCCAGGATGCTGAGAGGGTATGCGAGATCTGGGCGAGTGCAAGTCATCAGGTACATGAGGCAACCCACCAGCTCTGCGTAGGGGCCACTGGGCTCTACTGGCTCCTCAGGAACGGGAGCAGAGAGCCCATGGTCTACGGGTAGAGGTGTGGGCTGTGCGGAGGAGAACTGAAGACCGAACCTCTGAAGGACCTGACGCACCAAGTGTGACTGGGTCAGAGTGATGGTGCGTGCTGCTCTGTCCCTAGAGATCTGCAGGCCAAGATAGCGACGCAGCTCTCCAAGGTCAGTGCAGGTGTGTCTCTTCAGCAGCTCAGCCTTCACAGAGGCCAGTGCGTCCCTGTCAGGAGTAGCGAAGACCAGGTCGTCTACGTAGACAAGGATGTAGAACGGAGTCTGGCCGGAACGCACAAACAGTGAAGGGTCAGCAGAGGACGGAAAGAACTGCAGGTCTGCTAACGTGGCACGTAGCGTGTCGTGCCACTCGCGGGGAGCCTGACGCAGGCCGTAGACCGGGCGCCTGAGAAGCCACTGGGTCCCAGGAGGGAAGGTACCAGTGAAGCCCTGTGGTCGGCGCAGGTAGACCTGCTCGTGTAGGCTGCCCTGAAGAAAGGCAGTAGAGAAGTCGAGGGAGTGAAGCTCGTAGTCACGCTGTGCTGCTACGTGTAGCAGCGCCCGAAGAGTGGTCATCTTCGGGGTCGGGGCGAAGGTCTGGAAGAAGTCAACCCCCTCGCGCTGACTGAAACCTCTGGCCACGTAGCGCGCCTTGAAGACAGTCGGCTCTCCAGGGGGGCGCTTCACCTTGAAGAGCCACCGACCATCGACTACGTTCACCCCAGGCGGGGGAACTGCGTCGACGTAAGTGCCGGTGGATCTCCAAGATGCCATCTCCTGCTCCATGGCAGCTATCCACTGAGAGGCCCAAGGTCCCGAGGTGGCCTCAGCATAGGTGCGAGGGGTCGGGATGTCGAAGGCGTCTGGGTCACCCTCAGGGACTAACAGCATAAAGCAGAGATGGGGAGCAGCCTTGGAAAGGAAAGCCAGCTCGTACTGCCTGTCCTCTAGGACGTCACTGCCAAGGGCAGGAGCACCCCCGACGGACAGAGGACGGGCAGGGTCAGAGACCAGAGCGGTAGCGTAGTCAAGGCGGCGGGTAGAAGCGAAGTCAGCGACAGCAGCGACAAGCGCGTCAAGGCGCGAGACAGGAACAGCAGGGTCGGTAACAAGAGAGGCAAGGACCCGAGGGACAAGGGGACGAGCAGCACGGAGGTAGTCAGAGAACGGAGGAGGTGCAACAGCAAGGGACGAGGGAGGAGGGGACGGGAGGAGGGGAGGACGAGACGAGTGGGAACGGAGCAACATAGGGTGGGTGGGCAGGACAGGAGAGACGGGACGAGCACGGGAGGGACGGCGAGCCCAAACGTGAGACGGAGGGGTAGGGTCAGGGGACAGCGGAGGAGACACAGGAGGGGAACGAGGAGGAAGACGGGCCGGAGACGAGTCTGGCGGCGGGAACACAGGACCGTAGACAGGAAGGTCAGGAGGCGGTGGGGGAGACACCGGCGCGCGGTCCGGGGAGGGAAGGCCGAGCAGGCGGAGAGCGGAAACCGGCGGCGACGGCTGCTGCGGCGGCGACGACGGCTGGGCCGGAACTCTCGGACCAGCAGAGGCAGAACGACCGTCGGCAGAACACTCAACAGCAGCACCCCCAGAACCAACACCCCCAGAGCGAGAACCCCCTCCAACACCAGCGGCACCCCCAGAAGCCGCAGGACGAACACCCTCCTCCACACCAGCACCCCCAGGGGCCGAGAGCAGCGGCGGCAGTGGCGGCAACGGCTGCGGCGGCGGCGACAGCGGCGAAGGCTGCGGCAGCGACAGCGGCGGCGGCGGCGACGACAGCGGCGACGGCTGCGGTGGCGACGGCAGCGGGGTCGGCGACTGCGACAGTGGGGACGGAGGCACCGGGGAAGGGGGACGCGGCAAGGACGGACCGGGGGTACCACCAGAGTCAGCAGACTCCTCAACGGGGACAACCGACGGGAGGGGAGTGACGTGGGAGACACCAGACGGGGCAGGACGAGGCGGGAGAGGGGCAGGGGCTACCGGGGGAGAGGGAGCAAGGAAAAGGGGGGGGGCAACTGGGAGACCTCGGTGAGGGAAACGACGGTAGAAGGAGACGGACTCATCAAAGGTGACGTCACGAGAGTGGAGGAAGCGGTGAGACGGCGGGTGGTAGAAAAGCCAGTCAGACGAGTCCAGGGGGAAACCGAGGAAGACACAGGGGACAGTGCGGGCAGTGAGCTTGTCCGTGCCAGAGGCACGAACGTGAGCAAGGCAGCCCCAGACGTGGAACGCAGACGCGTCACCGGGGGACCCGGTCCAATAGAGGGTCGGCGAAACCTGCGGCCGCTGGGAGCGTGGCCACAGGTTAAGCTGGTGAGCCGCGTAGCGAACAGCGAACGGCCACAGAAAATGGGGGGCATCGGCATGGATCATGGAGGTACGGGCGACCTCCATGACCAAGCCGATGCGGCGCTCAGCAACCCCATTCTGCTGTGGCGAGTCCGGCAACGTGTACGACTGGGTGATGCCCTCCGCACGACAGAACTGTCCAAGCCGACCAGAGGCGAACTCGCCGCCACGGTCGGAGTGGAGACACAACACGGGGAGACCGCGGTGGAGACGCGCAGCCACAACCCACGGGAGAAGAACGTCGGGCACGTCGGCCTTCCGCTCCAGGGGAAACACCGTGGTGTAGCGCGTGTAGTCGTCGACGAGCACAAGGAAGTAGCGCTCACCGCGCGGTCCGGGGAACGTGGAGGCCAGTAAGGGAGCCCGAGGGAACTGCCGGACAGGGAAGGGACGTAGAACTGCGCGCGACGACCGGACCCGCAGAGGGGTCAGCGAGAGAGACAACAGCAGGTGCAGCAAGCGGCGTGAGCGTGGAACGGTCGCGGAAGAAGCAGGCAGAAGCACCAGAGTCGAGAGTGAAGGACAGCGACGCAGTGGCAGAGGCCGGGGACAGAGCCGGTGCAGCGACTAGACTAGGCAACCTAGGCAGTCCTACGCCTGTCGCAGCAGGGGAAGCTAAGCTACACAAGGGTGAAACACCTAAACTAGAGTACACGGGGTAGTAAGATCCAGCAACACTAGAAGCGTCAGCATACAAAGCATGCAAAGCAGCACCTATCTGATCCATGTCTAACTCAAAGATCGGCACGCCCTGGCGGAGCAGGCTGTGCCAGTCAGGGAGGTCCGGGGCCGGGCCAAAGCGACGACGAAAAAGATCGTCGAGGCGGCGGAAACAGCGGGCGGTCGGGTGCGGGCGGCGGCACAGAGTGCCGCGGAGAGGCCCGGTCTGAAGCTGGTACTAGCAGGTCACAGCACTGGAGCCGCTGGTAGACGCCAAGCTGCGCGGGCCGCCACCACGGCCACCGCCTCCGGAGGTGCCGGGCCAACCAGGCGGGAGACGAGCCCACGGCTGCGGCGGGTGCTGTTGGGACGGCGGCTGCGGCTGGGGCTGGTCCTGCTGCTGCTGGGGCTGCTGCTCCTTCCTACCGGTGGTAGTCCCCTCAGGCGGACTACCGTCACCACCACCACGACCACTACCACTTGCGTCGCCACCCCTACCTCCCTGGCGGCCACGGCCACCGCGACGTGAGCGCTGCTGCGGGTGGACAGCAGCAGCCGTCTTGGTAAGAGGGGTCGCCGTGGCGACCGCAGCCGAAACGTCAGTGAACGTGCACGGGGATGGGGCACAGCCATGAAAGATAGAGACTGCCGGCGCACCGCTCGACTGAGCGATAGTGCGCTGGCGAGTCTCGATCTCAGTGAGGGTGTCGACAAAGGCGGTCAGGGTGAGGTCACCCGGGTGCTGGCTAAGAAAGTGGTCGCGAGCACTAGCGAGGCGGTCTGGCAGGCACATAGCGATAAAATAGAGCGTCATGCAGAAAGGAGGGGGGAGCGCAGTGAGCTGGGCAGCAGTGCTGGCAGTGCGATAGCGAGTCTCTAGGGCACGCAAATGAGTGGCAAAATCTGCGACAGTAGGGAAGGCAGCCAGGTCTGGGAACAGCATCGGAAAGAGCAAGCGGCCAGCAGAAGCGGAGGCAGGGGTGGAATAGCGAGCAATAACGGCGTCTAAATAAGCTTTGGCCGTTTCAACAGTAGCAAAACGCGAGCGCTCAGACACAGGGAGGGCGTGACTAATAGCAACCTGAGCTACTGCATCGCGTGAGTCCCAGACCGCACAGGCCAGCGCAGCAGTAGAGAAAGCCTCACGGTCATCAGAGGAGGGGTCAGCAGGGAGGGGAGTAGGTGCAGGGGGACGGGGGAGCAAGCCATCAGCATGGACAACCAGAGAGTGGCCATCCTGGCGCTGACCTGTAAGCTGGCGGCGGAGATCGGAGAGCCAGGCGGCGAAGTCAACCGCGTGGCCCTCAGCGTCCAGGCGGAGCACAAAGTCAGCCATCGTGCAGGGTCAGCGGCACAGCTCCTCAGCGACACAGCGGCACAGCAGCACAGCTCCTCAGCGGCACAGGAGCACAGCGGCGCGGGGACACGGCGGCAGCACTCTCCAGTAGGGCAGCAGCTAGGCGTCCCAGCGCAGGCGAGCAGAAGACACAGGGCCCGAGAGGACACGGCAGGCCGAGCAGGGGAGGCGGGCAGGTGCTCTGGGGCCGGGCTGGTGCTGGGAGGGGCCAGGCTGGTGCTGCTGGGGCCGGTCGGGCACGAGGAGGGGCCGGGCAGCGCTGAGGAGAGGCTGGGCGGCGCTAGGAAGGGGCCGGGCGGCACTAGGAGGAGGCCGGGCGGCACTAGGAGGAGGCCGAGCGGCACTAGGAGGAGGCCAGGCGGGCGAGCGCTAACAGCAGGCGCGACAGGGGCCAGCGGGCGCGACGGGGCCTAAGGGGCGCGACGGGGCCCAGCGGGCACGACGGGGCCCAGGGGGGGCGCGACGGGGCCGAGGAGGCGCGACGGGGACCAGCGGGCACGACGGGGCCCAGGGGGGTCGCGACGGGGCCTAACGGGCGCGACGGGGGCCAGGGGGGGCGCGACGGGGCCTAGCAGGCGCGACGGGGCCTAGGAAGCGCGAAGGGGCCCAGCGGGCGCGACGGGGCCTAGGAGGGGCGCGACGGGGCCGAACGGGCGCGACGGGGCCCAGAGGGGGGGGACGCGACGGGGCTTAGGAGGCGCGACGATGCCTAGGAGGCACGACGGGGCTCAGCGGGCTCGACGGGGCCCATGGGGGGCGCGACGGGGCCTAGGAGGCGCAACGGGGCCCAGCGGGGGCGCGTTAGGGCCTAGGGGTCGCGACGGGGCCCAGCGGGCGCGACGGGGCCCAGGGGGAGCGCGACGGGGCCTAGGAGGCGCGACGGGGCCCAGCGGGCACGACGGGGCCCAGGGGGGGCGCGACGGGGCCTAACGAGCGCGACGGGGCCCAGGGGGGGCGCGACGGGGCCTAGGGGGCGCGACGGGGCCTAGGAGGCGCGACGGGCGGAAGCGGTAGGCGGGGGGATCCTAACCTAAGCGTGATACCATGTTAACGTAGAAACGAATGATTACTAGAGGTGGAAACCTAGAACAAATACTAGTTGGTTGTACTCACTAGAAGCATACCTCAGTCTAGCCTATAACTTCTACATAGATAATATGTATAAGTTGACACATGTGTATATTTAAATGAATAAACACATGATATGATATAGATAAATATTAAAAGCATATATTGTGCTCAACACGGTTATTGTAATACGATATAAGTTACATCTGTACATTTTCCCTCATCCATACCATACAGGGTCAACTATATTCAGTCTTTATAGTATCATAAATATGATCATTTATAATATGGTTAGGAGATGCGGTGATTTCCCACCAAACAATAGCATTTCTCACTAACAACACAATTATCAACTTTGAAATGAAATGTAAATTAAAATATCATAAAAATGTATTATTGTTCCGATTCCACACATTGGAAATCTGCAGCCTACGCAACCCCTCCGACCAGGCCCTGAGATATCAGACTTTATGGCTGATTTGGGTTTCGGGTCCAGGCCATATCTTGGCATTGGCTAATGCAAATGATACAAAGGCTTGTGAGGGACCTGTTGTTCAAGAATAAGTCTCAATGGGCAGTTTGCAAACACAGGAAAATCATAGACAACAGAAAAAACAGCCATTGAAATGAAGCAAACCAAGGCTTTAAGGTTGATATCTTAGGCCCTGCCTCCGACGCTTGCGCGTCTAGCCTTGTTTTATATATTGTATTAGCGTTATGTAGTTGTGTTATATGATTCATGTGGGCACAAAGAAGTGCTTCTCCTAAAATCCCTTGCTCATTTTGATCGCGATGTCCACATCCCAGCTCCTCATTTCTGTCTGACCTGGTCTCAGCAAGTTTTCAAAAGCACATGCTCGTTGTCACCACCAGAGTCCAGCAACGTGGATTCCCGCCAGCGAGGCACTGTCTTTCCGACACGCCGTTGACCTCCTGGGAACACTGACAGCGAGTATGTTGCAATGGCCAATCCGATTGGTGCAACACGGTTGACCTGCCCAACAGGGCTAGCAGGGAAAGAGAAGCGGGAAAAATCCCAGCCGTGCAGGGGCTCTTGCCACGCTGGCGCACCATGTCAGCTCTTGACGCCGCAAAACCAAGTTCCCCTGCACCGCGACGCGCACTCGTTCCCCTCCCTCCACCCACTCTCGCTCCTCCCCTCCCCCCCACCTCCTTCCCTCCCCCCATCCCATCCAACGCCAACAATTCAGTTTAAAATTTCCCGCCGTTCCGTCACTCCTCACCTCAACTCCTCACAACTCCAATCTCGCTTGTTCAGTCGCCCTATTTCTAGCACCCTTGACTCCAGCTCCCCATCATTCATATTTCTTCCAAGAACGGTGTAGCTTTAGTGCGCCTCTTCACTTCGTTGCGCCAAACCTGCACATCTCTCGCCGTTCACCTCTCGCATAAGAAACTCCTAAAGAAATCATTCGATCTCGGACATCCTCAATTTGACAACTTTATTACTCATAAAGGCCGCGACTTCAAGTCGAAATGGCGCAGCAGCAAGCTCCGAACATGCAGAACATGGCACCAGCGGGATTGTACGTCGCTCCGCCTCCCCCATACGCCGCGGCAGCGCCAGCGCCCGCGAGCACTCCGGACGGGTGCTGCGCGAACAACAAGCGGTCCGCGCTGTACACGTGGCTCCCTCTCAGCCTTCGTATCGGAATCTTCCTGTGGTGCCTCATCTCGTTCAGGTGTGCGGCGCCTCACCTTCCAGTTAATGAAAATCAAGCATTTCCCCCTTTTATTCTTATCACGGTCTCACTCTCACTACTACTGACTCCATGCCTTCTGCCGTTCGTCCGCCCTATGTCGCAGTCTGTGCTTCGCTGTCAAAGGGGGGGTGACGGTGTACGGCGCAGGCGCGTACCTGGTGGCAATGACGATCCTCGGGTTCATATTCGCCATACTGTTCATCATCTACAACGTCGTGCGCATTTTTGTCGCGGGCTCGGAGGTCTACGACGCCAAAATGGACCTCACTCAGCTCTTTGAGACTTACGTAAGTGAAATCTATACGATTTCATCGATTTTTTAATATAATTATTTTACTACTATTATTGCCGGCCGTTCTGATTGCTGGTCTATGCTTTGAGGTGCGTCAAAGCTTTACGAAATTCTGGTTTTATCCGTTATTTAGCAGTTCCGTTCTCTAATATATGTGATTTACACCTCCCTATGTCTCATTCCCATCGTTACTGTACAGATTATGTCAATTTTACTCTTCGCAGCCGCCACGTCAGCTGCAGCTGCGAGTAGCTTGTGGTGGACCGCCACTACAACGGCAAGGTATGCTCCGCTTTCGCTATAGGTACAGTAACATCTCAACTTCCCACCTGTTAAACGTCCAATTTGTTCTTGAGACCAACTTCAACTCGCATACTACAAGTCAGCCAGGAACGAATAGGGGAAAGAAGGCACATGGTCGTGACGCACATGAATCTTGTTCCGAGTGATTTTCCAAGCCGGCATTTGCCTTTATCCTTCCCCTTGATGCCCCTTAATGAAACAGTCTATGGAGCGGTTGGCCATATGGCTACTACGACCCTGAGTCGGAGCTCGGAAAGGTTCGCGGAGCCTCTGCCATGGCGTATTTGGCGTCGTTCACCTACATCGCACTCTACTGGTACTACAACGTCCGCCTGTTCAAGCGTGCGGTCCTCAAGGCTAGCTTGGAAGCAGCAGCGCCCGCAGTGCAGGCAGCCAAGGACAACGTCCCTCCTTACAATGTGTGACGGCTGAAGGCTTGCAAGCTGCACTGTAATTGGAAGTCAGTCAGAGTAGATTCCGTAGCTCGTGTCAGTCTCGAGGCCATCTAGCCTTGGGTCTTCAATCACTAGGAAGGTCTGACACAGACCATCAGATTTGCCTGACTTCGAGTTTGACACGAGCTGTAGAATTGACCTCCAATGCTCTGACCACAGCCTGTTTTCTTTCTCATCTGATTTTGTGGTACTCTAGGACACTTGTTGTCACGGCAAAGATGAGCTTCAGACTGTGGCTGTGGTGGTTTGTGCTCGCTTGTTACTCGTCAATGCTAGCAAGGCGGAGTTTTTGTCACGTAGGTTTGAATACCCCTTTTTTAAAACAGGTCATATGCCCTGAGAGTCCGGGGGGCGACGCGAGAGATTTCGTTTACAACGAATACAGGCCGTACGGTAGGGGCAACGTGGACTATGGGGTTTTCCCATGGGCGGCTTGACTGGCGTATGCAGCGATTGAGTAAACGTCGCAGCGTCGCAAGTCTCTCCACCTGTGTATCAACTTCGCGTTTCAAGCTGGTCCCTCGATAACCTAGGGGTGACCCTGTGTAATCCGAGTTTGCCCAAGTCTTCCTGGCTGGGTAGCTCTAAAACTTTTGACTGTTTTTGCAGGCATGTTTTTCGCCCTGCTCGGAATGTGCCACTCCTGACAATGACAGGGGAGCCATTTTTTCTAGGGGTGTGAACTTCTACATTAATTTTTTCAGGGTAAGTCCATCCCCTACTCAAAACTCGGGCGTCGAAATTTCACCCTGTTTTTCTTGACAAAGCAGTGTAATTGCCCTCACTTCCACAGGCCTGGTTTCAAAAGAATAACAGATTCCTTGACGCGCTCCTGGGCGCGTTCTTATTGGTTGTGGTTTGACTGATTTTCTATGGGCGACGCCGACGGATTGCGTTGGCTTTGCAGTCGTAATCCTACTGGACCGTCAGCGAGCTGTTGGATTTTTTTTTTTTCGACATTGGTTAGTGAGCCTGACACATCTGGATTTTCAGAGGCTCGCCGACCACTAGGCATGGTCGCTCTGAAGGCACAGGAGAAAATGATTGGACGGTCTTACATCATCCGACTTGACTGTCATATATACTGTTCAGTTGAGACGGGTACACTTTGCTTACAAGGAGAGGTCGTTAAGGATAAAATGCCTATGAGATACTCCCGGGCGTAAAAGGAAGTCGCCTACAAGGCATATGACCTTTAGTAAATTTGTACAGTACATACTGGGATAAGTGTGCCCTTGCGCTAAAGTGTTTAAAAGCAGTGTAGAAAGAGACAGACTCGTAAAAGGTGATGTCGCACGAGTGAACGAAGCAGTGAGACGGCGCGTGGTAAAAGTGGCAGTCAGACGCGTAGGGGGAAGCCAAAGAAGACACAAAAGACGGTGCGAGCAGTGAGCTTGTCCGCGTTAGACGCGAGAACGTGAGCGAGGCAGCCCTAGACGTGGAACGCAGACGCGTCACCTTGGGACCCGGTCCATAGGAGGGTCAGCGAAACCTGAGGCCGCTGGGAGTGTGGCCACATGTTAAGCTTGTGAGCGGCGTAGCGAACAACGAACGACCACATAAAATGGGGTGCATTGACATGGATTCTGGAGGTACAAGCCACCTCCATGACCAAACCGATGCGTCGCTCAGCGACCCCATTCTGCTGTGGGGAGTCCAGCAGGGTGTACGACTGGGTGATGCCCTCCGCCCGACAGAACTGGCCAAGCCGACCGAAGGTGAACTCACCGCCACGGTCGGAATGGAGACGAAGCACCGGCAGGGCGCGGTGTACTAGCGCAGCTAGGACCCATGGGATAAGAACGTTAGCCACGTTGGCCTTCCGCTCCAGAGAAAACACCGTTGTTTAGCGAGTGTATTCGTTGACGAGCACCAGAAAGTAGAGCTCGCCACGCGGCTCAAGGACAGGGGCTGGGCCCAAGACGTCCAAGTGCATGGTCTGGAGTGGCGCAGTGGTGGGGGGGAACGAGGAGGAGTGAGGAGCACGGCGCAGCTGGACCTCAACGCAGGGCGTGCACGGAGGCGCGGGCGATGGAGAGAGATCTAAGACAAGACCGTGCTGGGACATATGACGCAGACGTGGGAGTGCGGGGTGGCCTAGCCGGTGATGCCACAAAAGGGACGAATGAGTGAGCGACCGATAGGAGCAAGCCGCAGCGACCTGAGTAGCCACGACCACCAGGGGGGTCGCCCCCACCGGGGGGGACGCGGTGTCGAGCGTGAACAAGCCAGACACTGGGTCCCGAGGGAACGTGGTGAGGGGGGCACAAGTGGCGGCCTCAGTAGAGATTGCGTACCGCTCGTGTCCAGGGAACGTAGTGGTGACGCCGAGGTCCTATAAACAACAGACCACAACTAGGTTCCTGGAGAACGAGGGGATGTGCAAGCCTGTAAGGGAGCCCGAGGGAACCGTCGAACAGGAAAGGGTAGTGGAGCTACGTGCAACTACCGGACCTGAGGAGAGCGTGGCGGTAGCGATAGCAGCAGGGGTGGCAAGCGGCGTGAGAGGTCGTGCTGAACGAGAGAGTGCCAGTATCGTCAGCCAGCAGTGGCACTAGCTTGGAGCCTAGGCTAAACAAAGCAGGAGATCCTACGCCTGACGCAACAGGGAAGCTTAGACTACAGACAGTGGACACACCTATGCTAGGCAACACAGGGTAATAAGGTCCAATCGCACTAGAGTCATCAGCATACATGACATACAAAGCACAGTGAATCTGATACATATCCATCTCAAAGACCGGCACACGATGGCGTACCAGGCTGTGCCAGTCGGGGAGGTCAGGCGTAGGGCTGAACCAGAGATGGAAGAGGTCGTCAAGGCGGTGGTAGCAGCGGGCAGCGGTGTGACTGGGACGGTCGCACACAGTGCCGCGGCGGGGGCCGGTTTGAAGCTGGTACTGACAGGTCACCGCACTAAAGACGCCACCCGACGCCGAGCTGTGCGCGCCGCCACTGCGACCGCCACCACCAAAGGCTTCAGACCACCACGGTGGCGGAGGTCCCCACGGCTGCTGCTGCTGGGTCGGGGCATCAGCCCCGGCCCCCTCGTCTGCTCGACCGGTGCTCGTACCACCTCCGCCACCGCCGCCACCCCTGCCACCCCTCCCTCCGCCACGCGCCCCCTTGGGGCGGCGGCCCTTACCCTGACGAGGCTGCGCTGAGGCCGCCGCGGCGGTCTCAGCAGTAGGGGCTGTCTCAGCGACAGCGGCAGAATCGTCAGAGTAAGTGCACTGGGAGGGGGCACATCCCTGGAAGATAGCGACCGCCGTAGTACCGCTAGCCTGAGCGATAGCACGCTGGCGGGTCTCTATCGCGGATAAGGTGGTGACGAACTCGGTAAGGGTGAGGTCAGCGGGGTGGACACAGAGGTAGTGGTCGCGGGCAGAGGCGAGGCGGTCGGGAAGACGCGCGGGAAGGAAGTAGAGGGTAGCTCCGAGAGGGGGGGGGCAGTACAGTGAGTTGGGCCTCAGTGCTAGCAGCGCGGTAGCTAGTCTGAAGTGCGCGCAGGTGAGTGGCAAGATTAGCGACAGTGGGGAAAGACGCAAGATCAAGAAAGAGCTGGGGGAGCAGGAGAGGTTGGCAGAGGTGGAGGAGGGAATGGAATAGTGTGCAATGATAGCATATAAGTATTCCTTCGCGGTCTCTACAGTCTGAAAGCGGGGATGCTCAGACAGGAGGATGACGTGACTGATAGAGAGCTGAGCAACTGCATCGCGCGACTCCCAGATAGAGCGGGCGAGCTCAGCAGCTGCAAGGCCTCACGCTCCGCGGGCGTGGGGGCATCAGGGAGTGCAGCAGGCGGTTCGGGGCAGGGGAGCTTGCCGTCGACGTGGACGGCCAGGGACTGGCCATCCTAGCGCTGACCCTTCAGCTGGCGGCGGAGGTCGGCGAGCCACGCCTCAAAATTGACCGGCGGACCCTCTGTGTCTAGGCATAGCACCGCGTCCGCCATGCCCACGGCTGCAGCAGCGGACGAGTGGGAGAGGAGGAGGAGCAAGGGCGAAGGCAGGGTCGGCAAAGAGCGGTGGAGGAGACAGCCGGCGGAAGCGCCGGCTCAGAGTGGAACCAGAGTCGGCGGCGACGAGGGGCCGGCAGGTCGGGGCGGCACAGCGGGGTGGCGAGCTGGAGAGGCGCGGCAGGCTGGAGCCGGAGACCTGGCGGGCGAACTGGGGCAAGCGAGCAGGGCCGACACGCTGGGGCCAACGTGAGCTGGGGCCGGCAGGAGCTGGGGCCAGTGAGTAGGGGCCGGGGGGAGACGTAGCCGGTGAGCGCGGGGCCGGCGAGCGAGGGGCCGGCGAGCGCGGGGCCGGCGCTCGATGGGCCGGCACGCGATGGGCCGACGAGCGCGGAGCCGGCGGGCGAGGGGGGGGCGGGGAGCGCAGGGCCGGCAAGCTAGGGGCCGACGAGCGAGGGGCCGGCGAGCGCGGGGTCGACGAGCGTGGGGCCGGCGAGCGAAGGGCCGATGCATGATGGGCAAGCGAGTGCGGGGCCAATGAGCGAGGGGCCGACGAGCGCAGGGCTGGAGAGCGCGGGGCCGACGAGCGCGGGGCCGGCGAGCATCGGGCCAGCGAGCGCGGGGCCGTCGAGAGCGGGGCCGACGAGTGAGAGGCTGGTGCGCGAGGGGCTAGCGACGGGCTAGGAGCCGCGCGGCTCGCGAAGAGATGCGCGGCGCGAGCTAGGGCGGGCGAGGGCGGTCTAGGGCGGAAGCGCGGGTGGGCGGACCTAACCTATCTGATACCATCTCAGAATAACGCAATGACTAGAAGGAGGGGATACCAGACAATATATGGTTGGGTGTTGTACTCTCTAAGAGCACGAACCCTTCTAGCCTATAACTAATACATATATAAATATGTATAAGTTGACACCAACCACCCCCTCCCCTTTCTCCCTCCCCCCCCCTTACGTGCACTATTTTTCGGCCGCACTCGCAAATCTACGCGTCCATCCGGGAGCTCAGGAAGGTAGGCTGGTGAAGACCAGGGGGGTTATTGTGGGGGGAGTGTAGAATGGTTCAGAGCTGGCGTCGAGGTGGAATCCTTTTCAGCCATCGTGGTGGTGTCATTTTCCCAAGTCTCAACACGTCTACGTGTTTATCAGGAAGCTTAGGAAGGAGGTAAGGAATGGTGGCGCCACGCTCACACATCTACGTGCTGATTTCTTAGCTGGCGAAGGTGGGCTCATTCTCATTAGAGATAGTACAGGTGGTTGGCAAGGCAGTATCGTTTAGCAGGTAGAGGGGAATTTTGGCTGGACTATTTCTCAGCCCCGATGGCAGTGGTGCCGCGCTCCCACATCTACACGTCCATCCAAGAGCTCAAGAAGTTCGTGGTTGAGAGGAGGAACGTTGCTGGGAAACGTATGCTGGCACATAGGCTAGTGCAGAGATGGGCTCATTCAACACGGGGCGACTGTGCACCCAACCAGATTCAATTATATGTTATGCATGCCATCCATGTTGACTCCCTCATGTACCCTCTTACCTTCATGCTTTACATGACGTGGTCTCTTTCTTATCTGCCTCCCCCATCTCAGCAACACATCCGTTAACCACTGTGCTAATAGGGCTTGTGAATTTGCGGGTCTGCGCGCCCATAGCCCCCCATATCAACTAACAAATATATATATCCTAGTTAGGTTGTATGTGTTAGGGCGTATTCCTACCATCCAAGATCAGGATCGGGATAAAGAAAACGGAGCTGATCCTGGCGGACAACCAAGAACGCCAAGATCAGCTCGGGCTTGTAGCCACGTCACGTCGCGCATGAGTAACTCGATTGGATATTAATATAGGCTGATTCAGTAAAAGGAATTCGATTGTTAATGTTGCCGCATGGAGTCGCACATGCTGGAAGCGACAAACCGTAACGCACGGCAAACCTGCCCCGGAAAGCGGGCGAATTCGATTCAACACCAACTGTAACCAATCATGTCGCATTTTGTGAGCTCGAGCACGTTTTCAGAGTAACAGAATGGACTAGAATGGAGGGATACAAGGGAATATATGGCTGGGTGTTGTACTCTCTAAGATAACGAACCCTTCTAGCCTATAACCATACATATACAAACACGTATAAGTAGACGCACCCCCTAAGCTAGACAAGGAGCAGTGCTTAGCGAGAGACACGTAGCTCAGGGCGGCACTACTAGTCCAACCTCTGAGGCAAGGGTCTAAAGAACAGTCAGCAAGAGTACAAGCCAAACAAGAGTAACCCAGGGCGACACTAATAGTCCAGCCACTGGAAGAAGAGCCACAAGGCCAGTCAAGATAATATAAGGAGTAGTACACAATCAAGGTCCTAGCAAGTGAGGAGCTACTGGAACTAGACCAAGCTGTACACAGTGCCGCAGATGATCTTTAGGTGCAAGTGCCTTAGTAAAGATATCAGCTGTGTTGGCACCGGAGGCCAAGTGTACTACGCGGGCCTGGCGACGCTGCTATAGCTCGCGCAGGAGAAAGTACCGCAGCTGGATGTGCTTCACTCTGCCCTCTAGTTGAGGCTCCTGACACAGGAGGATCATGACCCTGTTGTCAGCGCACAGGACCTTTGCAGAGCTAGGCTGATCCACCTAAGTCAGTGAGCAAGAACGTCAGCTAGCAGAGCTCCTGTGCCGCCATGGCACCAGCATAGATCTCAGCCTCACAACTGGACTGGGCAACAGACGACGAGCGGGTGGACCTCCACGAGATGGTGCCTGCATCAAGGCTAAAGACGTAGCCCTAGGAGGACGTGAGAGTCTCAGCATCGTCTGCCCACGAAGCGTCTTTGTGCCCCGTGAGAACTACTCGCCTGCGCCCTCCCAAATCTAGCCCCATGCCCGATGTACTTGCTAGATAACACAAAACCCTCTTAGCGGCCGATGAGTGGTGGGGTCGGTGTCCGCGTGTCGCCACAAAGCAAGCCAGGATACTAAGAGGGTATGCAAGATCTGGACGAGTAAAAGTCATCAGGTACATAAGACAGCCCATACAGATCACTGGGGTCAACCGACTCGCCAGGGACTGGAGTAGAGAGCCTGTAGTCTACCAGCAAGCGTGTAGGCTGAGCAGAGTAGAACAGAAGACCGAACGTCTGAAGGACGTTGCGCACCAAGTGTGACTGTGTGCGAGTGATGGTGTGCAGCCCAAGGTAGCGGCGCAACTCTCCTAGGTCATTGCAGGTGTGTCTTCTCAACAGCTTGGCCTTTATCGAGGCCAGTACGTCTCAGTCTACAGTAGCAAAGACCAGGTCGTCTTTGTAGACTAGGATATAGAAAGGAGTTTGGTCTGAGTGAACGAAGAGTGAAGGGTCAGCAGAGGACAGGAAGAACTGCACGTCTACTAACGTAGCACGCAGCATGTCGTGCCACTCATGGGGCGCCTGCCTCTGGCCGTAAACCGGGCGCCGGAGGAGCCACTTGGTCCCAGTAGGGAAAGAGCCAAAGAAGCTCGGCGGTCGGCTTACAGTAGGTAGTCCTGCTCGTGTAGAGAGCCCTGGAGAAACGTTGTGGAGAAGTCAAAAGAGTGCAGCTCGTAGTCACGCTGTGTTGCTATGTGAAGCAACGCCCGAAGAGTGGTCATCTTTAGGGTCGGGACGAAGGTCTGAAAGAAGTCAACACCCTCGCGCAGACTGAAGCCTCTAGCAACGTAGCGCATCTTGAATACGGACGGCTCTCCACGAGGGCGTTTCACCTTGAAGAGCCACCGATCATCGACTATGTTCACCCAAGGTGGGGGAGCTGCGTCGATGTAGATGCCGTTGGATCTCCAAGATGCCGTCTTCGTGTCCATGGCAGCTATCCACTGAGAAGCCTAGGGTCCCGAGGTCGCCTCAGCGTAGGTGCGAGGGGTCGGGATGTCAAGGGCGCATGGGTCACCCTTAGGGACTAGCACCATGGAGCGAAGATGAGGAGCGCCCTCGTACAGGAAAGCTAGCTCATACTGCCTATCCTCTAGGATATCATTGCCAAGGGCAGGTGCACCCCCGTCGGACGGAGGACGGGCAGGGTAAGAGGCTAGAACATTGGCATAGACAAGGCGGCAGGTAGAGGCAAAGTCAGTAACGGCTGCGACAAGAGCGTCGAGACTTGAGACAGGAACGGACGGGTTGGTAACAAGAGAGGCGAGGACCTGAGGGACAAGAGGACGAGCAGTACGAAGAAAGTAAGAGAGAGGAGGTAGAGAGACAACAAGGGACAAGTGAGGAGCCAACGGGAGAAGAGGAGCACGAGACGCGTGAGACCGGAGCAACATAGGGTGAAAACGCTGAACTGGGGAGACGGGACGAGCACGAGAGGGACGGCAAGACCAGAAGTGGGATGGAGGCGTCGGGTCAGGAGACACAGGAGGAGACACTGGAGGAGAATGCTAGGGAAAACGAGTCAGGGAAGAGTCCGACGGAGGAAACACAGGGCCGTAGACAGGCGGAGGGAGGCGGAGGGAAGCGGCGCCAGGGGAGGGGTGAGCGGCTGGTCAGGGGAGGGAAGATCGAGGAGGCGAAGGGCGGACACCAGCGGCGACTGCGGCTGCTGCTTCTCCGCGCCCACACCAGAACCTCCTGCCGCACCACTGCGACCTCCTGGACCCACCACGTCAGCACCTCCAAGACAAACAACCCCAGAACTAGAACCCTCTCTAACACCCGTGCCACCTACAGGACCACTGGGATGAGCCACGACAGTAACCCCAGAATTAGCGCCCCAAGAAACAACACCCTCCGCAGCGCCCGCACCCCTAGCACCCCCAGAGCACATGGGCCCCTACTGCTGCGGCAGCAGCGGCGATGGCGATGGCTGCTGCTACGGCGGCGGCAACGGCGGCGACGACGATGGCAGTGGCAACGGCGGCGGTTGCTGCTGCGGGAGAGGCGAAGGAGACATCGGGGTGGAGGGCGCAGAGACAGGCGGCGGAACTTGAGCCGCAAGGCCCCCAGAGTTAGCGGACTCCTCCGCCGAGGCAACCGAGTGAAGGGGAGTGACGTGAGACACACCAAACGGCGCATGACGGGGAGCGAGAGCTACTAGGGGGTTGGGGACAAGGAACAAGGGTGGGGTGACCAGGAGACCTTGGTGGGGAAAGCGGGAGTAGAAGGAGACAGACTCATCACAGGTGCCGTCATGCTTGTGAAAGAAACCGTGAGACAGTGGATGGTAAATGTGAGAGTACGACCCCGTTATACCACTTGTCCCTTTTCCTACTTCTTTCCTATTTTCATTTCTTTTTTTATCTCTCCTCATTTGGTTCCCTATTCTCCAATTTCCATTAACCTTTGGTTTATCCTGCTATTATAATTATAGCACCAACCAGGCTTGGGATGTACTGGTGCGCTTTATCTAGCGTAATCCTACTGTAATCCCTTAAAGCCAATAGCCTCGCGTGGCTATACGCAAGGTGATTCTATCTTCTAGAAGGGTCTATTCCCTTGGGATAAGATAAACCTGGTTACCTGATGTACTCTAGAAGTATAAAAGCGCCTTATACTGATCGATAGTGCAATCTTTCCTTGAGTCATTCGATCCTGTGATACTTGGTATCAGAGCTTTTCTCACTCGACCGCGCTCAGCTAAGCAGCAGCAGCGGGGATCCTGCCTCGCAAAACCGCCGGGGGCGACCAATTCGACGCCGATTCTGGTAAGCACCAGCTCCGCGTTTTTTTGAATTCCACCCCCCGTGCGTGTTTGAACAGGATGGCAACCTTCGACAACGCCGAGGTTCCCTAGCAGCTCTTCGCGCGCATTGCAGCCCTTCAGGAGGAGATGCGAGCGGATCGCGAAGCGTGGCGAAACGAGTTAGAGCGAGTAACTCGACAAGCCGTAGCGCAGTACGACTCGACAACGGCGACGACGCAGTAGTCGCAACAATTTCTCGAGGCTCCGAAACCGCGCCCACCTGAGCCGTTCGATCCGAGCGATAAAAACACCGACGCACGCAGATGGATCGCCGGGATGGAGATCTACTTCGCAGCCGTCGGATGGAGCTCGCCAGTCTGGGACGGACAACGCGTACGACTCGCGGCAACACTGATGCGAGGGCCGGCACTCGAGTGGATTGGCGGCAACAGCACCTTCATCCATGGCGAAGCCACATGGCAGCAGTTCCGCACCGACCTGCTGAAACGTTTCGAGCCGATAAATTCGGGATTCCTTGCCCGGGAAAAAATTCATCGACACCGACAGTTCGGGAGTGTAGCGCAGTACACGCAGCAGATGGAGGAATTTTATAACCGCATTCTTGACCTGACCGAAGGGGAAAAAGTACAGTCATACCTCGCCGAGCTGAAGACCGAAGTCAAACGACAAGTGGCAGCGTCAAACTACGCGAGCTACAGTGACGTCGTTTCGGCAGCGCAGCGCTTCGACATGGTCAACGCCGAGACACGACGGACGCACGTCGGCAGTACACGACAGGGCGACCGCTCGGCTCACCCCACGTTCGCCGACCCGATGGAAGTCGACAGGTTCGAGGGGCGGCCACGTCCGAAAAACACCAACTACACGTGTGACTTTTGCGGGGTGCCGGGTCATCGAATTTTCGACTGCAACAAGATGAAAGCCGCACGCGCAGAGAATCGGGCACGCAACAGTGGCGGAATCCCTTCGGCCAATCAGAAGACAAAAAATGGGAGTCGCCAGTGATTGCGGATCTAGCTGGCGAAAATAAAAAGATCCGAAAGCGACCGCGGGATTCCAGGAAAAACAACTTCGACGAAGCTTATTCAACGCGAGAAGGAGGAAATGATGGGGGAAAATCTCCACCCCACGAACAGTCTTCGCCAGGGAAAATCGCCGAGGAAAAATATGACTCCGCGAAAAAAGACTCTGCCGAGACGGGGAAACTCCTTGAAGACCCAAGAAATTATAAGGATTCGTTAAAGTTGTCTTATAAAGATGCTTTAATGAAAACTTATGATTTTCGAGGGGCTAAAGCCTTGCAGAAATTTCGGGAGGGACTCCAAAAGAAGCAGACAACTGTGGAGATTATACCGGTACCGGACAACTTGGGGAAAAAATTAAGGAGTGTGGAAAGAAGCCGACCTTTCCACGGAGTCAACGTCCTCTCCTGACACCAGCCCACAATGACTACCCGTTCCCCAGGGAAGACGTCCGTGGAGCTGAAGCAGCTCAAAAGGAAGCTAGGGGTCTACAAGAAGCTGCACAAACCCCGAACTCCTCCTCCGGATGCATCCAGTTCTTCGGCATCAATGACGCTCAAGGACACATGGTGAGCGCTCAAGGAGTTCACGTCGACCCCAAGAAAATCGAAGCAGTACGTACGTGGAAGACACCCGAGAACGTGAAGGAGTTGCAGCAGTTCCTAGGCTTTGCTAATTACTACAACAGGTTCGTGCCACAGTATGCGAAAATCGCAGCACCACTCACGAATCTGCTGAAGAAGAACACGCCCTACAAATGGGAGCCGAAGCACCAGGAAGCCGTGGAGCAGCTGAAACAAGCACTCACGTCCACACCAGTACTCATCTTACCAGATCCCGAACGCGACTACGTAATCGAAGCTGATGCCAGCGACCAGGCAGTGGGAGCAGTCTTAATGCAAGACCAGGGGAATGGACTGCAACCAATTGCCTACCTGAGCAAGAAACTGGACGAGGCATAACTCAACTACCCGATACACGACAAGGAGGCCCTGGCTATCATCATCGCCTTCAAAGCGTGGAGATGTAATCTCGAAGGACGACGAACAACCGTCTACACCGACCAGTACAGCCTAAAATACGTGAAGATACAACCCAACCTTTCCAGGAGGCAGGTCCGGTGGATCGACTTCCTCGAGACACACTTCCACTACGACATCGTGTACAAGCCCGGCCACAAAAACAAAGCAGACGCTCTCAGCCGGCCTGCACACGTTGCCGCTATTCAGATTGAAGGGATGAATCCACTACTCAAGGGACTCTTCACACACGGGTACGCCATCGACCCCGAAATTCCCTTGGCAGAAAAGCGACATCTGCTACAGTGGGACAGTGACATCGCGTACCGGAAAGGATCAACGAAAATCTGGGTACCCAATTACCCTCCTTTGCGACAGTTACTACTCGAAGAATACCACGACGTCCTCTACGCCGGACACTTTGGTAGCAACAAGACGCTGACCGGTATTGCGAAGCACTACTACTGGCCCCACTTGGCAGAAGATGTCCAGAAATTCGTCACCTCGTGTGATACATGTCAGTGGATGAAGAGCAGCAAGCAGAAGAAGGCGGGACTACTGCAGCCTCTTCCTGTCCCAGAACAGCCATGGCAAGTGGTTAGCCTGGACTTCATCACCGGGTTACCACCTACCTCCAGCGGTCATGACGCCATCCTTGTCGTTATCGACAAATTCTCCAAGATGGGACACTTCATCCCGACACACACGACGGCACGCACCGAGGAGACAGCACAACTCTTCGTTCGTTACATCATCTCACAGCATGGCATTCCAGCCACACTCATCTCCGACCGAGACCCCAAGTTCACCAGCAAGTTCTGGAAGGAACTTATGTCTCTTCTCAGGACCAAACTCGCCATGTCCTCCGCTTACCATCCGCAGACAGACGGACAGACCGAGCGCCTCAACCAGATTGTTGAACAACTCCTCTGAGCAGCCTGCAAGGACGAGATCTCCAAATAGGACTTGCACCTGCCCGTACTAGAGTTTGCTTACAACAATGCTACACATGCCGCTACTGGACAGACGCCGTTCTTCCTCTGCTACGGACGCCACCCACTCACACCACAAAAACCGACAACATCCGCTACAGTCCAGCCAGCACATGATTTCATCACAACCATGCATCAGGTTTGGGATCGGACCCACAAGCGCCTCCTCGACATTCAGCAGCAACAGAAGCGCCAGGCCGGTCGCCATCGCAACGACCACACCGTTACCGTGGGAGACCAGGTGCTCCTTGACACCCGCAACCTTGACATCAGCCATCTCCCATCTAAACTGCGACCTTGCTTCTGCGGGCCTTTCCTCGTTGAAGCACAAGTCACTCCTATTACCTTCCGCTTACGCCTGCCAGCTACCTGGAAGATTCACAACGCCTTCCATGTCCAACTTCTGAAGCCCTATCGGGATCCGAACACGATCTTCGTCGGACGCCAACCGCCGCCGCCGCCGCCGCCGCCCGTCCTCGTCCAGAATGAACCCGAGTACGAGGTCGAATCCGTGCTTGAACACCGCCGTCGTCGGAATGGCACCGTGGAGCTTCTCATCCGTTGGAAGGGTTATGATCCTTCTGAGGACAGCTGGGTACCTGAGACCGACATGGGTAACGCCCGTCGTCCATTGCATGACTACCTTGTCAAGCAGGGTGTTACTTCTACCACCCGGCTTTGAGGGGGGGAAGTGTGAGAGTACGACCCCGTTATACCACTTGTCCCTTTTCCTACTTCCTTCCTATTTTCATTTCTCTTTTTATTTCTCCTCATTTGGTTCCCTATGCTCCAATTTCCATTAACCTTTGGTTTATCCTGCTATTATAGCACCGACCAGGCTTGGGATGTACTGGTGCGCTATATCAAGCGTAATCCTGCCGTAATCCCTTAAAGTCAATAGCCTCGCGTGGCTATACGCAGGGTGATTCTATATTCTAGAAGGGTCTATTCCCTTGGGATAAGATAAACCTGGTAACCTGATGTACTCTGGAAGGATAAAAACGCCTTGTACTGATTAGTAGTGCAATCTTTCCTCGAGTCATTCGATCCTGTGACAGTAGAAGTGCTAGTCAGACGCTTGAAGGGGGAAGCCAAGGAAGAGACAAGGGATGGTGCGAGTAGTGAGCTTGTCCGCGCCAGAGGCGCGAATGTGAGGGAGGAAGCCGCAGACGTGTAACGCAGATGCATCACTAGGGGACCCGGTCTAGAGGAGGGTAGGCAAAACCTGCAGCCACTGGGAGTTTGGCCACAGGTTAAGCTGGTGAGCGGCGTAGCGAATAGCGAACGACCACATAAAAAGAGGAGCATCGACATGGATCATGGAGGTACGAGCCACCTCCATGACCAAACCAATGCGTCGCTCAGCGACCCCATTCTGCTGTGGGGAGTCCAGCAGGGTGTACGACTGGGTGATGCCCTCCGCACGACAGAACTGGCCAAGCCGACGGAAGGCAAACTCATCGCCACGGTCGGAGTGGAGACAATGCATTGGCAGGGCGTGGTGTACTGGTGCAGTAACGACCCACGGGATAAGAACCTTAGCCACGTTGGCCTTCTGCTCCAGAGGAAACACCGTTGTGTAGCGAGTGTAGTCGTCGACGAGCACCAGAAAGAAGCACTCGCGACGTGGCCCGAGGACAGGGGCTGGGCCCAAGACATCCAATTACAGGGTCTAGAGTGGCGCAACAGCGTGACCTCAACGCAGGGCGTGTACGGAGGCGCGGGAGAGGGAGGGAGGGTAGGGAGCGACGCACGGAGACCTAAGACAAGACCGTGCTGGGACATGTGACGCAGACGCGGGAGTGCAGGGTGGCCTAGCCAGTGGTGCCACAAAAGGGACGGGTAAGTGAGCAACCGACACGAGCAAGCCGTAGCGACCTGAGTAGCTGCGACCACCAAGGGGGATGCCCCCACCGGGGGGGACGCGGTGTCGAGCGTAAAGAAGCTAGACACTGAGTCCTGGGGGAACGTGGTGAGGGGGGTACCGGTGGCGGCCTTGGTACAGACTGCGTACCGCTCGTGTCCAGAGAACGTAGTGGTGACGCGGAGGTCCTATAAACAACAGACACCAACAGGTTCCTGGAGAACGAGGGGATATGCGAGCCTATAAGGGGGCTCGAGGAAACTGCCAAACAGGAAAGGGTGGTGTAGCTACGTCAAATACCGGACCTGAGGAGAGGTCAGCAAGAGCAACAGCGGCAGGGGTGGCAAGCGACGTGAGTGCAGTGTCGTCATCGCGAAAGAAGCAGGTAGACGCACCAGAGTCTTGCGTGAACGATATCGCGGCGGTAACGTTAGCCGGCACAGGGACTAGGTTGGAGCCGAGGCTAAACAAGGCAGGAGATCCTACGCCTGACGCACCAGGGGAGCCTAGACTACACACAGTGGACACACCAACATTAGGCAATACAGAGTAATACAATCTAGTTACACTAGAGACATCAGCATACATGGCATACAAACCCGAGTGAATCTCATCCATATCCATCTCAAATACCGGCACACGGCGACGTACCAAGCTGTGCTGGTGGGGGAGGTCCGGCGCAGGGCCAAACCAGAGACGGAAGAGGTCCTCGAGGCGGAGGTAGCAGCAGGTGGTGGTGTCACCAGGACGGTCGCACACGGTGCCGCGATGGGGGCCGGTCTGAAGAATGTACTGCCATGTCACCGCATTGGAGCTGCCACTCGACGCCGAGCTGTGCGCGCCACCACCATGACCACCACCGCAAAAAATGACAGGCCACCATGGCGGCGGAGGTCCCCACGGATGTTGCAGCTGCTGCTGCTGCGTCAGGGCATCAACCCCGGTCCCCTCGTCTGCACCACCGGCACTTGTACCACCTCCACCACTGCCGCCATCCCCGCCATCCCTCCCTCCGCCATGCCCCCCCTTGGGGCGGCGTCCCCTACCCGGTCGAGGCTGCGCTGAGGCCGCCACAGCGGTCTCAGCAGCAGGGGCTGTCTCAGTGACAGCGGCAAAAACGTCAGAGTAAGTGCACTGGGAGGGGGCACAACCCTGCAAGATAGGGACCGCCACAGTACCGCTAGACTGAGCGATAGAATGCTGGCGGGACTCTATCGTGGACAGGGTGGTGACAAAGTCAGTGAGGGTGAGGTCAGCGGGGTGGAGACCGAGGAAGTGGTCGTGGGCAGTGGCTAGGCAGTTGGGAAGGCGCGTGGCAAGGAAGTAGAGGGTAGCGCCGAGGGGGGGAGGCAGTACAGTGAGCTGGGCCTCAGTGCTAGCAGTGTGGTAGCTATTCTCAAGCGCGGGCATGTGAGTAGTAAGATCAGCGACAGTGGGGAAGGATGCAAGATCAAGAAAGAGTAGGGGGAGCAGGAGACAGCCGGCAGAGGCGGAGGAGGGAGTGGAATAGCGCGCAACAACAGTATGGAAGTATTCCTTTTGCGGTCTCTACGGTCTCAAAGCGGGGACGCTCGGACAGGGGGGTGGCGTGGCTGATAGCAAGCTGAGCAACTGCGTCGCGCAACTCCCATACAGAGCGGGCAAGCTCAACGGCTGCAAAGGCCTCACGCTCAGCGGACGTGGGGCATCAGGGAGGGCAGCAGGCGGGTCGGGGCAGGGGAGCCTATAGTTGACATGGACGGCCAGGGACTGGCCGTCCTGGCGCTGACCCTTCAGCTGGCGGCGGAGGTCGGCGAGCCACGCCTCAAAATCGACCGCCTGACCCACCGCGTCCAGACGGAGCACTGCGTCCTCCATCACCTCGGCTGCAACAGCTGACGATCGTGAGAGGAGGAGTAAGGGCGAAGGCAGGGGCGGTGAAGAGCGGTGGGGAGCGGTGGAGAGCAGTGGAGAGGGGTGGAGAATACAGCCGGCAGAAGCCCCGGTTCAGAGTGGAACCGGAGTCGACGATGACGAGGGGCCGGCAGGTCGGGGCGGCACAGCGGTGTGGCGAGCTAGAGCGGCGCGGTACGCTGGGGCCGGCGACCGAGTGGGCGGCTCGGCTAGCAGAGGCTCGCTTCGGGCCAGCGGCAAGCAGGGGCCGGCAGGAGCTCAAGTCGGCAGGCTGGGCCGGGGCAAACTCGAGCCAGCGAGTAGGGGCCGACACGCTGGGGCCGGCGCGAGCTAGAGTTGGCAAGAGCTGGGGCCAAAGAGCAGGGGCCGGCGGGAGCCGGGGCCGGCGAGCAGGGGGCCAGCACGAGTCGAGGCCGGCGAGCGAGGGGTCGGCGAGCACAGGGCCAACGAGCGCGAGGGGCTGGCGGGCGAGGGACCGGCGAATGAGGGGCCGGCGCGCAAGGGGCCGACAAGCGAGGGGCCGATGAGCGCGGGGTTGGCGAGCTTGGGGCCAATGAGCGCGGGGCCGGCGAACGCGGGGCCGGCGAGCGAGGAGCCAGTGAGCGCGGAGCCGGCGTGCGATGGGCCAACGAGCGCAAAGCCAGCGAGCGCGGGGCCGGCGAGCGAAGCGCCGGCGCGCAAGGGGCAAGCGGCGGGCTAGGACCCGTGCGTCTCGCGAGAGGACACGCGGCGCGGGCTAGGGCGGGCTAGGGCGAAAGCGGGATGGGCGGACCTAACCTGATACCTTCTCAGAGTAATGGAATGGACTAGAATGGAGGGATACAAGGGAATATATGGTTGGGTGTTGTACTCTCAAAGAGCACGAACCCTTTCAGCCCATACCGGCTACATATACGAATGTGTATATGTTGACACACGTGTATTCAACGGGCGAAAAAATTCCAACCAATCATGTCGAATTTTGCGAGCTCGATTCAACACCAACTGCACGTCGCATTTCATTCTGTGTTCTGCACATGTGGCAGCACTTTGCGAAAAGCACCTCGGTTGCTGATCTACAGGCTGCAAAATGGCAGGATCAGGAATGCTGATCATGATCTTGGACAGTAGGAAGTTCAGCTCATACAGAGTACAACACCTTGTACGCGTATCTCGCCCTTCCCCCTTCTAGTCCAACCTTTTCCTCGCTAATTTGACATGGCATCTAGAGCTAGGTTAGTCCCTCGCGCCGCTCCACCCACCTCCTAGCTGCTCCTAGCCCTAGCCTCCCCCGTCGTTCTACTCCCTGCCCACCGCCAGCTCGCTAGCTAGCCGCGCCAACCAGCGCCAGCCCGCGCCAGTCTAGTGCCAGCCCGCGCCCTGCTCGTGGCAGCCCGTGCCAGCCCGCACCGACCAGCGTCTGCCCGCCCTCCCTTACCTCGCTGCCCCGCGCCTCCTCCTCGATGCTCACTCGCCACGCAGCTAGCTCGCCCGTTCCTCCCAGGATAGCTCGCCACCTAGCTGCCGCCAGCGCGCTGCTCCCAGCTCGCCGCCGCCAGCTCGCAGCTAGCCGCTGTTAGGTTATCGAGAGAATTGGCATAAAGGAAAAATGTTGAGGGGTACAAGAATAGGTTTGCACTAGGCTATAATCAAACATAACCTAGCTAACCAAAATAAGTATGTTTGTTGACACACCCCCTAGCCTAGATAGTGGCAGTTCACCCTTGTTGACACAACAAGGCAGAATACAACAGGCTAGCACCACTAGTCTGACCTCTGGTGAAGACGACAAGGCAACTCAAGGCAGCACTATTAGTCTTACCATTGAGACAAGAGGCCACAAGGTCAATCAACAAGTGTAGCAAGGCAAGTAGGTACACAACAACAAGTACAAGCAGGTATAGTACGACTCAGGATACAAGGAGCGGTGCTGCTACGGAGACTAATCAAGGCGAGTACAAAACCGCTGATGGTCACGAGTCTCAACTGCCTTGGTGAAGATATCAGCAGTGTTGGCCTCAGAGGCCAACTGTACCACACGAGCCTGACCGCGCTGCTGCAACTCACGCAGCAGGAAGTATCGCAGATGGATGTGCTTCGTCCTGCCCTCAAGTCGAGCCGCCTGACACAGGAGGATCATGGCCCTGTTGTCAGCAAACAGGAAGGGGGCAGACCTAGGCTGCTCACCTAAGTCTGTGAGCAAGAACGTCTGCCAGCACAGCTCCTGAGCGGCCATGGCCCTAGCATAGATCTCTGCCTTATAGCTAGACCGAGCTACAGATGATGACCTGGTGGACCTCCACGAGACTGCATTAGCACCAAGACTAAAACAGTAGCCCTGAGACAACCTAAGCATCTCCAAGTCGTCAGCCCATGACGCGTCTGTGTGTCCAGTGAGCATCATTGGCTCCCGTCCTCCTAGCACAAGCCCCAGTCCTAATGTACTCGCCAGATACCGTAGTACCCTCTTGGCAACCGACCAGTGGACTGGTCAGTGCCTGCTTGTCACAACAAAGCGAGCCAAGAGACTGAGAGGGTACGCTAGATCTGGTCGAGTGCAGGTCATCAGATACCTGAGGCACCCCACTTGCTCTCCGTATGGACCATTTGCCTCTACCGGCTCAGTCGGAACAGAGCAGACAGCTTGTGATCCACAGGCAAAGGGGTGGGCTGTGCTGAGGAGAACTGGAGACTGAACCTCAGGAGGATCTGCTGCACCATATGGGACTGGGAGAGTGCGATCGTGTGAGCGGTACCATCATGAGAGATCTCCAAGCCCTTATAGTGCCTCAACTCCCCCAGGTGTGCTTCCTAAGCAACTTGGCCTTCACTTAGGTGAGTGCGACTCTGTCAGGAGTAGCAAAGATAAGATCATCTACGTACACTTAGATGTACAGCGGGGTCTGACCCGTGACAATGAGAGAGGGGTCAGCAGAGGACAGAAAGAACTTGCAGCTCAGCAAGTGTGGTGCGAATCATGTCGTGCCACTCACGGGTTGCCTCACAAAGGCCGTAGACAGAGCGGCGCAAGCTCCACTTGGTCTTAAGTGGGAAGGACCCAGAGGAGCCTAGAGGGCACTGGAAATAGATCTGCTCGTGCAGACTACCCTGCAGGAAAGTTGTAAAGAAGTCGAGTGAGTGAAGCTCGTAGTCACGCTGCGCAGCTATGTGGAGAAGGACCCAAAGAGTAGTCATCTTCGGGGTCAGGGAGAAGTTCTGGAAGAATTCCATACCCTCGTGCTGAATGAAGCCTCTAGCCATGTAACGTGCCTTGAACTTCGGTAGCTCTCCTGGAGCGCGCTTCACTCTGTAGATGCACATGCCATCGGCTACGTTTGCCCCAGGCGAGGAAACTGCGTCGACGTAAGTGCCTGTGGATTTGTAGGATGCCATCTAAGCCTCTATGCCTGTATCCATTGGGCTCAGCGTAAGAGCGTGGAACTGGGATGTCGAGGGCATCTAGGTTGCCCTCTGGGGATACAAGCATGGAGAAGAAGTGCGGTATAGCGGCAGCAAGGTACTGCCTGTCACTGCCAAGGGCAGATGCACCCTTGACAGACGGAGGACTGGCAGTACCAGAGACTAGAGCGGCAGCGTAGTCAAGACGAGGACTAGCAGCGAAGTCAATGATAGCAGTGACAAGCGCAGAAATGTATTCAGGAGGAGCGGTAGGGTCATTGACAAGCGACGGAAAAAACGCGAGGGGATTGCACGAGCAGCGCAAATAGAGTGAGAGTGAAAAGCAGGAGACGACACGAGCGACGAATGGAGAGGCAACGGAAGGGCTGGGGCTGGAGGAGCATGCGAACAAAGGACCATAGGGTGGACACTAGGACGAGGAGAGACAGGACGAGCACCAGAGGGACGACAGACCCAGTGGTGAAGAACAGGTGATTGGATACGAGGGGGGAAGGGGAAAAACTTAGGGGACAGAGTGTCAAATTATATATATTTATGTATATATTTGTGTAGGCTTGGTAGGTTATCGAACTCTACTGTAGAGGGTACAATCCCCTCCTTGTATGCCTCTCTCGTTCTAGTCTGTCTCTGTTTTCTCTCGTCAACTTTCTCCCTCCTAAACCTCACGCCATTCCATGGCTTTCCTCCTACCTAGCTTAGTTTAATATGGTATCAGAGCAGGCCCCTTTCACTCGGGCCTTCTCCTCACGCTTCCGCAGCATACTCCCCCCCCCGGTCACGCCGCGCTGGCCCCGTCATGCCGCGCTGGCCCCGTCACTCCACGCTGGCCCCGTCACGCCGCGCTGGCCCCGTCACGTCGTGCTGGCCCCTACACTTCGCGCCGGCCCCGTCCCTCCGAGCTGGCCCTGTCATGCCGCGCTGGCCCCGTCACCCTGCGCTGGCCCCGTCACTCCGCGCTGGCCCCGTCATGCCGTGCTGGCCCCGTCACGCCGCGCTGGCCCCGTCACGCCGCGCTGGCCCCGTCCCTCCGCGCCAGCCCCGTCACGCTGCGCCGGCCTCGTCACTCCGCGCCGGCCCCGTCACGTCGCCGTGCCTCAGTGCCTCAGTGCCGCCGTGTCGCCGTCCCGCCATGCCGCCGTGCCACGGTGCCGCCGCGCCGCCGCACCGCCGTGCCGCTGGGTCGCCGTGCCGCCGCGCCGCCGTGCCGTCGTGCTGCCGTGGCGGCTTCGCCACACTAGCGCACGGACAGCTGCGGCCAGCGCCCTGTCCTAGGCGCTAGTCGTAACGCCCTCACGCCAGTAAGCATCACGCCAGCCATGGTGGCTCGCTGAAGATTCGCCCGCCCCCCCCCCCTCCCCCTCCTCCTTCCCCCTCGCCAAGGAGATTGGCCATGCCGCCGAGAGGGCAAGGGGCGCTGCAGTTGCCTCTGACGTTGAAGCCGCCACCGCCGCTGTTGCCGCTGGCCTGTTGCCGCCGCTCACCGCCGCCACAGCCGCTGTCGTCACTGCCGCCGCCGCTGCCATTGCCATCTTCCTTGCCACAGCTGACGCCTGCCTCGTGAGGGCCTTCCCATCACCGAGGAGATTGGCCATGCCGCCGAGAGGGCGGGGGACGCTGCAGTCGCCTCTGACGTTGAAGCCGCCGTCGCCGATGTTGCCGCTGGCCTGTTGCCGCCGCACGCCGCCGCCGCTCTCGTCACTGCCGCCGCTACCGCCATTGCCATCTCACGGGCTGTGGGAGTTGACCCATTCCGGAGTCATCGCGCTTGCTGCTGGGCATGGGAGGGCTAGGTTAGGGGGTGTGGTTGTGTGTGGGCTTGGGACTACCAAGCCTAGCGGGTGTGTCAAATTATATATTTATTTATATATTTGTGTAGGCCTGGTTGGTTATCGAACTCTAATGTAGAGGGTACAATCCCCTCCTTGTATCCCTCTCTCTTTCTAGCCCGTCTCTCTTTTCTCTCGTCAACTTTCTCCTTCCTAAAGCTCACGCCATTCCATGGCTTCCCTCCTACCTGTGTTAGTTTAACACGGAGGAGAGTGCGGGCGGAAACAAGCCAGAGAGGAGTCCGAGGGAGGGAACAGTGGGCCGTACCCAGGGTCAAGACAACTGAGGGAAGTTCAAGGAGACGAAGGGCAGACTGCGGCTGCTCCTGCTGCTGCTGCTGCTGTTGCTGCTCCCTATCCTCTCCAGGACCCCCAGCTGCACCTCGGCTACCACCAGCACTCCCTGAAACAGCACCCCCAGGACTAGCACCCTCAGACATACCACCCAAAGAACCAGCGCCCCCAGAGTCAGCACCCCCAGAAATGGCACTCCCAAGACCAGCACTCCCAACACCAACACCCCCAGAACCAGCAACCTGTTGCGGCCGCTAAGTCTACTGCGGCGACGGCAGCTGCTGCTGAGGCGAGGGGGGAGGCGGTTGAGGTGCCTCAGGTACCGAGGTTGGGGGAGGCGCCACAGGGACAGCAGGTGCACCCCTAGCAGCTGGGCCCCCATAGTCAATCGACATCCCCACGGGCCCTACCGGGGGGAACTGAGTGGCGTGGGAGACACTAGACGGGGCCGGTCGGGGTGGGAGTGGTGCGGCAGGCGGGGCATGGACGAGGAAGAGGGGAGGAGGAGGCACAGGAGCGTTGCAGTGTGGGAAGCGTTGGTAGTAGAGGAGCCTCTCGTTGAAGGTAACGTCACGAGAGTGGTCAGAGCGGTTTTGTGACGGGTGGTAGAATAGCTAGTCAGGGGCGTCAAATGGAAACCCTAGGAAGACACACGGAGGGTGCGGACTGAGAGCTTGTCCACGTGAGCACGGCTTCCCTAGACGTGGAACGCAGATGCGTCACCAGGAGACCTGGTCCAGAGAAGGGTCGGTGAAACCTGTGGCCACTGGGTGCACAGCGTAGCGCATGGCGAACGGCCACAGAAAATGGGGTGCACCATGGAGGTGCGAGCCACCTCCATGACCAGGCTGATGAGTGGCTCAGCGAACCCATTCTGCTGTGGGGAGTCCAGCAGTGTGTACGTGTAGCGGATGCCCTTTGCACGACAGAACCCTCCTAGAGTGCCAGAGGTGAACTCGCCACCACGGTCAAAGTGTAAGCGACCTACAGGTAGGCGGTGGTGGGTGCGAAGAGCAAGAAGCCTCAAGAGGAGAACGGTAGGCACGTTAGCCTTCCGCTCCAACAGGAACACTGTAATGAAACACAAGAAGTCGTCAATGATGACCAGGAAGTAGCTCTCCCGAATAAGACCATGGACCGGAGCAGGGCCTCAGACGTCCATGTGCAGTGTTTGTAGCAGCGCTGTGGTAGGAGGAAACGAGGAGGAGTGAGGGGCGGCGCGCTGCCGGCCCTCGGCGCAGGTGGTGCATAGTGGCACTACCGACGTAGGCAGGGCGAGGAGCGATGCAGGGAGACCAGTGACTAGACAATGGTGGGACATGTGCCTTAGACACGGAAGTGCGAGGTGACCTAGGCGGTGGTGCCACAGAAATGTATGGTGGGCTAGTGACCGATAGGAACAAAACGCGGCGGCCTCGGCAGACGCAGTAGTCGGCCGAGACTCATTGTGTAGTGTACAGAGAACTGATCCTGGGTCACGTTCAAAAGTGGCTAAGTGGCAATTGGTGGCTGTGTCTGTGCAAGCGGCGTGTCACTCGCAGCTAGGGAACATAGTGGTGATGCCATTGTCCTAGAGGTGACCGGCACCCACTAGGTTCCGAGAAAACGAGGGGATGTGCAAACAGGTGAGGGAGCCGGAGGGGACAGCTGGACGGAGGAGTGTGGTGGTGCTACGTGCGACAGCTGTGACGGAGGATTCTGCTAGTGCGATGCGGAAAAGCGCAGGAAGCGGGGTGAGAGCAGTACTGTCTCGAAAGAAGCAACAAGAGGCGCCCGATTCTAGGAAAAAGGAGAGTGCCAATGTGCCAAAAGGAGAGTCCCGATCCTACATCAAACACAGCATGGGAATCTACGCTTGACGTAGTAGCGGATCCTAGACTACACATAGCAGTGGATCCTAGGCTAAAAATAGCAGGATAATATGAACCAGCAATACTAGAAGCATCAGAATACGGAGAATACAAGGCCCGATCGATGTGAAACATATCTACATCAAAGATAGGAGCCCCGCGACGAAGCAAGGTAGGCCAAGAGGGTACCTGCACCAGCGGGCTGAAGTGATGGCTGTAGAGGTTGTCCAGGCGGCCTAAGCAGCGAGCGGCGATGGGCCCCGTGCGCCTGCACACCTGGCCCACCTGCGGGCCGGTTAGCTGCTGGTACGTGCAGGTCACCGTGCCTCAAGAAACACCAGCACTCATGGCTCACAAAAGAGCCACGCGACCCCAGGGCGCCAACTTCCCTGGGCCCCAACCTCCATGGCCTCCACAACAACCACCACCCCTAGGGCCCGCCAACCCCCACAGCAGTTGCTGCTGCTGTGACTACTGCTGCTGCTGTACAGTCCCCGACTCTGACTGTCCACCCCCTCCTTCCGCATCCGCAACCCCTCCACCCACTGCTGCTGCCGACCCCCCACGACCCCTGCCTCGCCTGCCCTTGCCCTTGCCGCTAGAGGAGCGGCCGGGGGCAGAGCCAGCTGCTGCAGTCTTGGCTACGGAGGTGGAGGCACGAGGGACAGTCACTGGGGAGGGAGCATTGCCCTGAAAGATAGGGACAGTCGGCGCACCAGTGGAACCAGCGATGGCGCGGAGGCGGTCCTCTATCTCAGTCAGGGAGGTAGAGAAGAGGTCAAGGGTGAGCTCAGCGGGGTGGCGGGCAAGGAGGGCGTCGCAAGCATGGGCAAGGCAGTCAGGGAGGTGGGTGACAAGGAAGTAGATCGTGGCATAGAGGGGGGGCGGTGCGAGCACCAGCTGGGCCTCAGTACAGGCCACACGCCAGCGGGTCTCGGACTAAGCCTGCTACAGTGGTGAAGGATGTCAGGTCGGGGTGGAAGAAAGGGAGGAGGAGACGACCAAGAGTGGCAGACAACGGGGTGACGTACCTAGCAATGATAGCTGTCCAGAGGGCACGGGCTTATGCAGCACCCACAAAGTGGGATTTCTCATCAACCAGTAGGCACCTAAAGATGGCAACATCAGCAGCGGCATCGCAGGACGCCCAGACAAAATAGGTAGTACAAGCAGCCGCATGCACAGCCTGCTGCGCAAACGACGCGTCAGCAGCAAGAGCGCCCAGGCGGGGGACAGCAGGGAGCTCACTAGTGACGTGGGCGTCCAGGGACTCGTCGTCGACGCGCTGACTCGTGAGCTCTAGGAGAACTGCCTCCTTCCAAGTGACGAAACCAAATGCCCACCCCTCTCCATCCAGACGCAAAACGAGGACGCTGGGCGACGCCATGCTGGCGGCTGTGGTGGCAGCTGCGGCCGTGAAGATGGAGGCGGCAGGAGCAGGAACAGTGGCGGCAGCTGTTACAAGGGCGGCAGTGACGAGTGCTGCAGTGGGAGCTGGTGGCAGCGGCTGCTGCTAGCTGGCGGCAGGGTGGCTACGGCGGCGGGCCAGTGGCGAGCTGGCTGGCGGTGATGGCGCGACTGCTGACTAGTGGCGACAGCTGCAAGCGTAGCGGTAGTGGCGGCTGGAGCGGTGGTAGAAGCGCCTGAAGTGGCAGTGGCAATAGCGGGAGGAGCTGGGGTAGTGGCAGTTGGAATGGCAGCTGTGGCAGTGGGAGGAGCAGCTATAGTGGCAAGAGCAGCGGCAGCGGTGGCTGCATTGGTAGCGGCAGCAGAGAGAGGAGCAGCTGCAGCAAGGGCTGCAGTGACAGTAGCAGTAGCGGGAGGGGCGGCTGCAGTGGCAGTGACGGCAGCAACAGGTGCGGCGGCAGCGGCAGGGGGGGGGGGGGGGGCGGCGTTTCCGGTCCAGATTGGTTCATTTCAGCAATTTTCGGAAAGCCACCTTCAGCAGAAAACTAAGTCCTTATTTCTGCCGAAGGGGTCGTTCGCAGAAGCAAGTTCCGAGATGACGCTCTGTTGCCCTTCTGCCGAAGATCGTCTCTGCCAAGGGGGTTGCGTGCAGAAGAGATTGCCGAATTGACTCTCTGCGGAACTTTGGCAGAAAGCAGCTCTTCACGAATGGGTCCTTGCACCAGTCTGCCTGAAGTCCTCCTGCAGCGCAGTATCGAACTCCGACTCTGCCAAGGGGTTGGCTGCAAAAATGTGTTCTGCGAGCACTCCCGTAGATGACAGTCTGTTCTGTCAACAGCCCCTGGCACAAATCGGCAGAGTGCTTTTGCACTCCCTACTCTGTCGAGGCCAACTCCACAGAAGCCAGAAGAAGCGCCCCTAATCTGCCACTTTGACAGAGCCGTTTTTCTGCCACTTCGACGGGAACACTTGTGCCACTTTGACGGAACCACTCTTCTGCAACAAGCTTTTCCCGCAGAGCCTCTCTATCGACGGGCCTTTTTGCAGGGCTTGTATCCGCAGACTTGGTCGATATGCTGCTGCAAACTTCTGCTGCTTTCGCAGGATCAGGGCTATGCTCAACAGCCGCCACCAGATGCTGCCCACTCGTCAGCGCGAGCGCTCGCCGCCAGCCAGCTTGCCACCAGCTAGCTGCAGCCAGCCAGCTTGCCTCCAGCTAGTTCACTGCGGCCACCTACTCGCAGCCTGCCACCGCCGCTCGCAGCCCACTCCCACAGCCAGCTCGCTGCCCCCGCTCGCAGGCCACTGCTGACAGCTCCTGCCGCTCAGCCGCCAGCTTGCTGCTGCTCCCCGCAGCCAGCAGCCTGTTTGCCAGCCTCTTGCCGCCAGCCGCTCGCCGCCAGCTGCCGCTAGCTGCCTGTCGCTGCTTGCCACCAGCAGCGCCTTCTAGCTCACCACCGGCAGCACCTGCGTACTCGTTGCCAGCAGCGCTCGCCAGCCCATCAGCCCGCCAGCTCGCACACTCACCAGCTCGCCAGCCTCTCCATTCGCTCACTTGCGCGCTAGCTCGCTTGCCATCTCACCAGCCAAGATGACACTAGCCGCCGCGGCTGCCAGCCTCCTGCTTGCCACCACCAGTTTGCCGCTAGCCGCCACTGCCAGACTGTCGCTCCGGCCACAGCCACCGCCAGTGCTACCTCCATTATTTCTTCTGCAGCCCCTTGCGCCTCCTTCTAGTCTCCTCTTCGTTTCTAGATTTCCTCGATGCCTCCCCTCTCGGCATGACGACCTCATTGGGGTCAGTCCCTTGGCTGGACAACCAAATAGTTCCCTTCACTCCCCAGCTTCTCGCTCACCGCCTACAGCTGGTGAGCCACCAGGTAGATTGCACGCTCATGGAGGACAGCAATATTTCGTTCCTTGGCTTCTGGCTCCATGACTTCGAGGTGCGCTACTGCGCTGCTTGCCCCGCGTAGTAGAAGCAGTAGCAAAAGCAGCAGCAGCTGCAGTGGGTTCTGAGGATTGTTGGGCATGGTGGAGGCCCTAGAGGTGGGGCCCCGTGGCAGTCACTGACCTGGGTCCCGCATGGTTTCTCTGGAGGCCCAAGGGCCTGTGTGTAGTCTAGGAGCCTTTACTATGTGTCCCCTAGCCTCCTCCCCTACTCCTACTACGATGACCCTCTCCTTCTCGACTCTGGCATGTCCCACTGCTTCTTCCACGATAGTACTGCAATCACCTGCTTTCTACACCGGTACAGACCTCCCTAGCAGACTCCCCAGCCACAGAAGTTTCACGCAACACCACTGCTCTCCTCTGTCCAAATGTCCCCTCTGGCTCCTTCACAAATCTGCACATCCCTATGTTTGCCAAGAACCTAGTTGGTGTAGGTCATATCCAAGACCGAGGAGTCACCACCACGTTTCCTGGTTACGCGAGACAGCCTGCCTGTATGGACATAGCCACGGGTACCCCTCTCCCTACTTTTGAGTGTGACCCAGCATCCGGTCTCTTCATACTGCATACAGAGTCCCCGCGATTGCTGCGTCCATTGAGGTAGCCACGTCGTGCTCCTATCGCTCCCTTGGCCACCCGACCCTTCTATGGCCACCACTTAAGTCACCCTGCACTCCCGCGTCTTAGGCATTTGTCACAGCACGGTCTAGTCACTAGTCTTCCTGCGTTGCTCCCAGCTCAGCCTACGTCCGTAGCACATCGGTGCACCTTCTGTGTCGAGGGACGCCATCGCGCCATGCCTCATTCCTCCTTGTTTCCTCGTATCACAGCACTACTACGGACACTGCATATGAACATTTGGGGCCCTACCTCGGTCCATCGTCTTAGCAGGGAGCGCTTCCTTCTCGTCGTAGTTGGCGACTTCACGAGGTTCAACACAGTGTTCCTGCTGGAGCGGAAGGCCAACGTGCCTGACGCTCTCATCCCATGGTAGCTCGCCGCCCGCACCCAGCGCCACCTGCCTCTGGTTCATCTACACTCTAACGTGGTGGCAAGTTTGCCTCCAACAATCTTGGAGTGTTCTACCGTGCGGAGGGCATCTGCCAGACGTACATACTGCCAGACTCCCCACAGCAGAATGGGGTCGCTAAGCGACAAATCGGCTTGGTTATGGAGATAGCTCGTACCTCCTTGGTCCACACTAGTGCACCCCATTTTCTGTGGTCGTTCATCGTGCGCTACGCAGCTTACCAGTTTAACCTGTCGTCACGCTCCCTGCGCCCACTGGTTTCGCCGACCCTCCTCTGGACCGGGTCCCTTGGTGATGCCTCTGCATTCCACATATGGGGCAGCCTTGCTCATATCCACGCCTCTGGCGCGGACAAGCTCTCAGCCCGCACTCTCCCCTGTGTCTTCCTTGGGTTTCCTCTTGACGCCCCTAACTGGCCGTTTTACCACCCGGTACACCGCTGTTTCTACCACTCACGTGACGTTACCCTTGACGAGACACTCCCTTACTTCACCCACTTCCTCACCATAGCACTTGTGCCCCTCCTCCTCTCTTCCTCGCCCCTGCCCCGCCTGCTGTACTTCTCCCATCCCGCTCGGCTCAGTCTAGTGTCTCTCATGCCACCCCGCTCCCCTGGTTTGGCATGTGGGAACGTTTGTTGACCCTGGAGGCCTCATCGCTGGGGGTACGTCTGCCATCCCTGCGACGCCTTCCCCCCCAGCCCCGGTACCCCAGGCACCTCAGCCGCCTCCCCCCTCGCTGCAGCCGCAGCAAGCGTAGCAGGAGCAGTGGGTTCTGGGGGTGCTGATTCTGGGGGTGCTAGCTCTAGGGGTGCTGGTTTTGGGGGTGCGGGCTCTGGGGGTGCTGACTCTGGGGGTGCTGGTTCTACGGGTGGTGCGTCAGGGGGTGCTTGTCTTGGGGGTGCCATCTGGGAGAGTACCGGTGGTAGCCGAGGTGGAGCTGGAGGTCCTGGAGTGGACTTACCGCAGCAGCAATAGTAGCCGTGGCAACAGTAGCAGCAACAGCTGCAAGAGCAGCAGCAGCAGTCTGCCCTTCGTCTCATTGGCCTTTCCTCCGGCTCCCTTGACCGACTGCCCGTCCCTTCTACTGTGTCCCCTCTCCCGCCTGACCCTCTCTATAGCCAACTATTCCCCCCTCCGACTCCTCTCCAGCTCGTTTCCCCCCTTGCTCTCCTCCGTCCCTTGTCCTGTCCCCCGCCCTCCTTCGTCCCCAATCCCCTGTCCTTCCACACTGGGTCCGTCGTTCCGTTGGTGTTAATCATGTCCCTCCTTATGCTAGTGTCCACCCTATGGTTCTTCGTTCTCGTGCCCCTCCCGTCCCCATTCTTCCGTTACCTCCCCACTCGTTGCTCTGACTGTCCTGTGCTCCTCCCACTGACTCTGCTCGTATGGCTCATTCATTGCATGCGTCAGTTGTCGCTGACCCTACCTCTCCTCATGAGACTGTGTTTGTGCTCGTCGCTGATGTCATTGATTTCGTTGCTAGCCACCGCCTTGACTACGCTGCAGCTCTAGTCTCTAACCCTGCCTGTACACGGTCCGTCAGGGGTGCACCTGCTCTTGGCAGTGACATTCTAGAGGACAGGCAGTACAAGCTCGCTTACCTTGCTGCCATTGTACCTCATCTCTGCTCCATGCTTGTATCCCCTAAGGGTGACCCGGATGCTCTTGACATCCCTATCTCGCGCTCCGCTGAGGCAGTCTAGGGTGCCTGGGCTGCCCAGTGGATACAGGCCATGGAAGTAGAGATGGCATCCAACAGATCCAAATGCACTTACGTTGACGCAGTTCCCACTCCTAGGGAGAACGTAGTCAATGGCATGTGGATTTACAGGGTGACACGAACACCTAGAGAGCCGCCGAAGTTCAATGCGTGCTATGTGGCTAGATGCTTCAGACAGTGGGAGGGTGTGGACTTCTTCTAGAATTTTTTCCCTACTCCTAAGATGACTACTCTCCGGGTGCTCCTCCACCTAGCCGCGCAGCAACTCCAGTTACTGAAACTCCTCCACAGGCTTCCTACAGGGTAGTCTGCACAAGAAGATCTACCTCCGGCGCCCTCTAGGCTTCTCTGGATCCTTCCTACCTAGGACCCTGTGGAGCCTGCGCCGCCCTGTCTACGGTCTACGTCAAGTGCTCTGTGAGTGGCACTACACTTGTTGCTCTGCTGTTCTTCTTGTCCTCTGTTGGCCCCTCGTTCTTTGTCCGTACTGGTCAGACTCCATTCTACATCCTAGTGTGCGTAGACAACCTCATCTTTGCTACTCCTGACAGAGACGCACTAGCCTCAATAAAGGCCGAGTTACTTAGGAGACACACCTGCACTAACTTGGGAGAGCTGTGGTGCTATCTGGGCTTGGAGATCTCTCGTGACCGTGCCGCCCGCATAGTCACTGTCTCCCAATCCCACATGGTGCAGCACATCCTTCAGAGGTTTAGTCTCCAGTTCTCCTTAGTACAGCCCACCCACCTGCCAGTGGGTCACAAGCTCTCTGCTCCTATTCCGGCTGAGCCGGCCAAGCCCAGTGGTCCATATGCAGAGCTGGTGGGGTGCCTCATGAACGTGATGACCTGCACTCGACCAGATATAGCATACCCTATTAGTATTCTTGCTCCCTTTGTTGCGGCAGGCAGGCACCGACTAGTCCATTGGTCGGCTGCCAAGAGGGTGTTACAGTATCTGGCGAGTACATCAGGACTGGGGCTTCTGCTAGGAGAACGGAAACCAGTGGTCCTCACTGGACACACAGATGCGTCGTGGGCTGATGAGTTGGAGATGCTCATGTCCTCACAGGGCTAATGTTTAGTGCGAGTGTAGTCTCGTGGAGGTCCACTAGGTTGTTATCTGTAGCTCAGTCTGGTTGTGAGGCAGAGATCTACGCTGGGCCCATGGCCGCTCATGAGCTCCGCTAGCTGACGTTCTTGCTTGCCGACTTAGTTGAGCAGCGTAGGTCTGCCCTGGTCCTGTTTGCTGATAACAGGGCCATGTTCCTCCTGTGTCAGGAAGCTTGACTTGAGGGCAGGGCAAAGCACATCCAGCTCCGGTATTTCCTGCTGCGTAAGTTGCAGCAGCGCGGTAAGACTCATGTAGTACAGTTGGCCTCAGAAACCAAGACTGCTGATATCTTCACCAAGGCACTGCCGCCTCATGACCATCAGCGGTTCTGTACTCAGCTTGGTCAAGTCTCAGTAACCGCTCCCCTCCTTGTATCCTGATCTATGCTATACCGGCTTTGTATTTGCTGCTCTACACCTGCTTGTCTTGCTATAGTTGCTGACTTGCCTTGTGGCCCTTGTCTTAGTGGTCAGACTAGTAGTGTTGTTCTGACTTGCTTTGTTACATCCACTAGAGGCCAGATTAGTAGTGCTGTCTGGTTTTGTTTTGATTTGTTAGACGTTGCCTCTACCTAGGCTAGAGGGTGTGCCAACTAACAAATATATATATATATATATATATATCCTAGTTAGTCCAACTTTTTCCTTACTAGTTTGACACCTTAGGCATAGTAGCTTGTGGCCCTTCCGGGGATCGTCTAGGGTGACTCCAACGGGTCACTTGACACCCCCCCTCGCTGGGTTAGGTAGAGCATTCAGTACTTCAGTGGGATTCGAACCCGAGACCTTTGGCTCTGGTACCATCTCAGAAACACGGGTGGTAACCACTGTGCTAAAGCAGCTTGTTATGTAGCGGGTCAGCGCGCCCATATCCCCCTAGGCATAGCAGTATGTAGCCATTTTGAGGACCTTCTAGGGCGATCCCAGTGAGTCTCTTGACACCCCTCCCCCCCCCCTCCTCCCCCTCCTCCAAGCTTTCTCCCCTTCCCTTTCCTATCGCCTTTTAAACCCCCTTTCATTGTTCCTCCCTTCTTTGCGACTTGCCTGCAGGCTGGTGGAAGTGGGATACTAGTAACGCCGGTTGCATATATTTTCGACGAAGAGCCGCCTCGTTGGAAGAAGCTGCTCAATGAAATTGGTCTTTAGAAAGTGGGGCCTCGATTCTATTTTATATGCTTTCTTGCAATGGCCAGTGTGTTTTTTGTATGTGACACACGCCATTCATCAACCTTTCAACAAATGCAGCCAGAACGCTCTCATGCAACCAGTATACGACCCGGCTCTCTATTTTGGTCAGGGAATGGAATTCTTTTCTATCTGTATGTTGAGTTGGCATCCTTTGAGGTCCTCTGCTCAACGTTTTTAGCATATTGTAATAGCTGTTGGAAATACCTCAAGGACTTAAGCGTTTCTGAAGTGTAGCACCACACTCGAGGAAGGTCGTAACGGGTACGCGAATCAACGGAGGTTACACGAGGGGATGGACAAACAACACGAAAGGACTCGAAGGGTCGCAACTGGAGGTTGCGACTGAGAGTTACAACTGCAAAGATGGTAACCGAAGCGACAATCGAGTCACTGTGCGACTCGATAAACCGCCCTTTCAACTGTATTCTACAACTGCTTTACTTTCCCACTTTCTATATATTGCTGTATGCTTGTTCTTTTAATCAATCACTTGTTCTCATATACTAGTACAAGGGTTCAACTACCCCAACTTCCGCTGCACTACTCAAGTCTCTGGAAAGATCCTAAGGGCATTTCTCAGCCCAACATGGTATGAGAGCTGGTCAGAGACCAAACTCCCAGCAACGACGCTCTATCTACAATCAGCACACCAACGACTTCATTCATTACAAGTCATGGACAGCAAGGGCAAGAAAACCTCTACGGGCTCACCCAGTGCCCAAGATACTCAACCCGGCAACTCTGGACTGCACACTTCAGGACTGCAAACCGAGACCGGCGCTGCTCAAGAAACAACAGGAAGAGCACCAGAAATGGTGACCCCATCACCCTCTTCAAGCGTGGACCCGAACTTTATGGAAAGGTTCTTCAGCTTCATGTCACACTTCGACCAGCAGCAGCAGACAAGGACACCTGCGCATTCAATACAAAGCAACGGAGGAAACATGGGATTAGCGCCAATGAGTCTCGACAACTCATCGTTCGGGCGACACAATCAAGCGCCTACCTTTGCGCCTTATCACTCTTCACCGAGGACGTTCGAGTTCATGCCGCCCCGTGCCCGACCAATAGCAGCTGCATCACAACAGACACCAAACGAGATTTTAAGTCTCCAGGCGCAGTTTTCACACGTGATTAAACTGCAGACATCCTCACCATTCAACGGACATGATTTCTTTACCTGGAGCTTTGAGTTCGAGCTGCTGATGGAGGCTGCGCATCTCTTGGGATACTTCAACGGGTCCCTGCCATTCCCAAGCAACGGCACTGCAAAAGAACAAGAAATCTTCACGTATCAGTCGCTGCTGGCGTACACTGTTCTCCTACGGAACCTGTCACCACAAGAACAGCAAAGCATCAGAACGTATAGGAGCTACGGAAACTCCGCGGAACTCGCATGGCATCACCTCAAGTGCCTCTATCAAGCAAATGACAGCGTGACACAAAGCAGGCTCATGCAGCAGCTGACAACAATACAGATGAAGACCGGGGAAAAAGCGATGCAGTATATGAGTCGATGCCAGACACTCCGCGACCGCCTGCTTCGGTGCGGAGGAACAATCACTGAAGAAAGCTTTGTGACGCTTGTCCTCGCTGGGCTCGGGCCAGAATGGCGAACCACCCGCTCGCTCCTTCGCGCCCACGGCCGAATCTCGGAGATGCACCTCTGCGCCGAGCTCCATGCTGAAAAACAGGAGATGGACCTGTTTGAAGAAAGACAACCAAGGAAACAACAACCATTAGTCTTCTACACTCAACGAAGACACGACAACAACTACAACCGACGCGGCAGGCAAGATCAACGCGACAACAGAGGACTCACCATTGTACCGCCGTTCTGCCACAACTGCCAAACATCCGGACACTCCAAATTCAACTGCACACGTCCCCGAGCTTATCGTCCACTAGACCCACAAGTCGCTTCCACTCAAGTAAGTCCGCCGAGGCACTCTTCCACATCTGCACAAAATACACCGAATATCATCAACTGCATGGTACAAATCGACAACTGCGCACCCGGATCACCGCCAACTTACGCTCCCGATGAAGAAGAACTATCGCCGCCGCGCTCACAGGGACTTCAGGTCAACCCAACGTACGCTGCAATTGCGAACTCCGAACCCACCGGACACAACACTTGGTTCTTGGACAGCTGTTGCGGCCAACACATGTGTTCTTCCGGGCGGTTCGTGCAACGAGAACGACGTCTCAACCGAGACGTCATCATCACTGTCGCCAACAACGAGAACCTGAAGACAAACAGACAAGGAGTGGTTCAGTTACAATCCATGGAGACAAACGTTATACTGCAACTCAACAAGGTTCTTATCGTCAACAACTTGGGATACAACTTACTAAGCGTCAGCCAGTTAATGGCAAAAGGAATTCACCTGGAGTGCGACTCGGACTCCAACGAATTTTGCCTATACCACGGGAAGGGCGGACTCTTCATCGGTCGCGCTCTACTAAAGTCCGGCGTCTTCGTGTTGGACTTCGTCCCCGACCGCGGTACCGCCGATAGCGATGGCATCGTATCATTCGCCGCATGGACGCACCCACCAGACCTTGACCCCGACTTCAACCAAGATGGATACTGGTACTCCAACACCATACCTGCAGCAGAGAGAACACGGGCGTTAGCAGTCATTCGACAAGAAAGACAAGTACCGGCAAGCGTCTCTTCATCGACATCACCTGAATTGACAGCAGCATGACCCAGCAGAGCATCACCACCAGCAATCCGAGGACCGCCAACCGAAGCAGATCAACTCATGCCCACCACACGCGAAGTCTGCCAAAGTCCTGCCACCGTCGTCGCGTTCTTCTCCAACACCGACATGTATCACCGATCGCCCGGCCATCGAGCTCCCGACGACATCTGGCATCAACGCCTTGGGCATCCTACAAATAGCACGGTACTACAAACCATCCAAGCCGAAGTGTTAGAACGAAACGCTCTCCTTACAACAAGCGGACAGGAACTTCGACGACCTCGCGCACGGTGCTTCACATGCCCCGAAGCAGATCTTCAACACCAACCTTTTCCGTCACATCACAATCCAAGTGCACCTGCATACGCACCGATGGAAAAGGTTTACAGCGACATCTTAAACATGCCTCGAGACGACACTGAATCCGACTTCAACTATGTCATAACGTTCATCGATGCAGCAACAGGATATGTTTGGCACTACAACCTCAAGACGAGAGACCAAGCCTTCGAAGCCTTCACGACGTGGCTTCCCATCGCTGAACGAGAATCAGGAACGAAGCTTAAAAGCTTCCAGTCAGACGGCGCACTGGAATACCAGTCACAACGCTTCAGGACCTACTTGGCGGAAAGAGGAATCAGACGCTTGGTGTCCCTGCCCTACGCTCACCAGCAGCAGGGGGTTGCAGAACGAATGAACCGGACCTTGCAGACGACGATGCGAAAGCTGCTCCTGGGGATGAGACTGCCCAACACACTGTGGCCAGACGCGATGACACATGCAGTCCAACTGCACAATCTGTTGTCATCGTCATCGCTTCCCAACAACGCATCACCGCACCTGCTGTGGACACGAAAAAGGGGCAACACAAAATTACTTCGAGTTTTCGGCTGCATGGTACAGTACAGACCCCACACAGCCCGAGCAGGACGCTTCACTCAACGAGCACGATGGGGACTACACCTCGGCATCGCCAAACATTTTCACGCATGGAAAATCCTCGACATTCAAGACAAAAATACGGTGGCATCACGTGATGTTATCTTCTACGAGCGACTGACGCTGCAGCATTACCTGGACAACATTGCCAACACACACGACCCCACCGACGGCCTCGCGGGCCTTCGTTCCTTCGCCGACCGTGCTGCCGAGGCTGACGCAGCAGAAGAAGACGTACCTGGAGCCTCGGAAGCTGCCGGACCACTCCCTTTCTGTTCCGTACCTGTTCCACTCGACGAAGACAATCCTCTCGATAGCAACAACCTCGACACCCTCTACCACTTCGCTGACCAAAGTTACGCTACACCTCTCCTGGTCGACACGAATATCTCAGAACGCATCGGCCCCAACTTCTCACCTGATCCAGAAGATGGTGACGAAGCAGCCTATTCCGGGAATGAAAATTCCCCTCGACACACACCCACGGGACTGCAAATCCTCGGCTTATGGGTCTCCATCCAGCACCCGCCGCCGCCATCTCCGCGCGAGCCAACGACTCTGTCGCAGGCTCTGGGGGGGGAACATAAGGCGAAATGGAAGGAGGCAATGGAAAAGGAACTGAAAGCTCTGCAAGACCGAAACACATGGAAGCTGGTACCTGCAACGAACGTCAACGGGAAGAACGTTCTCTCGGGAAAATGGGTGTACCGCATCAAGACCAATGCGGACGGCTCCATCGAACGATTCAAGGCTCGCTGGGTCGTATGAGGATTTGATCAACGATACGGAACCGACTACACAGAAACATTCGCCCCAGTCTCTCGTCACACCTCCTTGCGCATCCTACTCGCCGTCGCGGCCACAAAGAAACTACCACTGCGCCAAATCGACGTCGCAAATGCCTTCCTGTACGCACCTGTGGACGCCGAAATCTTCGTCGAGCAGCCCCACGGATTCATCGACGACCCCACAAAAGTATGCCAGCTGATAAAATCCCTTTACGGGATCAAACAAGCCCCGCGGCTCTAGCAGCAACATCTTCACGGTCGCCTCGTCAGAATCGGATTCCTACAGCTGCCGCATGACCAAGGCATGTACCGACTGCAGAAGGGAAGAGAGTATATCCTACTCATCGTTTCCACTACCGAAATCGCCACCTGGTTCGAAGGGGAGCTGAAAGGGGACTTGACACTCACGGTGTCCGACACAGTGACCCCGAACCTGGGTCTGAATGTCGTCGAAGACAACTCGGCGTTCTACCTATACGCTGGAAAGTACGCAGGCGTTGTCGCAAAGAAGTTCGGACTAACACCAACTACAGTCGCGACTCCCTACCGCTACGGGAACAACAACGACACCTCCGAAAAACTCCCCGCGAAGCAAATCCGGGAGTATCAGCAGAAGCTCGGTTGCCTACTATTCGCAGTAGTAACGTGCCGACCTGACCTATCCTACAGCGCAAGCCAGCTGGCGACGCATCTGAAGCAGCCGGAACAAGAAGATCTCGAAGAACTAAACCGGGCACTACTCTACTTCGTCTCTACGCCGACGACCGGACTTACCTACAGCAAAGTAACAACACCATCCGTACAACTACTCGGATACGTCGACGCCGATCACGCGGGGGACAGGGAAAATCGACGATCGAGAACGGGCTACATCTACCGACTAGAACCTATCGGGACTATCTCTTGGCAGTCGAGCGAGCAGGAGCTAATCGCACTATCTTCGGCTGAAGCAGAATATATCGCCCTCTGTACTGCGACCAAGGAAGGACTCTACCTGCGAGAGTTGCTCGAGGAAGCAAAGATTGCGACCCTGCCCGTCTTCTCACTCCTCTGCGACAACCAATCTGCGATCAAAATCGCGAACAAGGACGGCTTCGCCAACCGAACAAAGCACATTGCCCTGAGGTACTTTTTCGTCAAAGATGAAATCGCGAAGGGGAGACTTCAACTCAGTTACTGCCCTACGACAGAAATGGCCGCAGACTACCTGACGAAGAAACTGGCGAAGGCAAAGTTTGATTACTGCATGCTGCTGACCGGGCAGACAAACGTCACCGGATTTGAACACGTCAGCACTCCAGAAACGAAGGGGAGTGTTGGAAATACCTCAAGGACTTAAGCATTTCTGAAGTGTAACACTACACTCGAGGAAGGTCGTAACGGGTACGCGAGTCAACGTAGGTTACACGAGGGGATGGACAAACAACACGAAAGGACTCGAAGGGTCGCAACTGGAGGTTGCGACTGACAGTTACAACTGCAAAGATGGTAACTGAAGCGACAATCGAGTCTCTGTGCGACTCGATAAACTGCCCTTTCAACTGTATTCTACAACTGCTTTACATTCCCACTTTCTATATATTGCTGTATGCTTGTTATTTTAATCAATCACTTGTTCTCATATACTAGTACAAGGGTTCAACTACCTCAACTTCCGCTGCACTACTCAAGTCTTTTACAACTGGGACTTAGTCTCTGGAAAGATCCTAAGGGCATTTCTCAGCCCAACAATAGCTTTACATGGTTTCGTTATGGGATTCATGTGGGCATTAAGAAGTGTGCTTCCAAAAATCCCTTGCTTGTTTAGGTTGCGATGCAGTATTTGGGTCCAGGCCCCTAGTTATCAGGCTTTTTACACTGATTTTGCTATTTTTCAGGTTGTTATCTAGTACCGACCGTGATGAATCAGCCTTGAAAACGAAAGAACCAGGGCCAACCAGTAAGAAAACCACTACCAAAAACTGATTTTCAGGGTGTTTTTTAGATCGATACTGACTGATCAGCGTGGCCTAAAACGAATCTGAGGGCATGTTCGGGTCCCAGCTTTTCATTTCCGTCTGACCTGGTCTCAGCAAGCTTCCAAAAGCACATGCTCGTTGTCACCACCAGGGAACAGCAACGTGGATTCCCGCCAGCGAGGCACTGTCTTGCCGAAACGCCGTTGACCTAATGGGAAATTGACAGTAATTATGGTGTAATGGCCAATCCGATTGGTGCAACGCTGTTGACCTGGCTAGCTGGGCCACGCCACGAGGAAAAGGGAAACATGAGAAATCCCCCCTGTGCAGGGGCTCACACCACACTGGCGCGTCACGTCAGCTCTTGATGCTGCAACACCAAGTCCCGCTGCTGCCTGCGACGCGCACTCGTTCCCCTTCCCTCCCAATCCATTGTCCCCCCTCCCCACCCACTGCCAACAATTCAACATATAATTTCCCGCCTTTCCATCCCTTCTCACAACTCCAATCTCGCTTGTTCACTCGCCGTATTTCTTGCACCCTCGGCTCCAGCTCCCATCACTCATCGAATCTTCTCTTTCAAGAACTTTGTAGCTCTACGGGTAGTGCGTCTCTTCACGCAGAACCTTCACATCTCTCGCCGTTCACCTCTCGTATAAGAAACTCCTCAAGATCACTGTCGATTTCGTCCGTCCTCGATTAGACAACTTCTTGAAAAAGGCAGCGACTTCAAGTTGAAATGGCGCAGCAGCAAGCTCCGAACATGCAGAACATGGCACCAGCGGGAGCGTACGTCGCTCCGCCGCCCCCGTACGCCGCGGCATCGGCAGCGCCAACGCCCGCGAGCGCCCCTGACGGGTGCTGCGCGAACAACAAGCGCTCCGCGCTGTACACGTGGCTCCCTCTCAGCCTTCGCATCGGAATCTTCCTGTGGTGCCTCATTGCGTTCAGGTGCGCCGCCGCGGCTCGCCTTCCTTTCCATTAAAATTAAGCACGTCCTTTTTTCTTCTTTTGATTCGACTCAAAAGCTAGCATGTCCTTTATTCTTCCCGTAGTCTCACCATCTCTCCTCCTGACTCCATGTCTTCTTCCGTTCTTCCACTCCATACAATCGCAGCCTGTGCTTTGCCGTCAAGGGATCAGTGACCGTGACGGCGTACGGCGCGGGAGCGTACCTAGTGGCAATGGCGATCCTCGGGTTCATATTCGCCGTACTGTTCATCATCTACAACGTCGCGCGCATCTTTGTCGCGGGCTCGGAGGTCTACGACGCCATAATGGACCTCATCCAGCTCTTTGAGACCTATGTAAGTAGAATATATTCGATTCCATCGTGATTTTTTGTTGTCTTCATCTTTTGCCGGATGATTTGAGGCGCGTCAAAGCTTTACAAATCTCATGGAGGGATTTGTAGGCTATTTTCCAGTTTCTTTCTCTAGTATATGTTATTTATACCCCTATGTCTCATTCTTTCCGTACCTACTTCCCGCCGTTACTGTACAGATAATGTCAATTTTGCTCTTCGCAGCCGCCACGTCATCCGCAGCTGCGTGTAGCTTGTGGTGGGCCACCACCGGAGGGACAAGGTATGTTCCAGTTTTGTTATATGGTCAGTAACATCTCGACTTCCAAATTGTTGCCCCTAGGATTAACTTATGTAGCACACGGGTCGTTTCAGTGAGTCAGGAACGATTAAGGGAGAGTAGGGACATACTGACGCACAGGAATCTTGCTCTGCATGATTTTTCCAAGCCTGCATTTGCCTTTGTCCTTCCCCTTTATGCAGCGTGGCGATTACTAATGCGATAAATTATCCATATGGACTCGGCTACTACGACCCTGAAACGGAACTCGGAAAAGTTCGGGGAGCGTCTGCCATGGCGTATTTGGCGTCCTTCACCTACATCGCACTCTACTGGTACTACAACGTCCGTCTGTTCAAGCGTGCGGTCCTCAAGGCTAGCTTGGAAGCGGCAGCGCCCACAGCACAGGCAGCAAAGGACAACGTCCCTCCTTACAATGTATGACGGCTTAAGGCTTGCAAGTTGAACTGCATATGGAAGTCAGCCAATGGGACACGCCCTTGCTTACAGTGTGTGAAGCCTGGAGGGTTTCTAGTCTCTTTGTCTGGTGTAGTGTAGTCTAGGACACGAGGTCATTAATTTGTTATTGCTTGTTGCTCACCAACGCTAGTAAGGTGGGGTCTGTGTGCTGTGTAGGCTTGGGTCGCTTTTTATTAAACAACAAATGTATAGTACTACCGTATCCTATCCCACAACGAGGTTGGGAAACGCTTGCCCTTGCTCTACAGTAAGACATGATGATCTATTGCATTGGTTGCAAGACATCGTGCCAAACGTGCTCCAAGCTCCTCCCCTGGTATTGCCAAACTGCTGCGGGCACTCAGAAGCTGCCCCCCAAGCCCGTGCATCCTCTTGATCCGGCCCTCCCCCCTTCCATATTCTTTACCTTCTACCAAAAAAACAATCTACATCCTGAAAAAATTGACTAAAAACTTACCTAGCTATGATATAACAACATATTCTAATAAGTTGTTAGAAGCACTCCTCCGTCAAGGGCAAAGGGCAATGCGCAGGTGAAGGCTTGGTTAGCAGCAGCGTGTGTGTGATGCGTACCTCTTTGTTCTGTGCTCCCTTCTGCTTTCTCTTCTCCTTTTAGAACTCAGCTCCAGATTGTTGTGATTGTGGTAGACTTGTTAGATTCATACTCGCCCTACCGAGAGGACTCTCAGCATAGAAAAAGTGACTAGAATGAGGTGGTACAAAGGAATACAACCTAAGGGGTTGTACTCCATATGAGCATGCACCTAGCTAGCCTATAACATATACAAATTATACGTTGACACACCCCCTAGGCTAGACAAGGGGCAGCGACTAGTACGAGACACGCAACTCAGGGTGGCACTACTAGGCCAACCCCTGAGGCAAGGGTCCGAAGACCAGACAGCAAGATTACAAAACAAACAAGAGCAATCCAGGATGGCACTACTATTCCAGCCATTGGAACAAGAGCCACAGGGTCTGTAAAGATACTATAAGGAGTAGTACATAGTAAGGGTCCTGACAAGTGAGAAGCTACAGGAACTAGACCAAGCTGTAAACAGTGTCACTGATGATCTTCAGACGCAAGCGCCTTCGTAAAGATATCAGCTGTGTTGGCACCGGAGGTCAAGCGTACTACGCGCTGCTGTAGCTCGCGCATGAGGAAGTACCGCAACTAGATGTGCTTCGCTCTGCCCTCTAGTCGAGGCTCCTGACACAGGAGGATCATGGCCCTGTTGTCAGCGCATAGGACCTTTGCAGAGCTAGGCTGCTCACCTAAGTCTGTGAGCAAGAAAGTCAGCTAGCGAAGCTCCTGTGTCGCCATGGCACCAGCGTAAATCTCAGCTTCCCAGCTAGACTGCGCAATAGACGACGAGCAAGTGGACCTCCACGAGATGGCGCACCAAGTGTGGCTGTGTGAGATTGATGGTGCGCGCTGCTCTGTCCCTGGAGATCTGCAGGCCAAGGTAGCAGCGCATCTCTCCTAAGTCAGTGCAGGTGTGTCGCCTTAGCAGCTCAGCCTTCGCGGAGGCCAGTGCATCTCTGTCTGCAGTTGCAAAGACGAGATCGTTTATGTAGACAAGGATATAGAATGGGGTCTGGCCAGAACGAACGAAGAGCGAGGGGTCTGAAGAGGACGGGAAGAACAATAGGTCAGCTAACGTAGCACGAAGCATGTCCTGGCACTCGCGCGGCCATAAACCGGGCGCCAGAGGAGCCACTGGGTCCCCCGAGCAAAGGTGCCGGTAAACCTAGGCGAGCGACGCAGGTAGACCTGCTCGTGCAGACTGCCTTGGAGAAACGATATCGAAAAGTCGAGAGAGAGTGTAACTTGTAGTTACGCTGTGCTGCTACGTGTAGCACCGCTCAAAGAGTAGTCATCTTCGGGGTCGAGACGAAGGTCTGGAAGAAGTCAACACCCTCGCGCTGACTGAAGCGTCTAGCAACGTAGCGCGCCTTGAAGACAGGCGGCTCTCCAGGAGGGCGCTTCACCTTGTAGAGCCATCGGCCATCGACTACGTTCACCCTAGGTGGGGGAACTGCGTCGACATAGGTGCCGGTGGATCTCCAAGATGCCATCTCCGTGTCCATGGCAGCTATCCAATGAGAGGCCGAGTGTGAGAGTACGACCCCGTTACACCACTTGGCCTTTTCTTATTTCCTTCCTTTTTCATTTCTCTTTTATCTCATCTCATTTGGTTTCCTATTCTTCCTTTTCCATTAACCTTTGGTTTATCCTGCTATTATAATTATATCACCGACCAGGCTTGGGATGTACTGGTGCGCTCTATCTAGCGTAATCCTGCTGTAATCCCTTAAAGCCAATAGCCTCGCGTGGCTATACGCAGGGTGATTCTATCTTCTAGAAGGGTCTATTCCCTTAGGATAAGATAAACCTGGTTACCTGATGTACTCTGGAAGTATAAAAGCGCCTTGTACTCATCGATAGTGCAACCTTTCCTCGACACATTCGATCCTGTGACACTTGGTAATCAGAGCTTGTCTCACTCGGCCGCGCTCAACAAAGCAGCAGCAGCGGGAAAACCTGCCTCGGAAAACCGCCGGGGGCGACGAATTCGACGCCGATTCTGGTAAGCACCAGCTCCGCGTTTTGTGAATTCCCCCTCCCACGCGTGTTTTGAACAGGATGGCAACCTTCGACAACGCCGAGGTTACCCAGCAACTCTTCGCGCGCATCGCCGCTCTTCAGGAGGAGCTGCGAGCAGATCGCGAAGCGTGGCGAAACGAGTTCGAGCGAGTAACTCGACTCGCCGGAGCGCAGCACGACTCGACAACGGCGACGACGCAGCAGTCGCAGCAGTTTCTCGAGGCTCCGAAACCGCGCCCACCTGAGCCGTTCGATCCGAGCGATCGAAACTCCGACGCCCGCAGATGGATCGCCGGGATGGAGATCTACTTCGCAGCCGTCGGATGGAGCTCGCCAGTCTGGGACGGTCAACGCGTACGACTCGCGGCGACACTGATGCGAGGGCCGGCACTCGAGTGGATTGGCGGCAACAGCACCTTCATCCACGGTGAAGCCACGTGGCAGCAGTTCCGCGCTGACCTGCTCAAACGATTCGAGCCGATAAATTCAGGTTTCCTTGCCCACGAAAAAATTCATCGCCATCGACAGTTCGGGAGTGTAGCACAGTACACGCAGCAGATGGAAGAATTTTATAACCGAATTCCCGACCTGACCGAAGGGGAAAAAGTGCAATCGTACCTCGCAGGGCTGAAGACCGAAGTCAAACGACAAGTGGCAGCGTCAAACTACGCGAGCTACAGTGACGTCGTTTCGGCCGCGGAGCGCTTCGACATGGTCAACGCCGGAACACGACGGACGCACGTCGGCAGTACGCGACAAGGCGACCGCTCGGCTCACACCACGTTCGCCGACCCGATGGAGATCGACAAATTCGACGGGCGGCCACGTCCGAAAAAAACCAACTACACGTGTGATTTTTGCGGGGTGCCGGGCCACCGAATCTTCGACTGCAACAAAATGAAGGCCGCACGCACAGAGTATCGGGCACGCAACAGTGGCGGAAATCTTTCGGCCAATCAGAAGACAAAAAACGGGAGTCGCCAGTGATTGCGGATCTAGCTGGCGAAAAAGAAAAGATCCGGAAACGGCCGCGGGATTCCGGGAAAATCAACTTCGACGAAGCTGATTCGACGCGAGCAGGAGGAAATGATGGGGGAAAATCTCCACCCCACGACCAGTCTTCGCCAGAGGAAATCGCCGAGGAAAAATCAGACTCCGCGAAAAAAGACTCTGCCGAAACGGGGAAACTCCTTGAAGACCCAAGAAATTATAAGAATTCGTTAAAGCTATCATATAAAGATGCTTTAATGAAAACTTATGATTTTCGAGGGGCTAGAGCCTTGGAGAAAATACGGGAGGGACTCCAAAAGAAGCAGAAAGCTGTGGAGATCATACCGGTACCGGACAACATGGGGAAAAAATTAAGGAGTGTGGAAAGAAGCCGACCTTTCCACAGAGTCAACGTCCTCTCCCGACACCAGCCCACATCGACTACCCGTTTCCCAGGGAAGACGTCAGTGGAGCTGAAGCAGCTTAAAAGGAAGCTGGGGGTCTACAAGAAGCTGCACAAACCCCGAACTCCTCCTACGGATGCATCCAGTTCTTCGGCATCAGTGACGCGCACAGTCGTCAGGGAAACTCCGGGCCCTGGAGAAGAGCCGTTCTCCAAGCAGCCTCGGCTCGCTGCTAGCTCAGGAGCAGATAGCAACGAAAAAGTGTGTACGGATTATTGGGATGTACCCTATGACCCCATTAAATAAACTATCTTTGGGTACTTCGAGCAACGCCCGCCTCTCGTGCTCGAGGTCATCTGCAAAGGACGACGCCTCCAAGCACTCGTGGACAGCGGAGCATCACACACCGTCTGCGACAAGGCAGTGATCGACCGACTTCGGGAAGAGTACAAGCCTTCAGGATTCTCTGCAACGATGGTGGACGGCAGCAAGTTACCAGTACACGGCGAAGCAGTGCTACACCTACAAATCGGACCACTGCGCTGGAGACCTGCACTCCCCATCACCAACATCAAGGGGCTTGACTTGATCTTCGGGCGAGACTTCCTGAAAAGATTCAACCCCGAGATCAACTGGGTGAACCGCACCGCAAGCATCTACAACAATGGACGGAGAGTACAGCTACCCAACTGGGACGATACAGGAGATATCCCAGTGGAGACACTCGCACGATTCGAGAAGGACGTGAAGCGGACCGAAACCGGGTTCTTGGCGATAGCAACAGAGGTGGAGAATGACGGAGAGAAAGCCTCGGAAACTCCAGAAAAAATCAAGGAATTACTGAAGGAGTTCCAAGACATTCTTCCTGACGATCTTCCGAACGAGCTACCGCCATACCGAACGCATCAACACGAGATCGTGGAGGAACCGGGTTCGAAGCCGACCTTCCGAGCACCATACCGGCTCAGCCCTACGGAGCTGACTGACATGAAAAAACAAATCGAGTATCTCCTAGCCAAAGGACTCATCCGACCATCCACTTCGCCGTACGGTGCCCCAGTACTCTTCACACCGAAACCAGACGGAAGCCTGCGCATGTGCATCGATTACCGAGCTCTTAACAAGCAGACCATCAAGAATAAATATCCGATACCACGAATCGATGACCTGCTTGACCAGCTTCGGGGAGCTACGGTATTTTCCAAACTGGATCTGCGGTCCGGATACTGGCAGATACGGATGGCGGACAACTCTATCTACAAAACTGCTTTCCGAACTCGGTACGGATCGTACGAGTATTTGGTCATGCCGTTCGGACTCACCAATGCACCAGCGACGTTCCAAGCAGAAATGAACCACATCCTACGCCCACTCTTGGATGAATGCGTGGTGGTGTACCTGGACGACATCCTCATCTACTCGCGCGACATGAAGCAGCACGTCGAACACCTGCGACGCGTTTTCGAAATTCTTCGACAAGAACGTTTCTACGTCAAACTGTCCAAGAGCGAATTCGCCCTGGAGAAGGTCCAATTTCTAGGACACATGGTGAGCGCTCAAGGAGTTCACGTCGACCCCAAGAAAATCGATGCCGTACGTACGTGGAAGACACCCGAGGAGTTGCAGCAGTTCCTAGGCTTCGCCAATTACTACAACAGGTTCGTGCCACAGTATGCGAAACTCGCGGCACCACTCACGAATCTGCTGAAGAAGAACACGCCCTACAAATGGGAGACGAAGCACCAGGAAGCCGTGGAGCAGCTGAAACAAGCACTGACATCCGCACCGGTGCTCATCTTGCCAGATCCCGAACGTGACTACGTCATTGAAGCAGACGCCAGTGATCAGGCCGTGGGAGCAGTCTTGATGCAAGACCAGGGGAATGGACTGCAACCAATTGCCTACCTCAGCAAGAAACTGCACGGGGCAGAACTCAACTACCTGATACACGACAAAGAGGCTCTTGCTATTTTCATCGCCTTCAAAGCATGGAGATGTTATCTCGAAGGACGTCAAACAACAGTCTACACCGACCACTGCAGTCTGAAATATCTGAAGACACAACCAACCCTTTCCAGGCGGCAGGTCCGGTGGATTCACTTCCTCGAGACACACTTCCACTACGACATCGTGTACAAGCCCGGCCACAAAAACAAAGCAGACGCCCTCAGCCGGCCTGCACACGTTGCCGCTGTTCAGGCCGAAGGGATGAATCCACTACTCAAGGGACTCTTCACACACGGGTATACCATCGACCCCGAAATTCCCTTGGCAGAAAAAAGACATCTACTACAGTGGGGCAACGACATTGCGTACCGGAAAGGATCAACGAAAATCTGGGTACCCAATTACCCTCCTTTGCGCCAGTTACTACTCGAAGAATACCACGACGTTCTATACGCCGGACACTTCGGTAGCAACAAGACGCTGACTGATATCGCAAAACACTACTACTGGCCTCACTTGGCAGATGATGTTCAGAAATTCGTCACCTCGTGTGATACGTGTCAACGGATGAAGAGCAGTAAGCAGAAGAAAGCAGGACTGCTACAGCCTCTTCCTGTCCCAGAACAGCCATGGCAAATGGTCAGCCTCGACTTCATCACTGGGTTACCACCTACCACTAGCGGTCATGACGCAATTCTTGTCGTCATCGACAAATTCTCTAAGATGGGACACTTCATCCCGACACACACGACGGCACGCACCGAGGAGACAGCACAACTCTTCGTTCGCTACATCATCTCACAGCATGGCATTCCAACTACACTCATTTCCGACCGAGACCCCAAGTTCACCAGCAAGTTCTGGAAGGAACTTATGTCTCTTCTCGGGACCAAACTCGCCATGTCAGCTGCATACCATCCGCAGACAGACGGACAGACCGAGCGCCTCAACCAAATTGTTGAGCAACTCCTCCGAGCAGCCTGCAAGGACGACATCTCCAAATGGGACTTGCACCTGCCCGTACTAGAGTTTGCTTACAACAATGCTACGCATGCCGCTACTGGACAGACGCCGTTCTTCCTCTGCTACGGACGCCACCCACTCACACCACAGAAACCGAGAGCATCAGCTACAGTCCAACCAGCACATGATTTCATCACAACCATGCATCAGCTTTGGGATCGGACCCATAAGCGCCTCCTTGACATTCAACAGCAACAGAAGCGCCAGGCCGATCGCCATCGCAACGACCACACCATTTCCGTGGGAGACCAGGTGCTCCTCGACACCCGCAACCTGGACATCAGCCATCTCCCATCTAAACTTCGACCTCGCTTCTGCGGACCTTTCCTCGTTGAAGCACAAGTTACCCCTGTTACCTTCCGCTTACGCCTGCCAGCTACCTGGAAGATTCACAACGCCTTCCATGTGCAACTTCTGAAGCCCTATCGGGATCCTAACACGATCTTCGTGGGACGCCAGCCGCCGCCGCCGCCGCCCGTCCTCGTCCAGAACGAACCCGAGTACGAGGTCGAGTCCGTGCTTGCACATCGTCGACGTCGGAATGGCACCGTGGAGCTTCTTATTCGTTGGAAGGGCTATGATCCTTCTGAGGACAGCTGGGTCTCTGAAACCGACATGGGTAACGCCCGTCGTCCTCTGCATGACTACCTTGTCAAGCAGGGTGTTACTTCTACCACCCAGCTTTGAGGGGGGGAAGTGTGAGAGTACTACCCCGTTACACCACTTGGCCTTTTCTTATTTCCTTCCTTTTTCATTTCTCTTTTATCTCATCTCATTTGGTTTCCTATTCTTCCTTTTCCATTAACCTTTTGTTTATCCTGCTATTATAATTATATCACCGACCAGGCTTGGGATGTACTGGTGCGCTCTATCTAGCGCAATCCTGCTGTAATCCCTTAAAGCCAATAGCCTCGCGTGGCTATACGCAGGGTGATTCTATCTTCTAGAAGGGTCTATTCCCTTAGGATAAGATAAACCTGGTTACCTGATGTACTCTGGAAGTATAAAAGCGCCTTGTACTGATCGATAGTGCAACCTTTCCTCGACACATTCGAACCTGTGACACCGAGGGTCCCGAGGTTGCCTCAGCGTAGGTGCACGGGGTCGGGATGTCGAAGGTATCTGGGTCCCCCTCAGGGACTTGCAGCATGGAGCAGAGATGAGGTGTGGCCTCGGACAAGAAAGCAAGCTCGTGCTGCCGGTACCCCATGACGTCTCTGCCAAGGGCAGGAGCACCCCCGACGGACGCAGGGTGGGCAGGGTAAAAAAACAAAGTGGTGGGGGTAGTCAAGGCTGCCCGAAGAGGCGAAGTCAGCGACAAGAGCGTCAAAACTGGAAACAGGAACAGACGGGTCGGTAACGAGGGAGGCAAGGACCCTAGGAACAAGGGGACTAGTGGCACGAAGGTAGTCAGACAGAGGAGGCAGAGCGACAACAAGCGATGATGGAGGAGGCGAGGGGAGGAGGGGAGGACGAGACGCATGGGAACGAAGCAACATAGGGTGAGAACGCTGAACAGGAAAGACAAGGCCGTGCTGGGACATGTGACGCCAACGTGGGTGTGAGAGTACGACCTCGTTACACCACTTGGCCTTTTCTTATTTCCTTCCTTTTTCCTTTCTCTTTTATTCCATCTCATTTGGTTTCCTATTCTTCCTTTCTCCATTAACCTTTGGTTTATCCTGCTATTATCATTATATCACCGACTAGGCTTGGGATGTACTGGTGCGCTCTATCTAGCGTAATCCTGCTGTAATCCCTTAAAGCCAATAGCCTCGCGTGGCTATACGCAGGGTGATTCTATCTTCTAGAAGGGTCTATTCCCCTAGGATAAGATAAACCTGGTTACCTGATGTACTCTGGAAGTATAAAAGCGCCTTGTATTGATCGATAGTGGAACCTTTCCTCGACACATTCGATCCTGTGACACTTGGTAATCAGAGCTTTTCTCACTCGACCGCGCTCAGCTAAGCAGCAGCAGCGGGGATCCTGCCTCGAAAAACCGCCGGGGGCGACCAATTCGACGCCGATTCTGGTAAGCACCAGCTCCGCGATTTTCGAATTACCCCCTCCGTGCGTGTTTTGAACAGGATGGCAACCTTCGACAACACCGAGGTTACCCAGCAGCTCTTCGCGCGCATCGCAGCCCTTCAGGAGGAAATGCGAGCGGATTGCGAAGCATGGCGAAACGAGTTCGAGCGAGTAACTCGACTCGCCGGAGCGCAGCACGAGACGACAACGGCGATGACGCAGCAGTTGCAGCAGTTTCTCGAGGCTCCGAAACTGCACCCACCTGAGCCATTCGATCCGAGCGATCGAAACTCCGACGCCCGCAGATGGATCGCCGGGATGGAGATCTACTTCGCAGCCGTCGGATGGAGCTCGCCAGTCTGGGACGGTCAACGTGTACGACTCGTGGCGACACTGATGCGAGGGCCGGCACTCGAGTGGATTGGCGGCAACAGTACTTTCATCCACGGTGAAGCCACGTGGCAGCAGTTCCGCGCTGACCTGCTGAAACGCTTCGAGTTGATAAATTCCAGTTTCCTTGCCCGGGAAAAAAATCATCGACACCGACAGTTCGGGAGTGTAGCGCAGTACACGCAGCAGATGGAGGAATTTTATAACCGCATTCCCGACCTGACCGAAGGGGAAAAAGTACAATCGTACCTCGCCGGGCTGAAGACCGAAGTCAAACGACAAGTCGCAGCGTCAAACTACGCGAGCTACAGTGACGTCGTTTCGGCAGCGGAGCGCTTCGACATGGTCAACGCCGGAACACGACGGACGCACATCGGCAGTACGCGACAGGGCGACCGCTCGGCTCAAACCACGTTCGCCGACCCGATGGAAGTTGACAGATTTGAGGGGCGGCCACGTCCGAAAAACACCAATTACACGTGTGATTTTTGCGGGGTGCCGGGTCATCGAATCTTCGACTGCAGCAAAATGAAAGCTGCACGCGCAGAGTATCGGGCACGCAACAGTGGCGGAATTCCTTCAGCCAATCAGAAGCCAAAAAACGGTAGTCGCCAGTGATTGCGGATCTAGCTGGCGAAAATAAAAAGATCCGAAAGCGGCCACGGGATTCCGGAAAAATCAACTTCGACGAAGCTGATTCGACGCGAGAAGGAGGAAATGATGGGGGAAAATCTCCACCCCACAACCAGTCTTCGCCAGGGAAAATCGCCGAGGAAAAATACGACTCCGCGAAAAAGACTCTGCCGAGACGGGGAAACTCCTTGAAGACCCAAGAAATTATAAGCATTCATTAAAGTTATCTTATAAAGATGCTTTAATGAAAACTTATGATTTTCGAGGAGCTAGAGCCTTGGAGAAATTTTGGGAGGGACTCCAAAAGAAGCAGACAGCTGTGGAGATCATACCGGTACCGGACAACTTGGGGAAAAAATTAAGGAGTGTGGAAAGAAGCCGACCTTTCCACGGAGTCAACGTCCTCTCCCGACACCAGCCCACAACGACTACCCGTTCCCCAGGGAAGACGTCGGTGGAGCTAAAGCAGCTCAAGAGGAAGCTGGGGGTCTACAAGAAGCTGCACAAACCCCGAACTCCTCCTACGGATGCATCCAGTTCTTCGGCATCAGTGACGCGCACAGTCGTCAGGGGAACTCCGGGCCCTGGAGAAGAGCCGTTCTCCAAGCAGCCTCAGCCAGCTGCCAGCTCAGGAGTAGATAGCAACACAAAGGTGTGTACGGAATACTGGGATGTACCCTATGACCCAATCAATGAAACTATCTTTGGGTACTCCGAGCAACGACTGCCCCTCGAGCTCGAGGTCATGTGCAAAGGACGACGCCTCCAAGCACTCGTGGACAGCGGAGCATCACACACCATCTGCGACAAGGCAGTGATCGACCGACTTCGGGAAGAGTACAAGCCTTCAGGATTCTCTGCAACGATGGTGGACGACAGCAAGTTACCAGTACACGGCGAAGCAGTGCTACACCTACAAATTGGACCACTGCGCTGGAGACCTGCACTCCCCATCACCAACATCAAGGGGCTTGACTTGATCTTCGGGCGAGACTTCCTAAAAAGATTCAACCCCGAGATCAACTGGGTGAACCGCACCGCAAGCATCTACAACAATGGACGGAGAGTACAGCTACCCAACTGGGACGATACAGGAGATATCCCAGTGGAGACACTCGCACGATTCGAGAAGGACGTAAAGCAAACCGACACTGGGTTCCTGGCGATAGCAACAGAGGTGGAGAATGACGGAGAGAAAGCCTCGGAAACTCCAGAAAAGATCAAGGAATTATTGAAGGAGTTCCAAGATATCCTTCCGGACGATCTTCCGAATGAGCTACCGCCATACCGAACGCATCAACACGAGATCGTGGAGGAACCGGGTTCGAAGCCGACCTTCCGAGCACCATATCGGCTCAGCCCTACGGAGCTGACTGACATGAAAAAAACAAATCGAGTATCTCCTAGCCAAAGGACTCATCCGACCATCCACTTCGCCATACGGTGCCCCAGTACTCTTCACACCGAAACCGGACGGAAGCCTGCGCATGTGCATCGACTACCGAGCTCTTAACAAGCAGACCATCAAGAATAAATATCCGATACCACGAATCGATGACCTGCTTGACCAGCTTCGGGGAGCTACGGTATTTTCCAAACTGGATCTGCGGTCCGGATACTGGCAAATACGCATGGCGGACAACTCTATCCACAAAACTGCTTTCCGAACTCGGTACGGATCGTACCAGTATTTGGTAATGCCATTCGGACTCACCAACGCACCGGGCAACGTTCCAAGCCGAAATGAACCACATTCTACGACCACTTTTGGACGAGTGCGTGGTGGTGTACCTGGACGACATACTCATCTACTCGCGCGACATGAAGCAGCACGTCGAACACCTGCGACGCGTCTTCAAAATTCTTCGACGAGAACGATTCTACGTCAAACTGTCCAAGAGCGAATTCGCCCTTGAAAAGGTCCAGTTCCTAGGACACATGGTGAGCGCTCAAGGAGTTCACGTCGACCCCAAGAAAATCGAGGCCGTACGCACGTGGAAGACACCCGAGAAGTGAAGGAGTTGCAGCAGTTCCTAGGCTTCGCTAATTATTACAACAGGTCCGTGCCACAGTATGCGAAAATCGCAGCACCACTCACGAATCTGCTGAAGAAGAACACGCCCTACAAATGGGAGCCGAAGCACCAGGAAGCCGTGGAGCAGCTGAAGCAAGCACTTACGTCCGCACCGGTACTCATTTTGCCAGATCCCGAACGCGACTACGTCATCGAAGCTGACGCCAGTGACCAAGCAGTGGGAGCAGTCTTGATGCAAGATCAAGGGAATGGACTCCAACCAATCGCTTACCTAAGTAAGAAACTACACGGGGCAGAACTAAACTACCCGATACACGACAAAGAGGCCCTGGCTATCATCATCGCCTTCAAAGCGTGGAGATGCTATCTCGAAGGACGAAGAACAACCGTCTACACTGACCACTGCAGCCTGAAATACTTGAAGACACAACCCAAACTTTCCAGGCGGCAGGTCCGGTGGATCGACTTCCTCGAGACACACTTCCACTACGACATCGTGTACAAGCCAGGTCACAAGAACAAAGCAGACGCTCTCAGCCGGCCTGCACACGTTGCCGCTATTCAGGTCGAAGGGATGAATCCACTACTCAAGGGACTCTTAACACACAGGTACGCCATCGACCCGGAAATTCCCTTGGCAGAAAAGCGACATCTGCTACAGTGGGACAGTGACATCGCGTACCGGAAAGGATCAACGAAAATCTGGGTACCCAATTACCCTCCTTTGCGCCAGTTACTACTCGAAGAATACCACGACGTCCTCTACGCCGGACACTTTGGTAGCAACAAGACGCTGACCGGTATCGCAAAGCACTACTACTGGCCCCACTTAGCAGAAGATGTCCAGAAATTCGTCACCTCGTGTGATACATGTCAGCGGATGAAGAGCAGCAAGCAGAAGAAGGCAGGACTACTGCAGCCTCTTCCTGTCCCAGAACAACCATGGCAAGTGGTTAGCCTAGACTTCATCACCGGGTTACCACCTACCTCCAGCAGTCATGACGCCATCCTTGTCGTCATTGACAAGTTCTCCAAAATGGGACACTTCATCCCGACACACACGACAGCACGCACCGAAGAAACAGCACAACTCTTCGTTCGATACATCATCTCACAGCATGGCATTCCAACCACACTCATCTCCGACCGAGACCCTAAGTTTACCAGCAAGTTCTGGAAGGAACTTATGTCTCTCCTCGGGACCAAACTCGCCATGTCATCCGCTTACCATCCGCAAACAGACGGACAGACCGAGCGCCTCAACCAATTGTTGAGCAACTCCTCCGAGCAGCCTGCAAGGACGAGATCTCCAAATGGGACTTGCACCTGCCCGTACTAGAGTTTGCTTACAACAATGCTACACATGCCGCTACTGGACAGACGCCGTTCTTCCTCTGCTACGGACGCCACCCACTCACACCACAAAAACCGACAGCATCAGCTACAGTCCAACCCGCACATGATTTCATCACAACCATGCATCAGCTTTGGGATCGGACCCACAAGCGCCTACTCGACATTCAACAGCAACAGAAGCGCCAAGCCGATCGCCATCGCAACGATCACACCATCACGGTAGGGGACCAGGTGCTTCTTGACACCCGCAACCTGGACATCAGCCATCTCCCATCTAAACTTCGACCTCGCTTCTGCGGGCCTTTTCTCGTTGAAGCACAGGTCACTCCTGTTACCTTCCGCTTACGCCTGCCCACTACCTGGAAGATTCACAACGCCTTCCACGTCCAACTTCTGAAGCCCTATCGGGACCCGAACACGGTTTTCGTTGGACGCCAACCGCCGCCGCCACTGCCCGTCCTCGTCCAGAATGAACCCGAGTACGAGGTCGAGTCCGTGCTCGCACACCGACGTCGTCGGAATGGCACCGTGGAGCTTCTCATCCGTTGGAAGGGTTATGATCCTTCTGAGGACAGCTGGGTACCTGAGTCCGACATGGGTAACGCCCGTCGTCCTCTGCATGACTACCTTGTCAAGCAGGGTGTTACTTCTACCACCCAGCTTTGAGGGGGAAGTGTGAGAGTGCGACCTCGTTACACCACTTGGCCTTTTCTTATTTCCTTCCTTTTTCCTTTCTCTTTTATTCCATCTCATTTGGTTTCCTATTCTTCCTTTCTCCATTAACCTTTGGTTTATCCTGTTATTATCATTATATTACCGACCAGGCTTGGGATGTACTGGTGCGCTCTAGCTAGCGTAATCCTGCTGTAATCCCTTAAAGCCAATAGCCTCGCGTGGCTATACGCAGGGTGATTCTATCTTCTAGAAGGGTCTATTCCCCTAGGATAAGATAAAACCTGGTTACCTGATGTACTCTGGAAGTATAAAAGCGCCTTGTACTGATCGATAGTGGAACCTTTCCTTGACACATTCGATCCTGTGACAGTGGGAGAGCGGGGTGACATAGGCGGTGGTGCCACAGTAGCGATGGGTGAGTGAGCAACCGACACGAGCAAGCCGCAACAACCTAGGTAGACGCAGGCACCTGGGGGGGCGCCCTCACTAGGGGGGACACAGTGTTAAGCGTAAACAGGCCAGACACAGGGTCCCGGGGGTAACGTGGTCAGAGGGGCACCAGTGGCGGCCTCGGTACTGATTACGTACCACTCGTGTCCGGGGAATGTAGTGGTAACGCCGAAGTCCTGAAGATAGCCGACACCAACTAGGTTCCGAGAGAACGAGGGGATGTGCAGACCTATTAGAGAGCCCGAGGTGACCGCCAGACAGGGAAGGGTGGTGGAGCTACGGGCAACTACTAGACCTGAGGAGGGGTCGGCAATCGCGACAGCGGCAGGGGCAGCAAGCGGCGTGGAGCACAGTGTGGTCGCGAAAGAAGCAGGCAGACGCACCACAGTCGAGCCTGAGCGAGAGCGAAGCAGAAGCGGTAGCCGGTGGAGGGGCTAGCATGGAACCTAGGCTAAACAAGGTAGGGGGTCCTACGTGTGACGTAGCAGGGGAACCTAGACTACACATAGGGGGCACACCTACACTAGGCAACACAAAGAAACAAGATCTGGTACTGCGGCCACCACCACCAAAGGCGCGGGGCCACCCTGGCGGGAGGTGGCCCCACTGCTGCTGCTGCTGAGGCTGGTACTGCTGCGGCTGCTCTGGAGCACCAATCCCGGTCCCCTCGTCGGAACCAGTGTCCCTGCCCCCACCCCCACCACCTCCACCACCCTTCCCTTGGCCACACCCCCTCCTAGGGTGGCGGCGCCTACCCTGACGCGGCTGCGCTGAGCGCACATCAATGGTCTCAGCAGCAGGGGCTGTCTCAGCGACAACAGCAAAGACGCCAGAGTAGGTGCACGGGGCGGGAGCACAGCCCTGAAAGATAGGGACAGCCAGAGTACCGCTAGACTGAGTGCTAGTGCGCTGGCGGGTCTCTATCTCCCACAGGGCGATGACAAAGGCGGTAAGGGTGAGATCACCTGGGTGCTGACTAAGGAAGTGGTCGCGGGCAGTGGCTAGGCGGCCCGGGAGGAGCGTGGCAATAAGGTAAAGGGTAGCGCCAAGTGGGGGGAGGAAGGCAGTGAGCTGGGTCTCAATGCTAGCGGCGCGGTAGCTAGCCTCAAGTGCACGGAGGTGAGTGGCTAGGTCAGCAACAGTAGGGAAGGCCGCAAGATCAGGGAACAGCATGAGGAGGATCAGGCGACCAGCGGAGGCGGAGGCAGGCGTGGAGTAGTGTGCAACTAGGGTCTCTAAGAATTCCTTGGCGTTCACTATAGCATTAAAGCGCGGACGCTTAGACAGGGGGAGGGCGTGACTAATGGCAAGCTGCGCTACGGCGTCGCGCAACTCCCAGACAGCGTGAGCAAGCGCAGCAGCGGAAAATGTCTCACGCTCAGAAGAGGTGGGGGAATTAGGGAGGGCAGCAGGCTTGGGGGGGCGGGGAAGCAAGCCACCAGGGAGTAACCATCCTGGCGCTGACCTGTCAGGTGACGGTGAAGGTCAACAAGCCACGCATCGAAGTTGATCGCCCACCCCTCCGTGGCCAGGCGGAGCACATCGTCCGCCATCGCACGCCCTCAGTTACTCGGCAGCATGATGGAACCGCGACACGGCGGCACAGTACCACGGCGGCACGGCGATACAGCGGCCCAGCGGCCCGGCTCCACAACGGCATGACGGCACGGCGACACGGCTGCACGGCGGCACGGCGACACGGCTACATGGCGGCACGGCGACACGGCTACACGACGGCAGGGCGATACGGCACCACGGCGGCACAGCTACAGAGTGGCATGGCGGCCCGACTGCACGGCTACGCGGCGGCACGGCAACATGGCTACATGGCGGCAGGACGGCAAGGCGACACTGCGGCACGGCGGCACGGCGACAAGGCTGCACGGCACCACGGCGGCACGACGACACCGCGGCACGGCTGTCCGGATCCACGGCGGCACTGCGATACGATGACACGGCGGCACGGCGACACGGCGCCACGGCGGCACGGCGACACGGCGGCACGACGACACGGCTTCATGGCGTTATGGCAGCACGTCGGCACAGCGGCACAGCGACCCAGCAACACGGCGGCGCCGCAGGAAGCTGGGGCCGGCAGGAACGGGGGCCAGAGAGGAAGGGGCGGCAAGCGAGCAGAGGCTGACGAGCTAGGGCCTATGAGCGAGAGTCAGCAAGGTGAGGCTGGTGAGCTAGGGCTAGCGTGGCACACGTGGCTAGCGGGGCGCGAACGGGGCCAGCAGGGCATACGGGGCCAGCGGGGCGCACAGGGCTAGCGGGACACGAACGGGGCCAGCAGGGCATGCGGGGTCAGAGGGGCTTGCGAGGCTTGACGTGGCTAGCGGGGCGCGAACGTGGCCAACGAGGCATACGGGGCCAGCGGGGCGCACAAGGCTAGCGGGGCTCGACGGGGCCAGCGGGGCATACGGGGCCAATGGGGCGCATGGGGCTAGCGGGGCTCGACGGGGCCAGTGGGGCGCATGAGGCTAGCAGGGCTCGACAGGGCCAGCAGGGTGCAAATGGGGCCAGCGGGGCGAACGGGCCAGCGGGGAACTAAGGGGCAAGCGGGGCTCTAAGGGGCCAGCGGAGCGCTAAGGGGCCAGCAGGGCACTAGGGTCTAGGGCGGAAGTGCGTGGGCAGACCCAACCTAATCTGATACCATCTTATCATAGGACAAGTGACTAGAATGAGGTGATTCAAGAGAACATAACCTAACGGGTTGTACTCTATATGAGCATGCACCTAGCTAGCCTATAACATATACAAATTATATGTTGACAAGGACTAGCAACCTGTCGTGAGCTGGCTTGCCACTTCCCCCCACGGTATTGTCGCTTTTGTTTTCCAAATGCTTGTGATGTATGTGACCCTTAGCGTGACTCCAGCTAGTCCTTTTGTGCAGTACCTACCTGTAGATATTATTATTCAAATGTTTTTTTGTAAGGCATGTACGGCTTTCTAAAAATGTGTATTGTGAAAGTATAGCAAGGGCCAATGCAGCAAAGGCAGCGTCGAAGTGCTACTCACCCTCTTTTGCCTACAAAAGAGGGACATGAGGCCCTTTGGCCTCACCCATGTTCTTCATTTCTAGTTCCTCTAGTTCTATTTTCAGTTCTCCTCGTCTAACCTGGCGAAAACCCAGTCACTTCCTCGAGGGAAGGCCCCGACAACGCTGCTCACCGACATTTTGAAGCACAACCTCGCTTCGATGGCGTCTGCAAACACGACTCCTCATCGCCTGACGACCAAGGCTACTACCTCATTAACACCGCGAAGCCTGGAACTTCGGCCGGGGTAACCGCCCGTCGCCAGAAACGTCCTGCTGAGGACAATCCAGGTGAGGGGCCCTCGGCTGTCAAGGTCCTCCTTGGCGCCACTCACGCCCCTCCCAAAGAAACACACGCACCTGCCAAACAACCGCGCGTGCTGCCGCCTAAGAAGCACGCGCCTGCGCACGCCGCAACGGCTGCAGGCCACGCGGGCCCCACCGATCACACACCCGTTGACGAGGTCACGCCGGTCGCCGCCGCCCCCGTGTTTACCGTGCAGCAGCTGCTGGCGCTGTTACACCAGCAGCAGCCTGTTACAATCGGAACTTCATCCGACAATATAACCGTTACGACCAATTTTGCCAAGAAAGAGGAAATGTCAACGCCTCCCTCGCGCGCCCAAGCTTCCGCCCCCCGACAACCAGCCCCCGGCACCAGTCCTCGCGCCCGCCAAGGACATCGACAACAGGAAGACTCCGAAAATGAAGATAGTGAGGTTCCTACCAACCTTGCTCGACGTCGCATTCTCGCCCCCACTTCCCCCCTTCCCCTTCTTGGTCCCACGCCCGCAGCAACTACCTTCGTGCGCAAGGGCGTGCGTGACCAAGCCGAAGTCTTCACTACTACTCAAGCCCACTTGCAGCATATTGACAACGAGCTGCAGCACAGCAACGTGACCGCAACGCTCAACAATCTGAAACACATCGAATTGCTTATTCATAAGTGTTTTGAGGTGCTTCTTGTGGTGGACGAGGCCGGTTTCAAGGCCGTTGATCACTTCCAGCTCTACCAGTCCAAGAGCGTCCTCACGTCCTGCTCGTACAAGCTTGCAGTAGCCGATGTGGCTGCCCTCAAGCCCGCGTGTGCCACCTATCCCCGCGGCGGTCGTCTCAGTGGTCGTGATGGTGACATGGAGCTCAAAGGCTCCCCTCCCCTCACATGCCAGCAGCTGTGCTTCAAGGGACTGTGTTTCCGCTATGGCCAGCCTGGCCACATGGCAAACGCTTGCCCCATGGGCGGGCGTGGAGGACAAGGCCCCGCACCAGTTGTGTGAGCGGCGTGGTAGGGCGGTGCCTTTTGCCAATATGCAAGGAGCATACTGGGCTGCACCGGGGGTGCATGGCAAGCCTTAGATTAAGGCTAAGATTCTAGTGGACTAGGGTAGCCATAGGGGCAGAGAAGGCCGTGAGCCTATGATTTTGTGGAATTCCATTCGTAGAACTTTGTACGTCGCCATGGCACATTGAGTCTAAGTTGAAAGACAAAGAAGAAGAAGAAGAAGAAGAAGAAGAGAAAAAAACATGAGAGTCCTGCCTTGGGAAAACAGGACCAAGGCACGCAACCACTCTCTTGCATGAGGAGGCCCATGGCCCACAAACAGCGCAACAACAAAAAAGGGGGGGGAGGGGGGGGGGGTAGGGGGTGGGGGGGAGCAATAGCCATAAGGCAAGGTATGGCATGCAACGAGGCCAACAAGGAAAAGAGAAGGAATGGCCAACATGACGGCTCATACAAGAGCAAAAGAAAGAGATAACGAGAGAGAGATAGAGATAGAGAGAGAGAGAGAGAGAGAGAGAGAGAGAGAGAGAGAGAGAGAGAGAGAGAGAGAGAGAGAGAGAGAGAGAGAGAGAGGGAGAGAGAGAGGAGGGGGGGAGAGAGAAAGAAAGAGAGAGAGAGAGAGAGAGAGAGAGAGAGAGAGAGAGAGAGAGAGAGAGAGAGAGAGAGAGAGAGGGAGATAGAAAGAGAGAGAGAGAGAGAGAGAGTGAGAGAGAGAGAGAGGGAGAGGGAGAGGAGGGGGGGGAGAGAGAGAGAGTGAGAGAGAGAGAGGGGGGGAGAGAGCAAGAGAGAGAGAGAGAGGGAGAGAGAGAGTGAGAGAGATAGGGAGAGAGAGATATATAGAGAGAGAGAGAGAGAGAGGGAGAGAGAGAGAGAGAGAGAGAGAGAGAGAGAGAGAGAGAGAGAGAGAGAGAGAGAGAGAGAGAGAGAGAGAAAGAGAGAGAGAAAACGGGATAACACGAGAGCGTACATGACGGGGGTCATGATGCCATGAACAATGAAGAGAGAAGCCATGGATATGAGGCCGTGTTCTGAAGTTTGGCCGACCTTGAAAATTTGGCCAGCCGAATAGCCACGTCAAACTTGCACATTTCAATGTTTAGCCGTGCGGCTCGAACTTTAGCCAACCACACCTTGTTGGCCAGAATTCGTGCGACGGATGGGGGTCCACGAACAGCTGCGACCAAGGGCAAAACCTGGTTTCTGCATAGTTGGCTGGCCACGCAAAGGGAATGTGACGTCGACCAAGCCACAAAAGCAACATCATCCTGCCCGGTGCACAAACAGCCGTCAAACTGCGAATGCTCCACTCTTCTTCACCAAAGCCTCAACACCCCAACCAGAAGGATATGGTCTTAAAACCCGCGTGCCAACAGCCTCGAGCTTCCTATCTTTGGTTGAAAGATCTCTTGGAGTACTGCCCGACAGCTAATCCTTTTTCTACTCAACCAGCCTACCTGATGTTGAACTACTTGGTACACGGGTTTTAACTCTTCATTTTCGTGGGAATTTGGTGGAATTTTTGCTAGACAACTTTCCCAAAATGATCCAGAAGCTGGCTGTCAGGTGTCGCAGTCCTCTGAGACCCAAATTGTGCTCTCTCGCATATCATTTTGCGGATCACATGTCGATCTGATTTGGCGCGATGGGGGACCGTTCGCAAAATGTCGCGGCCTGGTCGCCTCGTTTTTCACGGAGGGGTTGGCCAAAGTTCACCCACCACAACTTTTGCCAACCAAAACCTCAAAGTTTGGCCAAACTTTCGCTTATGTGGCGAGTCACATGGCCAATCTTCAACTCGGCCAAACTTCAGAATGCCATCTGAGCCATGTCTCCCCACACGTGATCCGCTCTCCGAGAAAACTGGACGGTACCCCTCAATTTCGATACCCATGTCACCCCTATCATCCGACCCTTGGTTCTGTAGAAATTGGAAAAGGAGGGCTACGGACATGACCCCTACGAGTACGTCGTCACGGACAAGGACTTGACAATCATGCACAGTCGGCTACATCATGCCCTGCACTGGTGGTGCTCATGGTGCGATAGCAGCTTCATCTTATCCATCATCGTGAAAGGGTACTGGTTGCCATGGAAGGACACAGTACCGCACACATTCGAGGAATCCAACCACGCTAGAGTCCGCACATATCTGTATTTTACTAGTGAGGCAATTCACGACCTCATCACCACGGGTGCAACCGTCATGGTCCCTATTAGGGATGGACTACTGTGTGTCAACCCACTCAACGTGGTCGAGCAGCGTAACAAGTGTCGCCTTATCCTCGACTTGCACAAAGTCAACACCTACCTCGACATCCCAAAATTCAAGTTTGAAGGCTTGAACCGGGTTGCCGAGCTCATTCGCCCAGGCGATTGGATGTTCTCTATCGACATGAAATCCGACTACCACTATGTCGAGATCCACGCCTCTTGTTGGAAGCTCCTGGGATTCTAGTTGAAGGACATTATTATTCCTTTCGCTCGCTCCCATTTGGGCTCGCCACAGCCCCATTCGTCTTCACGCAGTTGATCAAGCAATTAGCAAAGAGATGGCAGGCGAGTGGCGTACGGGTTGTTCCGTACGTCGATGACTTGCTGTTCCTTTGCAATTCCCATCTCCATGCGCGTTCGACTTGTGCAAACGTCGTACGGGACGTGAGGGCGGCGAGCTTTGTCATCAATGCAAAGAAATCGCATTTCAACCCCTCGCGTCATATAGCCTTCCTCGGCTTGGAGATCGACGCTACCAATGGCACGTTCTCCGTCGGACTCGAACGTCGCAAACAACTTTTTACAACACTCCGAGCCCCCATCACCCAAGGCCAAGAGGGACGACATGTCTCCATCCGGTCACTCGCACGAGCCACTGGAATGCTCTCCTCTACGAGTCTTGCATTAGGTGCCATGGAGCGTGCCTTTAGCCACGTGCTCCTTTGACTTATTGCCGATGCCACTTCTTGGCACGCCAGGACACAACTGTCTCTAGCAATGGTGGAGGAACTGCAGTTTTGGCTGGCTTAGTTCGACCATTTTAATGCCACCCCGTTCCACCTCAATCACCAGTATGACGATGTCATCCACGTTAATGCACGCGCACACAGTTGGGGCGCCACCCTGACACAACTACCCAGGATGCCCCTTGAAGCCAGCGCCCACATGCCCGAGGAGCTCTTGCCCACCTCCAGCACGCGACTCAAGCTTGAAGGTGTCTTATGGGCACTTTGAACATTTACCCCCCACATCCTCAAGCACCAAGTGCTCGTTCGCATGGACAATCAGGGGGTGGTAATCATTATGCGCAAAAGGGGATCACGCCAGCCGACGCTCACGCTGCTATGTCAAGCAATCATTCATCTATGCCTCGAGCATCAAACACGGTTGGCCATCGAATGGATTCCCAGAGAGCTGAACACGCACGCTGACGAGCTCTCATTGATCCAAGACCATGATGATTACTCCCTCCAAGCCCCTAGGTTTCGGCTCCTTGACCACCAGCTGGTTCCACATTCCATTGATCTTTTTGCAAATGTGCACAACGCTCAGCTGCAGCGGTTGTACTCCAAGATTCCCCACCCGGTGGCCATAGAGTTCGGCACATTTTCATTCAGCTGGGAGCACGAGCGTGGCTTCGCCTTTACCCTCCCAACCTAATCCCAGCCACCTTGCGACACACACAATGCACGCGTGCAGAGATGACCCTGCTTATTCCCGAGTGGCCTGGAGCGCCATGGTGGCCACTGCTCCAACCATCGCATGACGCCTGGGCACCAGAATTCAAAACGCACGTCCGCCTCACCCACTTTGGCTGCCGTGGGTGAGGCGGATGTGCGTTTTGAATTCTGGTGCCCACCCGCCTAAAACCAATCTGAGGACCTGGTCTTGTGCGATAGTGACATAGTCACATAGAGCTCCTTAGCGTTGTCGCTGCGCCAGTGGCCGAGTTCTATTTTCCTGCCCACCCACCTGACCAGGATGTTAGAATACCGAAATGAATTTACTACTGGGAGAACAGACAACATAGAGCAATTGGGTTGTACTCACTAGGAGCACACACCGATACTAGCCTATAACTTCTACATGCTACATATGTATAAGTTGACACACCCCCTAGGCTAGATAAGGGGTAGTGCTAAACAAGAAGCACACACCTCAGGGTGGCACTACTAGTCCAACCACTGAGGCAGGGGTCCGAAGACCAGTCTGCAAGAGTACAAACAAGACAAGAGTAAGCCAGGGCGGCACTACTAGTGCAGCCACTGGAAGTAAAGCCACAAGGCCAGTTAGACAGGTATATATAGTGAGGACTATACAATCAAGGCCCTAGCAAGTGAGTAGCTACAAGAACAAGACTAAGCTGTACACAGTGCTGCTGATGATCTTTAGGCACAAGCGCCTTCGTAAAGATATCAGCTGTGTTGGGACCGGAGGCTAAGTGAACTACACGTGCCTGGCGACGCTGCTGTAGCTCGCGCAGGAGAAACTACCACAGCTGGATATGCTTCGCTCTGCCCTCGAGTCGAGGCTCCTGACACAGGAGAATCATGGCCCTGTTGTACGGGACTGGGGCAGAGCTAGGCCGCTCACCTAAGTCTGTGAGCAAGAAAGTCAGCAGCGGAGCTCCTGTGCCGCCATGGCACCAGCGTAGATCTCAGCCTCACAGCTAGACTGAGCAACAGACGAAGAGCGAGTCGACCTCCACGAGATGGCCCCCGAACCAAGGCTGAAATAGCAGCCCTGTGACGACCTGAGGGTCTCAGCGTCGTCTGCCCAAGAAGCGTCTGTGTGCCCAGTAAGGACCACTGGCCTGCGTCCTCCAAGCACTAGCCCCATGCCCGATGTACTTGCTAGACATCGCAAAACCCTCTTTGCGGCCGACCAGTGCTATGGTCGGTGTCTGCCAATGGCTACAAAGCGAGCCAGGATGCTGAGAGGGTATGCGAGATCAGGACGAGTGCAAGTCATCAGGTACATGAGGCAACCCACCAGCTCTGCGTAAGGGCCATTGGGCTCTACCGACTCCTCAGAAACGGGAGCCGAGAGCCTGTGGTCTACAGGTAGAGGTGTGGGCTATGCAGAGGAGAACTGAAGACCGAACCTCTAAAGGACCTGGCATACCAAGTGTGACTTAGGGAGAGTAATGGTGCGCGCTACTCTGTCCCTGGAGATCTGTAGGCCAAGGTAGCGACGCAGTTCCCCTAGGTCAGTGCAGGTGTGTCTCTTCAGCAGTTCGGCCTTCACAGAGGCCAGTGCGTTTCTGTCTGCAGTAGCGAAGACCAGGTCGTCTAAGTAGACTAGGATGTAGAACGGAGTCTGGCCAGCACGAACGAAGAGCGAGGGGTCGGCAAAGGACGGAAAGAACTGCAGGTCAGCTAACGAAGAGCGAGAGGTCTCGTGCCACTCACGAGGAGCCTGGCGCAAGCCATAGACCGGGCGCCTGAGAAGCCACTGAGTCCCAGGAGGGAAGGTACCAGTGAAGCCCTATGGACGGTGGAGGTAGACCTGCTCGTGTAGGCTGCCCTGAAGAAATGCAGTAGAGTAGTTGAGGGAGTGGAGCTCGTAGTCGCGCTGTGGTGCTACGTGTAGCAGCGCTTGAAGAGTAGTCATCTTTGGGTTCGGGGCTAAGGTCTGGAAGAAGTCCACCCCCTCTTGCTGACTAAAGCCTCTAGCCACGTAACGCGCCTTGAAGACTACCGGCTCTCCAGGGGGGCGCTTCACCTTGAAGAGCCACCGACCATCGACTACGTTCACCCCAGGCGGGGGAACTGCGTTGACGTAAGTACCAGTAGATCTCCAAGATGCCATCTCCTGCTCCATGGCAGCTATCCATTGAGAGGCCCAGGGTCCCGAGGTCGCCTCAGCATAGGTGCGAGGGGTCGGGATGTCCAAGGCGTCTGGGTCACCCTCAGGGACTAGCAGCATGGAACAGAGATGGGGAGCGGCCTCGGACAGGAAAGCAGGCTCGTACTGCCTGTCCTCTAGGAGGTTACTGCCAAGGCCAGTAGCACCCCCGACGGACGGAGGACGGGCAGGGTCAGAGACCAGAGCGGTGGCATAGTTACGGCGGCGGGTAGAGGCACAGTCAGCGACAGCAGCGACAAGAGCGTCAAGACTCGAGACTGGAACAGACGGGTCGGTAACGAGAGAGGCAGGGACCCGAGGAATAAGGGGAAGTGCGAGGGAGTGCCCATCCTAGCGCTGACCTGTGAGATGACAACGGATGTCGACGAGCCAGGCGGCGAAGTCGATCACGTGGCCCTCAGCGTCCAGGCGGAGGATGGAGTCCACCATCGTGCAGGCTCAGTGACACAGCTCCACAGTGACACAGCTAGTCAACGGCACAGGGACACGGCTGCAGGACGCTCCAGGGCGGCCGAGCAGAGAACACAGGGGCCGAGGCAGGTAGCAGTGCGGCGCGAGCCGAGGCGCCGGCGGCGACACGAGGAACCGCGCGGGCACAAGGGGCCGGGCAGGGCTCAAGGGGCCGAGAGGGCACTAGTGGCCTGGCTGAGGCGCGTGGGGCCGGGCAGGCGCTAAAGGGGCCGGGCGGGCCGAAGGGCGGGCAGGCGCGGGTGACCGGGCAGGCGCGTGGGACCGGACAGGCGCTAGGGGCCGGGCAGGCTCGAGGGGCCGGGCGGGCGCGTGTGGCCGGGACGGCGCGAAGGGGTTGGGCGAGCGCGTGTGGCCGGGCAGGCGCGAAGGGGCCGGGCTAGGGCTAGAGATCGGGCAGGCGCGATAGTGCCGGGTGGGGGCTAGAGGCCGTGCAAGCACAAAAGGGGTCGGGGGGGCGCTAGGAGCCGGGCAGGCGCGAAATGGCCAGGCAGGCGCTAGGAAACGGGCAGGCGCGAGGGGCCAGGCTGGCGCTAAGAAACTCGTAGGTGCGACGGGGCCGGGCGGGCACTAGGAGCCGGGCTGGCGCTTGGAAACGGGCCGGCGCTAGGGGGCCGGGCGGGTGCTAGGAAACAAGCAGGCGCGAACGGGCGGGGCCGGCGCTAGGTGCCGGGCAGGCGCGAACGGGCGGGGCCGGCGCTAGGGGCTGGGCAGGCGCTAGGAAACGGGCAGGTGCGACGGGGCCGGGTGGGCGCTAGGGGCTAGGCTGGCGCGAACGGGCCGGGCAGGCGCTAGGGGCCGGGCTGGCGCTAGGAAACAGGCAGGCGCTAGGGGGGGCCGGGCAGGCGCTAGGAAACAGGCAAGCGCGACGGGGTCGGGCGGGCGCTAGGGCCAGCTAGGGCGCGAGGGGCTAGGGCGCAGGTGGAAGCGGGTGGGTGGACCTAACCTACTCGTGATACCATGTTAGAATACCGGAATGAATTTACTACTGGGGGAGAACAAACATATAGCAGTTGGGTTGTACTCACTAGGAGCACACACCAATACTAGCCTATAACTTCTACATGCTACATATGTATAAGTTGACACAGGCCCCCAAATTGCAGACTTTTTACTTTGATTCAGACTTTTTTCAGACTTTTTTCAGAGTTTTTTTGGGGGTGAACTCTAATCACAAAGACTTTTTTTTGCACCGTACTCTGATTTTTCAGAGACGATTGTTGTACCTACGCTGATTTTTCAGACTTTTTATCCTATTTTACTCTGATGCGTCAACCTTACATGGGGGGGAGACTCTGATTCTGCCTACCGTAATACCGGTACCATAATTTAGGGGGAGCGTAATTTGCACTGGTACCCCTGTGGAGGGCATTGGCTGGCCCTTAGCCAAAAACAAGGCACAATGCTTGTTGGGGGTTTTGTTGTGAGGGCGCTACTGGCCCTTCACCAAAATCAAAGGGCAATGAGTAGGAGGAGGAGCTGTGTGAGTGAGGGGGGAGCTGACTGGCCCTTAACCAAAATCAACACCTTGTTTGTGCTGTGGCGGTGTGAAGGGTCGATTGGCCCTTACAAAAAAAAAAAAAAAGATTGCTGGGGGCATGATATGTGCTGCTGCGGTTTGTGTGTGCGAGTACACCTTACTATGTGTGTACGGCAGGGCCTCAGATTGCAGGCTTTTTACCCTGATTCAGGGTAAAATCAGGGCTATTTTATCAAATTGAAAATTGAATGCATGATAGAGTGAGAGTACACAAAGATATACCTAAGTGTTGTACTCTCTAAGAGGCGACCCTATACAGTCTATACAAACATGACAAATACACATGTTTGACACACCCCCTAGACTGCATAGGGGAATGCCCTAAACAAACAGCTCAGGGCGGCACTACTAGTCCAACCTCTGAGACAAGGGTCTAAGAGACCAGTCAGAAGGAGTACAAACAAGGCAAGAACAAGGGCAGGGCGGCACTACTAGTCCAGCCACTGGAAGAGGACACAAGTCCAGTCTGAGTATACGTATAAAGGACAGTACAAAGTCAAGGTCCTAGCAAGTGAGAGGCTACAAGAACTAGAGCAAGCTGTACACAGTGCCGCTGATGATCTTTAGGCGCAAGCGCCTTCGTAAAGATATCAGCCGTATTGGCACCTGAGGCCAAGTGTACTACGCGAGCCTGACGTCGCTGCTGTAGCTCACGCAGGGGGAAGTACCGCAGCTGAATGTGCTTCGCTCTGCCCTCGAGTCGAGGCTCCTGACACAGGAGGATCATGGCCCTGTTGTCAGCGAACAGGACCGGGGCCGAGCTAGGCCGCTCACCTAAGTCAGTGAGCAAGAAGGTCAGCCAGCGGAGCTCCTGTGCCGCCATGGCACCAGCGTAGATCTCAGCCTCACAGCTGGACTGCGCTACAGACGAGGAGCGGGTAGCTCTCCACGAGACGGCAGCTGAGCCAAGGCTGAAGCAGTAGCCCTGGGTAGACCTGAGCGTCTCAGCGTCGTCTGCCCACGAAGCGTCTGTGTGTCCAGTAAGGACCACTGGCCTGCGTCCTCCTAGCACAAACCCCATGCCCGATGTACTAGCAAGATAACGTAGAACCCTCTTAGCGGCAGACCAGTGCTGCGGTCGGTGTCTGCCTGTGGCCACAAAGCGAGCCAGGATGCTGAGAGGGTATGCGAGATCTGGGCGAGTGCAAGTCATCAGGTACATGAGGCAACCCACCAGCTCTGCGTAGGGGCCGCTGGGCTCTACCAACTCCTCAGACACTAGAGCGGAGAGTCTGTGGTCTACTGGCAGAGGGGTGGGCTGTGCAGAGGAGAACTGAAGGCTGAACCTCTGAAGGACCTGGCGCACCAAGTGTGACTGAGTCAGGGTGATGGTGCGCGCAGCTCTGTCCCTGGAGATCTGCAAGCCAAGGTAACGGCGCAATTCTCCAAGGTCAGTGCACGTGTGTCTCTTCAGCAGCTCTGCCTTCACGGAGGTCAGTGCGTCCCTGTCTGCTGTGGCAAAGACCAGGTCGTCGACGTAAACAAGGATGTAGAACGGAGTCTGGCCAGCACGAACGAAGAGTGAAGGGTATGCGGAAGACGGAAAGAACTGCAGGTCAGCAAGGGTAGCACGAAGAGTGTCGTGCCACTCACGAGGAGCCTGCCGCAGGCCGTAGACGGGGCGCCGCAAGAGCCACTGGGTCCCAGGAGGGAAGGTGCCAGTAAAGCCCGGAGGGCGACGCAGGTAGACCTGCTCGTGTAGGCTGCCCTGAAGGAAGGCAGTGGAGAAGTCGAGGGAGTGAAGCTCGTAGTCACGCTGAGCCGCTAGGTGTAACAGAACCCGAAGAGTAGTCATCTTCGGGGTCGGAGCGAAGGTTTGGAAGAAGTCCACCCCCTCGCGCTGACTGAAGCCTCTAGCCACATAGCGCGCCTTGAACACAGGCGGCTCTCCAGGAGGGCGCTTCACCTTGAAGAGCCAGCGGCCATCGACTACGTTCACCCCAGGTGGGGGAACTGCGTCGACGAAGGTGCCGGTGGATCTCCAAGATGCCATCTCCTGCTCCATGGCAGCTATCCACTGAGACGCCCACGGTCCCGAGGTCGCCTCAGCGTAAGTGCGAGGGGTCGGGATGTCGAAAGCGTCTGGGTCACCCTCAGGGACTAGCAGCATGGAACAGAGATGGGGAGCAGCCTCGGAGAGGAAAGCAAGCTCGAACTGGCGGTCCTCCAGGACGTCACTGCCAAGGGCAGGAGCACCCCCGACAGACGGAGGACAGGCAGGGTCAGAGACCAGAGCGGAGGCGTAGTCAAGGCGGCGGGTAGAGGCGAAGTCAGCGACAGCAGCAACAAGGGCGTCAAGGCACGAGGCCGTAACAGACGGGTCGGTAACGAGAGAGGCAAGGACGCGAGGAACAAGAGGACGAGCGGCACGAAGGTAGTCAGACAGCGGGGGGGGTGCAACAACAAGGGAGGACGGAGGAGGGGACGGCAGAAGGGGAGGACGAGACGCGTGGGAACGAAGCAACATAGGGTGGGAGCGCAAGACAGGCGAGGCAGGACGAGCACGGGAGGGACGGTGAGACCAGACGTGCGACGGAGGAGTCGGGTCAGGAGACAGAGGAGGGGACACAGGAGGGGAACGAGGGAGGAGACGGGCCGGGGACGAGTCCGGCGGAGGGAAAACAGGGCCGTAGACAGGAAGAGGAGGAGACGGTCGGGGAGGAACCGACGCAGGGTCGGGGGACGGCAGGCCGAGCAGGCGAAGGGCTGACACCGGCAGGGACTGCTGCTGCGGCGGCACAACGGGACCGCAAGCTGCTCCTCGGCTACCCCCGGCACTCTCCACACCAGCACCCCCAGAGGGACCACCCCCTGGGCGACCGGGACGAGCACCCCCAGAGTCAGCGAACGGGGGCTGCGACGGCAGCGGCGGCGGCGGCGGCGGCGGCAACGACGGTTGCAGCGGCGGCAGAGGCGGTGGAGGAGGGGACTAGGGAGGGGACGCCAGGGGAGGGGCGGCTGGCGAGGACTGCACAGGAGGGCCACCAGAGTCAGACGACTCCTCAACCGGGTCCACCGACGGAAGGGGGGTGATGTGGGACACACCAGAGGGGGCGGGACGGGGAGGAGGAGGAGGAGGGGCAGGGACTACCGGGGAAGGAGGGACCAGGAACAGGGGGGGGGAAACCGGGGGACCACGGTGGGGGAAGCGACGGTAGTAGGAGACGGACTCGTCAAAGGTGACGTCACGAGAGTGAAAGAAGCGGTGAGACGGCGGGTGGTAAAAGCGGTGAGACGGCGAGAGCTACATCATGCCCTGCACTGGTGGTGCTCATGGTGCGATAGCAGCTTCATCTTATCCATCATCGTGAAAGGGTACTGGTTGCCATGGAAGGACACAGTACCGCACACATTCGAGGAATCCAACCACGCTAGAGTCCGCACATATCTGTATTTTACTAGTGAGGCAATTCACGACCTCATCACCACGGGTGCAACCGTCATGGTCCCTATTAGGGATGGACTACTGTGTGTCAACCCACTCAACGTGGTCGAGCAGCGTAACAAGTGTCGCCTTATCCTCGACTTGCACAAAGTCAACACCTACCTCGACATCCCAAAATTCAAGTTTGAAGGCTTGAACCGGGTTGCCGAGCTCATTCGCCCAGGCGATTGGATGTTCTCTATCGACATGAAATCCGACTACCACTATGTCGAGATCCACGCCTCTTGTTGGAAGCTCCTGGGATTCTAGTTGAAGGACATTATTATTCCTTTCGCTCGCTCCCATTTGGGCTCGCCACAGCCCCATTCGTCTTCACGCAGTTGATCAAGCAATTAGCAAAGAGATGGCAGGCGAGTGGCGTACGGGTTGTTCCGTACGTCGATGACTTGCTGTTCCTTTGCAATTCCCATCTCCATGCGCGTTCGACTTGTGCAAACATCGTACGGGACGTGAGGGCGGCGAGCTTTGTCATCAATGCAAAGAAATCGCATTTCAACCCCTCGCGTCATATAGCCTTCCTCGGCTTGGAGATCGACGCTACCAATGGCACGTTCTCCGTCGGACTCGAACGTCGCAAACAACTTTTTACAACACTCCGAGCCCCCATCACCCAAGGCCAAGAGGGACGACATGTCTCCATCCGGTCACTCGCACGAGCCACTGGAATGCTCTCCTCTACGAGTCTTGCATTAGGTGCCATGGAGCGTGCCTTTAGCCACGTGCTCCTTTGACTTATTGCCGATGCCACTTCTTGGCACGCCAGGACACAACTGTCTCTAGCAATGGTGGAGGAACTGCAGTTTTGGCTGGCTTAGTTCGACCATTTTAATGCCACCCCGTTCCACCTCAATCACCAGTATGACGATGTCATCCACGTTAATGCACGCGCACACAGTTGGGGCGCCACCCTGACACAACTACCCAGGATGCCCCTTGAAGCCAGCGCCCACATGCCCGAGGAGCTCTTGCCCACCTCCAGCACGCGACTCAAGCTTGAAGGTGTCTTATGGGCACTTTGAACATTTACCCCCCACATCCTCAAGCACCAAGTGCTCGTTCGCATGGACAATCAGGGGGTGGTAATCATTATGCGCAAAAGGGGATCACGCCAGCCGACGCTCACGCTGCTATGTCAAGCAATCATTCATCTATGCCTCGAGCATCAAACACGGTTGGCCATCGAATGGATTCCCAGAGAGCTGAACACGCACGCTGACGAGCTCTCATTGATCCAAGACCATGATGATTACTCCCTCCAAGCCCCTAGGTTTCGGCTCCTTGACCACCAGCTGGTTCCACATTCCATTGATCTTTTTGCAAATGTGCACAACGCTCAGCTGCAGCGGTTGTACTCCAAGATTCCCCACCCGGTGGCCATAGAGTTCGGCACATTTTCATTCAGCTGGGAGCACGAGCGTGGCTTCGCCTTTACCCTCCCAACCTAATCCCAGCCACCTTGCGACACACACAATGCACGCGTGCAGAGATGACCCTGCTTATTCCCGAGTGGCCTGGAGCGCCATGGTGGCCACTGCTCCAACCATCGCATGACGCCTGGGCACCAGAATTCAAAACGCACGTCCGCCTCACCCACTTTGGCTGCCGTGGGTGAGGCGGATGTGCGTTTTGAATTCTGGTGCCCACCCGCCTAAAACCAATCTGAGGACCTGGTCTTGTGCGATAGTGACATAGTCACATAGAGCTCCTTAGCGTTGTCGCTGCGCCAGTGGCCGAGTTCTATTTTCCTGCCCACCCACCTGACCAGGATGTTAGAATACCGAAATGAATTTACTACTGGGAGAACAGACAACATAGAGCAATTGGGTTGTACTCACTAGGAGCACACACCGATACTAGCCTATAACTTCTACATGCTACATATGTATAAGTTGACACACCCCCTAGGCTAGATAAGGGGTAGTGCTAAACAAGAAGCACACACCTCAGGGTGGCACTACTAGTCCAACCACTGAGGCAGGGGTCCGAAGACCAGTCTGCAAGAGTACAAACAAGACAAGAGTAAGCCAGGGCGGCACTACTAGTGCAGCCACTGGAAGTAAAGCCACAAGGCCAGTTAGACAGGTATATATAGTGAGGACTATACAATCAAGGCCCTAGCAAGTGAGTAGCTACAAGAACAAGACTAAGCTGTACACAGTGCTGCTGATGATCTTTAGGCACAAGCGCCTTCGTAAAGATATCAGCTGTGTTGGGACCGGAGGCTAAGTGAACTACACGTGCCTGGCGACGCTGCTGTAGCTCGCGCAGGAGAAACTACCACAGCTGGATATGCTTCGCTCTGCCCTCGAGTCGAGGCTCCTGACACAGGAGAATCATGGCCCTGTTGTACGGGACTGGGGCAGAGCTAGGCCGCTCACCTAAGTCTGTGAGCAAGAAAGTCAGCAGCGGAGCTCCTGTGCCGCCATGGCACCAGCGTAGATCTCAGCCTCACAGCTAGACTGAGCAACAGACGAAGAGCGAGTCGACCTCCACGAGATGGCCCCCGAACCAAGGCTGAAATAGCAGCCCTGTGACGACCTGAGGGTCTCAGCGTCGTCTGCCCAAGAAGCGTCTGTGTGCCCAGTAAGGACCACTGGCCTGCGTCCTCCAAGCACTAGCCCCATGCCCGATGTACTTGCTAGACATCGCAAAACCCTCTTTGCGGCCGACCAGTGCTATGGTCGGTGTCTGCCAATGGCTACAAAGCGAGCCAGGATGCTGAGAGGGTATGCGAGATCAGGACGAGTGCAAGTCATCAGGTACATGAGGCAACCCACCAGCTCTGCGTAAGGGCCATTGGGCTCTACCGACTCCTCAGAAACGGGAGCCGAGAGCCTGTGGTCTACAGGTAGAGGTGTGGGCTATGCAGAGGAGAACTGAAGACCGAACCTCTAAAGGACCTGGCATACCAAGTGTGACTTAGGGAGAGTAATGGTGCGCGCTACTCTGTCCCTGGAGATCTGTAGGCCAAGGTAGCGACGCAGTTCCCCTAGGTCAGTGCAGGTGTGTCTCTTCAGCAGTTCGGCCTTCACAGAGGCCAGTGCGTTTCTGTCTGCAGTAGCGAAGACCAGGTCGTCTAAGTAGACTAGGATGTAGAACGGAGTCTGGCCAGCACGAACGAAGAGCGAGGGGTCGGCAAAGGACGGAAAGAACTGCAGGTCAGCTAACGAAGAGCGAGAGGTCTCGTGCCACTCACGAGGAGCCTGGCGCAAGCCATAGACCGGGCGCCTGAGAAGCCACTGAGTCCCAGGAGGGAAGGTACCAGTGAAGCCCTATGGACGGTGGAGGTAGACCTGCTCGTGTAGGCTGCCCTGAAGAAATGCAGTAGAGTAGTTGAGGGAGTGGAGCTCGTAGTCGCGCTGTGGTGCTACGTGTAGCAGCGCTTGAAGAGTAGTCATCTTTGGGTTCGGGGCTAAGGTCTGGAAGAAGTCCACCCCCTCTTGCTGACTAAAGCCTCTAGCCACGTAACGCGCCTTGAAGACTACCGGCTCTCCAGGGGGGCGCTTCACCTTGAAGAGCCACCGACCATCGACTACGTTCACCCCAGGCGGGGGAACTGCGTTGACGTAAGTACCAGTAGATCTCCAAGATGCCATCTCCTGCTCCATGGCAGCTATCCATTGAGAGGCCCAGGGTCCCGAGGTCGCCTCAGCATAGGTGCGAGGGGTCGGGATGTCCAAGGCGTCTGGGTCACCCTCAGGGACTAGCAGCATGGAACAGAGATGGGGAGCGGCCTCGGACAGGAAAGCAGGCTCGTACTGCCTGTCCTCTAGGAGGTTACTGCCAAGGCCAGTAGCACCCCCGACGGACGGAGGACGGGCAGGGTCAGAGACCAGAGCGGTGGCATAGTTACGGCGGCGGGTAGAGGCACAGTCAGCGACAGCAGCGACAAGAGCGTCAAGACTCGAGACTGGAACAGACGGGTCGGTAACGAGAGAGGCAGGGACCCGAGGAATAAGGGGAAGTGCGAGGGAGTGCCCATCCTAGCGCTGACCTGTGAGATGACAACGGATGTCGACGAGCCAGGCGGCGAAGTCGATCACGTGGCCCTCAGCATCCAGGCGGAGGATGGAGTCCACCATCGTGCAGGCTCAGTGACACAGCTCCACAGTGACACAGCTAGTCAACGGCACAGGGACACGGCTGCAGGACGCTCCAGGGCGGCCGAGCAGAGAACACAGGGGCCGAGGCAGGTAGCAGTGCGGCGCGAGCCGAGGCGCCGGCGGCGACACGAGGAACCGCGCGGGCACAAGGGGCCGGGCAGGGCTCAAGGGGCCGAGAGGGCACTAGTGGCCTGGCTGAGGCGCGTGGGGCCGGGCAGGCGCTAAAGGGCCGGGCGGGCCGAAGGGCGGGCAGGCGCGGGTGACCGGGCAGGCGCGTGGGACCGGACAGGCGCTAGGGGCCGGGCAGGCTCGAGGGGCCGGGCGGGCGCGTGTGGCCGGGACGGCGCGAAGGGGCTGGGCGAGCGCGTGTGGCCGGGCAGGCGCGAAGGGGCCGGGCTAGGGCTAGAGATCGGGCAGGCGCGATAGTGCCGGGTGGGGGCTAGAGGCCGTGCAAGCACAAAAGGGGTCGGGGGGGCGCTAGGAGCCGGGCAGGCGCGAAATGGCCAGGCAGGCGCTAGGAAACGGGCAGGCGCGAGGGGCCAGGCTGGCGCTAAGAAACTCGTAGGTGCGACGGGGCCGGGCGGGCACTAGGAGCCGGGCTGGCGCTTGGAAACGGGCCGGCGCTAGGGGGCCGGGCGGGTGCTAGGAAACAAGCAGGCGCGAACGGGCGGGGCCGGCGCTAGGTGCCGGGCAGGCGCGAACGGGCGGGGCCGGCGCTAGGGGCTGGGCAGGCGCTAGGAAACGGGCAGGTGCGACGGGGCCGGGCGGGCGCTAGGGGCTAGGCTGGCGCGAACGGGCCGGGCAGGCGCTAGGGGCCGGGCTGGCGCTAGGAAACAGGCAGGCGCTAGGGGGGGCCGGGCAGGCGCTAGGAAACAGGCAAGCGCGACGGGGTCGGGCGGGCGCTAGGGCCAGCTAGGGCGCGAGGGGCTAGGGCGCAGGTGGAAGCGGGTGGGTGGACCTAACCTACTCGTGATACCATGTTAGAATACCGGAATGAATTTACTACTGGGGGAGAACAAACATATAGCAGTTGGGTTGTACTCACTAGGAGCACACACCAATACTAGCCTATAACTTCTACATGCTACATATGTATAAGTTGACACAGGCCCCCAAATTGCAGACTTTTTACTTTGATTCAGACTTTTTTCAGACTTTTTTCAGAGTTTTTTTGGGGGTGAACTCTAATCACAAAGACTTTTTTTTGCACCGTACTCTGATTTTTCAGAGACGATTGTTGTACCTACGCTGATTTTTCAGACTTTTTATCCTATTTTACTCTGATGCGTCAACCTTACATGGGGGGGAGACTCTGATTCTGCCTACCGTAATACCGGTACCATAATTTAGGGGGAGCGTAATTTGCACTGGTACCCCTGTGGAGGGCATTGGCTGGCCCTTAGCCAAAAACAAGGCACAATGCTTGTTGGGGGTTTTGTTGTGAGGGCGCTACTGGCCCTTCACCAAAATCAAAGGGCAATGAGTAGGAGGAGGAGCTGTGTGAGTGAGGGGGGAGCTGACTGGCCCTTAACCAAAATCAACACCTTGTTTGTGCTGTGGCGGTGTGAAGGGTCGATTGGCCCTTACAAAAAAAAAAAAAAAGATTGCTGGGGGCATGATATGTGCTGCTGCGGTTTGTGTGTGCGAGTACACCTTACTATGTGTGTACGGCAGGGCCTCAGATTGCAGGCTTTTTACCCTGATTCAGGGTAAAATCAGGGCTATTTTATCAAATTGAAAATTGAATGCATGATAGAGTGAGAGTACACAAAGATATACCTAAGTGTTGTACTCTCTAAGAGGCGACCCTATACAGTCTATACAAACATGACAAATACACATGTTTGACACACCCCCTAGACTGCATAGGGGAATGCCCTAAACAAACAGCTCAGGGCGGCACTACTAGTCCAACCTCTGAGACAAGGGTCTAAGAGACCAGTCAGAAGGAGTACAAACAAGGCAAGAACAAGGGCAGGGCGGCACTACTAGTCCAGCCACTGGAAGAGGACACAAGTCCAGTCTGAGTATACGTATAAAGGACAGTACAAAGTCAAGGTCCTAGCAAGTGAGAGGCTACAAGAACTAGAGCAAGCTGTACACAGTGCCGCTGATGATCTTTAGGCGCAAGCGCCTTCGTAAAGATATCAGCCGTATTGGCACCTGAGGCCAAGTGTACTACGCGAGCCTGACGTCGCTGCTGTAGCTCACGCAGGGGGAAGTACCGCAGCTGAATGTGCTTCGCTCTGCCCTCGAGTCGAGGCTCCTGACACAGGAGGATCATGGCCCTGTTGTCAGCGAACAGGACCGGGGCCGAGCTAGGCCGCTCACCTAAGTCAGTGAGCAAGAAGGTCAGCCAGCGGAGCTCCTGTGCCGCCATGGCACCAGCGTAGATCTCAGCCTCACAGCTGGACTGCGCTACAGACGAGGAGCGGGTAGCTCTCCACGAGACGGCAGCTGAGCCAAGGCTGAAGCAGTAGCCCTGGGTAGACCTGAGCGTCTCAGCGTCGTCTGCCCACGAAGCGTCTGTGTGTCCAGTAAGGACCACTGGCCTGCGTCCTCCTAGCACAAACCCCATGCCCGATGTACTAGCAAGATAACGTAGAACCCTCTTAGCGGCAGACCAGTGCTGCGGTCGGTGTCTGCCTGTGGCCACAAAGCGAGCCAGGATGCTGAGAGGGTATGCGAGATCTGGGCGAGTGCAAGTCATCAGGTACATGAGGCAACCCACCAGCTCTGCGTAGGGGCCGCTGGGCTCTACCAACTCCTCAGACACTGGAGCGGAGAGTCTGTGGTCTACTGGCAGAGGGGTGGGCTGTGCAGAGGAGAACTGAAGGCTGAACCTCTGAAGGACCTGGCGCACCAAGTGTGACTGAGTCAGGGTGATGGTGCGCGCAGCTCTGTCCCTGGAGATCTGCAAGCCAAGGTAACGGCGCAATTCTCCAAGGTCAGTGCACGTGTGTCTCTTCAGCAGCTCTGCCTTCACGGAGGTCAGTGCGTCCCTGTCTGCTGTGGCAAAGACCAGGTCGTCGACGTAAACAAGGATGTAGAACGGAGTCTGGCCAGCACGAACGAAGAGTGAAGGGTATGCGGAAGACGGAAAGAACTGCAGGTCAGCAAGGGTAGCACGAAGAGTGTCGTGCCACTCACGAGGAGCCTGCCGCAGGCCGTAGACGGGGCGCCGCAAGAGCCACTGGGTCCCAGGAGGGAAGGTGCCAGTAAAGCCCGGAGGGCGACGCAGGTAGACCTGCTCGTGTAGGCTGCCCTGAAGGAAGGCAGTGGAGAAGTCGAGGGAGTGAAGCTCGTAGTCACGCTGAGCCGCTAGGTGTAACAGAACCCGAAGAGTAGTCATCTTCGGGGTCGGAGCGAAGGTTTGGAAGAAGTCCACCCCCTCGCGCTGACTGAAGCCTCTAGCCACATAGCGCGCCTTGAACACAGGCGGCTCTCCAGGAGGGCGCTTCACCTTGAAGAGCCAGCGGCCATCGACTACGTTCACCCCAGGTGGGGGAACTGCGTCGACGAAGGTGCCGGTGGATCTCCAAGATGCCATCTCCTGCTCCATGGCAGCTATCCACTGAGACGCCCACGGTCCCGAGGTCGCCTCAGCGTAAGTGCGAGGGGTCGGGATGTCGAAAGCGTCTGGGTCACCCTCAGGGACTAGCAGCATGGAACAGAGATGGGGAGCAGCCTCGGAGAGGAAAGCAAGCTCGAACTGGCGGTCCTCCAGGACGTCACTGCCAAGGGCAGAAGCACCCCCGACAGACGGAGGACAGGCAGGGTCAGAGACCAGAGCGGAGGCGTAGTCAAGGCGGCGGGTAGAGGCGAAGTCAGCGACAGCAGCAACAAGGGCGTCAAGGCACGAGGCCGTAACAGACGGGTCGGTAACGAGAGAGGCAAGGACGCGAGGAACAAGAGGACGAGCGGCACGAAGGTAGTCAGACAGCGGGGGGGGTGCAACAACAAGGGAGGACGGAGGAGGGGACGGCAGAAGGGGAGGACGAGACGCGTGGGAACGAAGCAACATAGGGTGGGAGCGCAAGACAGGCGAGGCAGGACGAGCACGGGAGGGACGGTGAGACCAGACGTGCGACGGAGGAGTCGGGTCAGGAGACAGAGGAGGGGACACAGGAGGGGAACGAGGGAGGAGACGGGCCGGGGACGAGTCCGGCGGAGGGAAAACAGGGCCGTAGACAGGAAGAGGAGGAGACGGTCGGGGAGGAACCGACGCAGGGTCGGGGGACGGCAGGCCGAGCAGGCGAAGGGCTGACACCGGCAGGGACTGCTGCTGCGGCGGCACAACGGGACCGCAAGCTGCTCCTCGGCTACCCCCGGCACTCTCCACACCAGCACCCCCAGAGGGACCACCCCCTGGGCGACCGGGACGAGCACCCCCAGAGTCAGCGAACGGGGGCTGCGACGGCAGCGGCGGCGGCGGCGGCGGCGGCAACGACGGCTGCAGCGGCGGCAGAGGCGGTGGAGGAGGGGACTAGGGAGGGGACGCCAGGGGAGGGGCGGCTGGCGAGGACTGCACAGGAGGGCCACCAGAGTCAGACGACTCCTCAACCGGGTCCACCGACGGAAGGGGGGTGACGTGGGACACACCAGAGGGGGCGGGACGGGGAGGAGGAGGAGGAGGGGCAGGGACTACCGGGGAAGGAGGGACCAGGAACAGGGGGGGGGAAACCGGGGGACCACGGTGGGGGAAGCGACGGTAGTAGGAGACGGACTCGTCAAAGGTGACGTCACGAGAGTGAAAGAAGCGGTGAGACGGCGGGTGGTAAAAGCGGTGAGACGGCGAGAGCTACATCATGCCCTGCACTGGTGGTGCTCATGGTGCGATAGCAGCTTCATCTTATCCATCATCGTGAAAGGGTACTGGTTGCCATGGAAGGACACAGTACCGCACACATTCGAGGAATCCAACCACGCTAGAGTCCGCACATATCTGTATTTTACTAGTGAGGCAATTCACGACCTCATCACCACGGGTGCAACCGTCATGGTCCCTATTAGGGATGGACTACTGTGTGTCAACCCACTCAACGTGGTCGAGCAGCGTAACAAGTGTCGCCTTATCCTCGACTTGCACAAAGTCAACACCTACCTCGACATCCCAAAATTCAAGTTTGAAGGCTTGAACCGGGTTGCCGAGCTCATTCGCCCAGGCGATTGGATGTTCTCTATCGACATGAAATCCGACTACCACTATGTCGAGATCCACGCCTCTTGTTGGAAGCTCCTGGGATTCTAGTTGAAGGACATTATTATTCCTTTCGCTCGCTCCCATTTGGGCTCGCCACAGCCCCATTCGTCTTCACGCAGTTGATCAAGCAATTAGCAAAGAGATGGCAGGCGAGTGGCGTACGGGTTGTTCCGTACGTCGATGACTTGCTGTTCCTCTGCAATTCCCATCTCCATGCGCGTTCGACTTGTGCAAACGTCGTACGGGACGTGAGGGCGGCGAGCTTTGTCATCAATGCAAAGAAATCGCATTTCAACCCCTCGCGTCATATAGCCTTCCTCGGCTTGGAGATCGACGCTACCAATGGCACGTTCTCCGTCGGACTCGAACGTCGCAAACAACTTTTTACAACACTCCGAGCCCCCATCACCCAAGGCCAAGAGGGACGACATGTCTCCATCCGGTCACTCGCACGAGCCACTGGAATGCTCTCCTCTACGAGTCTTGCATTAGGTGCCATGGAGCGTGCCTTTAGCCACGTGCTCCTTTGACTTATTGCCGATGCCACTTCTTGGCACGCCAGGACACAACTGTCTCTAGCAATGGTGGAGGAACTGCAGTTTTGGCTGGCTTAGTTCGACCATTTTAATGCCACCCCGTTCCACCTCAATCACCAGTATGACGATGTCATCCACGTTAATGCACGCGCACACAGTTGGGGCGCCACCCTGACACAACTACCCAGGATGCCCCTTGAAGCCAGCGCCCACATGCCCGAGGAGCTCTTGCCCACCTCCAGCACGCGACTCAAGCTTGAAGGTGTCTTATGGGCACTTTGAACATTTACCCCCCACATCCTCAAGCACCAAGTGCTCGTTCGCATGGACAATCAGGGGGTGGTAATCATTATGCGCAAAAGGGGATCACGCCAGCCGACGCTCACGCTGCTATGTCAAGCAATCATTCATCTATGCCTCGAGCATCAAACACGGTTGGCCATCGAATGGATTCCCAGAGAGCTGAACACGCACGCTGACGAGCTCTCATTGATCCAAGACCATGATGATTACTCCCTCCAAGCCCCTAGGTTTCGGCTCCTTGACCACCAGCTGGTTCCACATTCCATTGATCTTTTTGCAAATGTGCACAACGCTCAGCTGCAGCGGTTGTACTCCAAGATTCCCCACCCGGTGGCCATAGAGTTCGGCACATTTTCATTCAGCTGGGAGCACGAGCGTGGCTTCGCCTTTACCCTCCCAACCTAATCCCAGCCACCTTGCGACACACACAATGCACGCGTGCAGAGATGACCCTGCTTATTCCCGAGTGGCCTGGAGCGCCATGGTGGCCACTGCTCCAACCATCGCATGACGCCTGGGCACCAGAATTCAAAACGCACGTCCGCCTCACCCACTTTGGCTGCCGTGGGTGAGGCGGATGTGCGTTTTGAATTCTGGTGCCCACCCGCCTAAAACCAATCTGAGGACCTGGTCTTGTGCGATAGTGACATAGTCACATAGAGCTCCTTAGCGTTGTCGCTGCGCCAGTGGCCGAGTTCTATTTTCCTGCCCACCCACCTGACCAGGATGTTAGAATACCGAAATGAATTTACTACTGGGAGAACAGACAACATAGAGCAATTGGGTTGTACTCACTAGGAGCACACACCGATACTAGCCTATAACTTCTACATGCTACATATGTATAAGTTGACACACCCCCTAGGCTAGATAAGGGGTAGTGCTAAACAAGAAGCACACACCTCAGGGTGGCACTACTAGTCCAACCACTGAGGCAGGGGTCCGAAGACCAGTCTGCAAGAGTACAAACAAGACAAGAGTAAGCCAGGGCGGCACTACTAGTGCAGCCACTGGAAGTAAAGCCACAAGGCCAGTTAGACAGGTATATATAGTGAGGACTATACAATCAAGGCCCTAGCAAGTGAGTAGCTACAAGAACAAGACTAAGCTGTACACAGTGCTGCTGATGATCTTTAGGCACAAGCGCCTTCGTAAAGATATCAGCTGTGTTGGGACCGGAGGCTAAGTGAACTACACGTGCCTGGCGACGCTGCTGTAGCTCGCGCAGGAGAAACTACCACAGCTGGATATGCTTCGCTCTGCCCTCGAGTCGAGGCTCCTGACACAGGAGAATCATGGCCCTGTTGTACGGGACTGGGGCAGAGCTAGGCCGCTCACCTAAGTCTGTGAGCAAGAAAGTCAGCAGCGGAGCTCCTGTGCCGCCATGGCACCAGCGTAGATCTCAGCCTCACAGCTAGACTGAGCAACAGACGAAGAGCGAGTCGACCTCCACGAGATGGCCCCCGAACCAAGGCTGAAATAGCAGCCCTGTGACGACCTGAGGGTCTCAGCGTCGTCTGCCCAAGAAGCGTCTGTGTGCCCAGTAAGGACCACTGGCCTGCGTCCTCCAAGCACTAGCCCCATGCCCGATGTACTTGCTAGACATCGCAAAACCCTCTTTGCGGCCGACCAGTGCTATGGTCGGTGTCTGCCAATGGCTACAAAGCGAGCCAGGATGCTGAGAGGGTATGCGAGATCAGGACGAGTGCAAGTCATCAGGTACATGAGGCAACCCACCAGCTCTGCGTAAGGGCCATTGGGCTCTACCGACTCCTCAGAAACGGGAGCCGAGAGCCTGTGGTCTACAGGTAGAGGTGTGGGCTATGCAGAGGAGAACTGAAGACCGAACCTCTAAAGGACCTGGCATACCAAGTGTGACTTAGGGAGAGTAATGGTGCGCGCTACTCTGTCCCTGGAGATCTGTAGGCCAAGGTAGCGACGCAGTTCCCCTAGGTCAGTGCAGGTGTGTCTCTTCAGCAGTTCGGCCTTCACAGAGGCCAGTGCGTTTCTGTCTGCAGTAGCGAAGACCAGGTCGTCTAAGTAGACTAGGATGTAGAACGGAGTCTGGCCAGCACGAACGAAGAGCGAGGGGTCGGCAAAGGACGGAAAGAACTGCAGGTCAGCTAACGAAGAGCGAGAGGTCTCGTGCCACTCACGAGGAGCCTGGCGCAAGCCATAGACCGGGCGCCTGAGAAGCCACTGAGTCCCAGGAGGGAAGGTACCAGTGAAGCCCTATGGACGGTGGAGGTAGACCTGCTCGTGTAGGCTGCCCTGAAGAAATGCAGTAGAGTAGTTGAGGGAGTGGAGCTCGTAGTCGCGCTGTGGTGCTACGTGTAGCAGCGCTTGAAGAGTAGTCATCTTTGGGTTCGGGGCTAAGGTCTGGAAGAAGTCCACCCCCTCTTGCTGACTAAAGCCTCTAGCCACGTAACGCGCCTTGAAGACTACCGGCTCTCCAGGGGGGCGCTTCACCTTGAAGAGCCACCGACCATCGACTACGTTCACCCCAGGCGGGGGAACTGCGTTGACGTAAGTACCAGTAGATCTCCAAGATGCCATCTCCTGCTCCATGGCAGCTATCCATTGAGAGGCCCAGGGTCCCGAGGTCGCCTCAGCATAGGTGCGAGGGGTCGGGATGTCCAAGGCGTCTGGGTCACCCTCAGGGACTAGCAGCATGGAACAGAGATGGGGAGCGGCCTCGGACAGGAAAGCAGGCTCGTACTGCCTGTCCTCTAGGAGGTTACTGCCAAGGCCAGTAGCACCCCCGACGGACGGAGGACGGGCAGGGTCAGAGACCAGAGCGGTGGCATAGTTACGGCGGCGGGTAGAGGCACAGTCAGCGACAGCAGCGACAAGAGCGTCAAGACTCGAGACTGGAACAGACGGGTCGGTAACGAGAGAGGCAGGGACCCGAGGAATAAGGGGAAGTGCGAGGGAGTGCCCATCCTAGCGCTGACCTGTGAGATGACAACGGATGTCGACGAGCCAGGCGGCGAAGTCGATCACGTGGCCCTCAGCATCCAGGCGGAGGATGGAGTCCACCATCGTGCAGGCTCAGTGACACAGCTCCACAGTGACACAGCTAGTCAACGGCACAGGGACACGGCTGCAGGACGCTCCAGGGCGGCCGAGCAGAGAACACAGGGGCCGAGGCAGGTAGCAGTGCGGCGCGAGCCGAGGCGCCGGCGGCGACACGAGGAACCGCGCGGGCACAAGGGGCCGGGCAGGGCTCAAGGGGCCGAGAGGGCACTAGTGGCCTGGCTGAGGCGCGTGGGGCCGGGCAGGCGCTAAAGGGCCGGGCGGGCCGAAGGGCGGGCAGGCGCGGGTGACCGGGCAGGCGCGTGGGACCGGACAGGCGCTAGGGGCCGGGCAGGCTCGAGGGGCCGGGCGGGCGCGTGTGGCCGGGACGGCGCGAAGGGGCTGGGCGAGCGCGTGTGGCCGGGCAGGCGCGAAGGGGCCGGGCTAGGGCTAGAGATCGGGCAGGCGCGATAGTGCCGGGTGGGGGCTAGAGGCCGTGCAAGCACAAAAGGGGTCGGGGGGGCGCTAGGAGCCGGGCAGGCGCGAAATGGCCAGGCAGGCGCTAGGAAACGGGCAGGCGCGAGGGGCCAGGCTGGCGCTAAGAAACTCGTAGGTGCGACGGGGCCGGGCGGGCACTAGGAGCCGGGCTGGCGCTTGGAAACGGGCCGGCGCTAGGGGGCCGGGCGGGTGCTAGGAAACAAGCAGGCGCGAACGGGCGGGGCCGGCGCTAGGTGCCGGGCAGGCGCGAACGGGCGGGGCCGGCGCTAGGGGCTGGGCAGGCGCTAGGAAACGGGCAGGTGCGACGGGGCCGGGCGGGCGCTAGGGGCTAGGCTGGCGCGAACGGGCCGGGCAGGCGCTAGGGGCCGGGCTGGCGCTAGGAAACAGGCAGGCGCTAGGGGGGGCCGGGCAGGCGCTAGGAAACAGGCAAGCGCGACGGGGTCGGGCGGGCGCTAGGGCCAGCTAGGGCGCGAGGGGCTAGGGCGCAGGTGGAAGCGGGTGGGTGGACCTAACCTACTCGTGATACCATGTTAGAATACCGGAATGAATTTACTACTGGGGGAGAACAAACATATAGCAGTTGGGTTGTACTCACTAGGAGCACACACCAATACTAGCCTATAACTTCTACATGCTACATATGTATAAGTTGACACAGGCCCCCAAATTGCAGACTTTTTACTTTGATTCAGACTTTTTTCAGACTTTTTTCAGAGTTTTTTTGGGGGTGAACTCTAATCACAAAGACTTTTTTTTGCACCGTACTCTGATTTTTCAGAGACGATTGTTGTACCTACGCTGATTTTTCAGACTTTTTATCCTATTTTACTCTGATGCGTCAACCTTACATGGGGGGGAGACTCTGATTCTGCCTACCGTAATACCGGTACCATAATTTAGGGGGAGCGTAATTTGCACTGGTACCCCTGTGGAGGGCATTGGCTGGCCCTTAGCCAAAAACAAGGCACAATGCTTGTTGGGGGTTTTGTTGTGAGGGCGCTACTGGCCCTTCACCAAAATCAAAGGGCAATGAGTAGGAGGAGGAGCTGTGTGAGTGAGGGGGGAGCTGACTGGCCCTTAACCAAAATCAACACCTTGTTTGTGCTGTGGCGGTGTGAAGGGTCGATTGGCCCTTACAAAAAAAAAAAAAAAGATTGCTGGGGGCATGATATGTGCTGCTGCGGTTTGTGTGTGCGAGTACACCTTACTATGTGTGTACGGCAGGGCCTCAGATTGCAGGCTTTTTACCCTGATTCAGGGTAAAATCAGGGCTATTTTATCAAATTGAAAATTGAATGCATGATAGAGTGAGAGTACACAAAGATATACCTAAGTGTTGTACTCTCTAAGAGGCGACCCTATACAGTCTATACAAACATGACAAATACACATGTTTGACACACCCCCTAGACTGCATAGGGGAATGCCCTAAACAAACAGCTCAGGGCGGCACTACTAGTCCAACCTCTGAGACAAGGGTCTAAGAGACCAGTCAGAAGGAGTACAAACAAGGCAAGAACAAGGGCAGGGCGGCACTACTAGTCCAGCCACTGGAAGAGGACACAAGTCCAGTCTGAGTATACGTATAAAGGACAGTACAAAGTCAAGGTCCTAGCAAGTGAGAGGCTACAAGAACTAGAGCAAGCTGTACACAGTGCCGCTGATGATCTTTAGGCGCAAGCGCCTTCGTAAAGATATCAGCCGTATTGGCACCTGAGGCCAAGTGTACTACGCGAGCCTGACGTCGCTGCTGTAGCTCACGCAGGGGGAAGTACCGCAGCTGAATGTGCTTCGCTCTGCCCTCGAGTCGAGGCTCCTGACACAGGAGGATCATGGCCCTGTTGTCAGCGAACAGGACCGGGGCCGAGCTAGGCCGCTCACCTAAGTCAGTGAGCAAGAAGGTCAGCCAGCGGAGCTCCTGTGCCGCCATGGCACCAGCGTAGATCTCAGCCTCACAGCTGGACTGCGCTACAGACGAGGAGCGGGTAGCTCTCCACGAGACGGCAGCTGAGCCAAGGCTGAAGCAGTAGCCCTGGGTAGACCTGAGCGTCTCAGCGTCGTCTGCCCACGAAGCGTCTGTGTGTCCAGTAAGGACCACTGGCCTGCGTCCTCCTAGCACAAACCCCATGCCCGATGTACTAGCAAGATAACGTAGAACCCTCTTAGCGGCAGACCAGTGCTGCGGTCGGTGTCTGCCTGTGGCCACAAAGCGAGCCAGGATGCTGAGAGGGTATGCGAGATCTGGGCGAGTGCAAGTCATCAGGTACATGAGGCAACCCACCAGCTCTGCGTAGGGGCCGCTGGGCTCTACCAACTCCTCAGACACTGGAGCGGAGAGTCTGTGGTCTACTGGCAGAGGGGTGGGCTGTGCAGAGGAGAACTGAAGGCTGAACCTCTGAAGGACCTGGCGCACCAAGTGTGACTGAGTCAGGGTGATGGTGCGCGCAGCTCTGTCCCTGGAGATCTGCAAGCCAAGGTAACGGCGCAATTCTCCAAGGTCAGTGCACGTGTGTCTCTTCAGCAGCTCTGCCTTCACGGAGGTCAGTGCGTCCCTGTCTGCTGTGGCAAAGACCAGGTCGTCGACGTAAACAAGGATGTAGAACGGAGTCTGGCCAGCACGAACGAAGAGTGAAGGGTATGCGGAAGACGGAAAGAACTGCAGGTCAGCAAGGGTAGCACGAAGAGTGTCGTGCCACTCACGAGGAGCCTGCCGCAGGCCGTAGACGGGGCGCCGCAAGAGCCACTGGGTCCCAGGAGGGAAGGTGCCAGTAAAGCCCGGAGGGCGACGCAGGTAGACCTGCTCGTGTAGGCTGCCCTGAAGGAAGGCAGTGGAGAAGTCGAGGGAGTGAAGCTCGTAGTCACGCTGAGCCGCTAGGTGTAACAGAACCCGAAGAGTAGTCATCTTCGGGGTCGGAGCGAAGGTTTGGAAGAAGTCCACCCCCTCGCGCTGACTGAAGCCTCTAGCCACATAGCGCGCCTTGAACACAGGCGGCTCTCCAGGAGGGCGCTTCACCTTGAAGAGCCAGCGGCCATCGACTACGTTCACCCCAGGTGGGGGAACTGCGTCGACGAAGGTGCCGGTGGATCTCCAAGATGCCATCTCCTGCTCCATGGCAGCTATCCACTGAGACGCCCACGGTCCCGAGGTCGCCTCAGCGTAAGTGCGAGGGGTCGGGATGTCGAAAGCGTCTGGGTCACCCTCAGGGACTAGCAGCATGGAACAGAGATGGGGAGCAGCCTCGGAGAGGAAAGCAAGCTCGAACTGGCGGTCCTCCAGGACGTCACTGCCAAGGGCAGAAGCACCCCCGACAGACGGAGGACAGGCAGGGTCAGAGACCAGAGCGGAGGCGTAGTCAAGGCGGCGGGTAGAGGCGAAGTCAGCGACAGCAGCAACAAGGGCGTCAAGGCACGAGGCCGTAACAGACGGGTCGGTAACGAGAGAGGCAAGGACGCGAGGAACAAGAGGACGAGCGGCACGAAGGTAGTCAGACAGCGGGGGGGGTGCAACAACAAGGGAGGACGGAGGAGGGGACGGCAGAAGGGGAGGACGAGACGCGTGGGAACGAAGCAACATAGGGTGGGAGCGCAAGACAGGCGAGGCAGGACGAGCACGGGAGGGACGGTGAGACCAGACGTGCGACGGAGGAGTCGGGTCAGGAGACAGAGGAGGGGACACAGGAGGGGAACGAGGGAGGAGACGGGCCGGGGACGAGTCCGGCGGAGGGAAAACAGGGCCGTAGACAGGAAGAGGAGGAGACGGTCGGGGAGGAACCGACGCAGGGTCGGGGGACGGCAGGCCGAGCAGGCGAAGGGCTGACACCGGCAGGGACTGCTGCTGCGGCGGCACAACGGGACCGCAAGCTGCTCCTCGGCTACCCCCGGCACTCTCCACACCAGCACCCCCAGAGGGACCACCCCCTGGGCGACCGGGACGAGCACCCCCAGAGTCAGCGAACGGGGGCTGCGACGGCAGCGGCGGCGGCGGCGGCGGCGGCAACGACGGCTGCAGCGGCGGCAGAGGCGGTGGAGGAGGGGACTAGGGAGGGGACGCCAGGGGAGGGGCGGCTGGCGAGGACTGCACAGGAGGGCCACCAGAGTCAGACGACTCCTCAACCGGGTCCACCGACGGAAGGGGGGTGACGTGGGACACACCAGAGGGGGCGGGACGGGGAGGAGGAGGAGGAGGGGCAGGGACTACCGGGGAAGGAGGGACCAGGAACAGGGGGGGGGAAACCGGGGGACCACGGTGGGGGAAGCGACGGTAGTAGGAGACGGACTCGTCAAAGGTGACGTCACGAGAGTGAAAGAAGCGGTGAGACGGCGGGTGGTAAAAGCGGTGAGACGGCGAGAGCTACATCATGCCCTGCACTGGTGGTGCTCATGGTGCGATAGCAGCTTCATCTTATCCATCATCGTGAAAGGGTACTGGTTGCCATGGAAGGACACAGTACCGCACACATTCGAGGAATCCAACCACGCTAGAGTCCGCACATATCTGTATTTTACTAGTGAGGCAATTCACGACCTCATCACCACGGGTGCAACCGTCATGGTCCCTATTAGGGATGGACTACTGTGTGTCAACCCACTCAACGTGGTCGAGCAGCGTAACAAGTGTCGCCTTATCCTCGACTTGCACAAAGTCAACACCTACCTCGACATCCCAAAATTCAAGTTTGAAGGCTTGAACCGGGTTGCCGAGCTCATTCGCCCAGGCGATTGGATGTTCTCTATCGACATGAAATCCGACTACCACTATGTCGAGATCCACGCCTCTTGTTGGAAGCTCCTGGGATTCTAGTTGAAGGACATTATTATTCCTTTCGCTCGCTCCCATTTGGGCTCGCCACAGCCCCATTCGTCTTCACGCAGTTGATCAAGCAATTAGCAAAGAGATGGCAGGCGAGTGGCGTACGGGTTGTTCCGTACGTCGATGACTTGCTGTTCCTCTGCAATTCCCATCTCCATGCGCGTTCGACTTGTGCAAACGTCGTACGGGACGTGAGGGCGGCGAGCTTTGTCATCAATGCAAAGAAATCGCATTTCAACCCCTCGCGTCATATAGCCTTCCTCGGCTTGGAGATCGACGCTACCAATGGCACGTTCTCCGTCGGACTCGAACGTCGCAAACAACTTTTTACAACACTCCGAGCCCCCATCACCCAAGGCCAAGAGGGACGACATGTCTCCATCCGGTCACTCGCACGAGCCACTGGAATGCTCTCCTCTACGAGTCTTGCATTAGGTGCCATGGAGCGTGCCTTTAGCCACGTGCTCCTTTGACTTATTGCCGATGCCACTTCTTGGCACGCCAGGACACAACTGTCTCTAGCAATGGTGGAGGAACTGCAGTTTTGGCTGGCTTAGTTCGACCATTTTAATGCCACCCCGTTCCACCTCAATCACCAGTATGACGATGTCATCCACGTTAATGCACGCGCACACAGTTGGGGCGCCACCCTGACACAACTACCCAGGATGCCCCTTGAAGCCAGCGCCCACATGCCCGAGGAGCTCTTGCCCACCTCCAGCACGCGACTCAAGCTTGAAGGTGTCTTATGGGCACTTTGAACATTTACCCCCCACATCCTCAAGCACCAAGTGCTCGTTCGCATGGACAATCAGGGGGTGGTAATCATTATGCGCAAAAGGGGATCACGCCAGCCGACGCTCACGCTGCTATGTCAAGCAATCATTCATCTATGCCTCGAGCATCAAACACGGTTGGCCATCGAATGGATTCCCAGAGAGCTGAACACGCACGCTGACGAGCTCTCATTGATCCAAGACCATGATGATTACTCCCTCCAAGCCCCTAGGTTTCGGCTCCTTGACCACCAGCTGGTTCCACATTCCATTGATCTTTTTGCAAATGTGCACAACGCTCAGCTGCAGCGGTTGTACTCCAAGATTCCCCACCCGGTGGCCATAGAGTTCGGCACATTTTCATTCAGCTGGGAGCACGAGCGTGGCTTCGCCTTTACCCTCCCAACCTAATCCCAGCCACCTTGCGACACACACAATGCACGCGTGCAGAGATGACCCTGCTTATTCCCGAGTGGCCTGGAGCGCCATGGTGGCCACTGCTCCAACCATCGCATGACGCCTGGGCACCAGAATTCAAAACGCACGTCCGCCTCACCCACTTTGGCTGCCGTGGGTGAGGCGGATGTGCGTTTTGAATTCTGGTGCCCACCCGCCTAAAACCAATCTGAGGACCTGGTCTTGTGCGATAGTGACATAGTCACATAGAGCTCCTTAGCGTTGTCGCTGCGCCAGTGGCCGAGTTCTATTTTCCTGCCCACCCACCTGACCAGGATGTTAGAATACCGAAATGAATTTACTACTGGGAGAACAGACAACATAGAGCAATTGGGTTGTACTCACTAGGAGCACACACCGATACTAGCCTATAACTTCTACATGCTACATATGTATAAGTTGACACACCCCCTAGGCTAGATAAGGGGTAGTGCTAAACAAGAAGCACACACCTCAGGGTGGCACTACTAGTCCAACCACTGAGGCAGGGGTCCGAAGACCAGTCTGCAAGAGTACAAACAAGACAAGAGTAAGCCAGGGCGGCACTACTAGTGCAGCCACTGGAAGTAAAGCCACAAGGCCAGTTAGACAGGTATATATAGTGAGGACTATACAATCAAGGCCCTAGCAAGTGAGTAGCTACAAGAACAAGACTAAGCTGTACACAGTGCTGCTGATGATCTTTAGGCACAAGCGCCTTCGTAAAGATATCAGCTGTGTTGGGACCGGAGGCTAAGTGAACTACACGTGCCTGGCGACGCTGCTGTAGCTCGCGCAGGAGAAACTACCACAGCTGGATATGCTTCGCTCTGCCCTCGAGTCGAGGCTCCTGACACAGGAGAATCATGGCCCTGTTGTACGGGACTGGGGCAGAGCTAGGCCGCTCACCTAAGTCTGTGAGCAAGAAAGTCAGCAGCGGAGCTCCTGTGCCGCCATGGCACCAGCGTAGATCTCAGCCTCACAGCTAGACTGAGCAACAGACGAAGAGCGAGTCGACCTCCACGAGATGGCCCCCGAACCAAGGCTGAAATAGCAGCCCTGTGACGACCTGAGGGTCTCAGCGTCGTCTGCCCAAGAAGCGTCTGTGTGCCCAGTAAGGACCACTGGCCTGCGTCCTCCAAGCACTAGCCCCATGCCCGATGTACTTGCTAGACATCGCAAAACCCTCTTTGCGGCCGACCAGTGCTATGGTCGGTGTCTGCCAATGGCTACAAAGCGAGCCAGGATGCTGAGAGGGTATGCGAGATCAGGACGAGTGCAAGTCATCAGGTACATGAGGCAACCCACCAGCTCTGCGTAAGGGCCATTGGGCTCTACCGACTCCTCAGAAACGGGAGCCGAGAGCCTGTGGTCTACAGGTAGAGGTGTGGGCTATGCAGAGGAGAACTGAAGACCGAACCTCTAAAGGACCTGGCATACCAAGTGTGACTTAGGGAGAGTAATGGTGCGCGCTACTCTGTCCCTGGAGATCTGTAGGCCAAGGTAGCGACGCAGTTCCCCTAGGTCAGTGCAGGTGTGTCTCTTCAGCAGTTCGGCCTTCACAGAGGCCAGTGCGTTTCTGTCTGCAGTAGCGAAGACCAGGTCGTCTAAGTAGACTAGGATGTAGAACGGAGTCTGGCCAGCACGAACGAAGAGCGAGGGGTCGGCAAAGGACGGAAAGAACTGCAGGTCAGCTAACGAAGAGCGAGAGGTCTCGTGCCACTCACGAGGAGCCTGGCGCAAGCCATAGACCGGGCGCCTGAGAAGCCACTGAGTCCCAGGAGGGAAGGTACCAGTGAAGCCCTATGGACGGTGGAGGTAGACCTGCTCGTGTAGGCTGCCCTGAAGAAATGCAGTAGAGTAGTTGAGGGAGTGGAGCTCGTAGTCGCGCTGTGGTGCTACGTGTAGCAGCGCTTGAAGAGTAGTCATCTTTGGGTTCGGGGCTAAGGTCTGGAAGAAGTCCACCCCCTCTTGCTGACTAAAGCCTCTAGCCACGTAACGCGCCTTGAAGACTACCGGCTCTCCAGGGGGGCGCTTCACCTTGAAGAGCCACCGACCATCGACTACGTTCACCCCAGGCGGGGGAACTGCGTTGACGTAAGTACCAGTAGATCTCCAAGATGCCATCTCCTGCTCCATGGCAGCTATCCATTGAGAGGCCCAGGGTCCCGAGGTCGCCTCAGCATAGGTGCGAGGGGTCGGGATGTCCAAGGCGTCTGGGTCACCCTCAGGGACTAGCAGCATGGAACAGAGATGGGGAGCGGCCTCGGACAGGAAAGCAGGCTCGTACTGCCTGTCCTCTAGGAGGTTACTGCCAAGGCCAGTAGCACCCCCGACGGACGGAGGACGGGCAGGGTCAGAGACCAGAGCGGTGGCATAGTTACGGCGGCGGGTAGAGGCACAGTCAGCGACAGCAGCGACAAGAGCGTCAAGACTCGAGACTGGAACAGACGGGTCGGTAACGAGAGAGGCAGGGACCCGAGGAATAAGGGGAAGTGCGAGGGAGTGCCCATCCTAGCGCTGACCTGTGAGATGACAACGGATGTCGACGAGCCAGGCGGCGAAGTCGATCACGTGGCCCTCAGCGTCCAGGCGGAGGATGGAGTCCACCATCGTGCAGGCTCAGTGACACAGCTCCACAGTGACACAGCTAGTCAACGGCACAGGGACACGGCTGCAGGACGCTCCAGGGCGGCCGAGCAGAGAACACAGGGGCCGAGGCAGGTAGCAGTGCGGCGCGAGCCGAGGCGCCGGCGGCGACACGAGGAACCGCGCGGGCACAAGGGGCCGGGCAGGGCTCAAGGGGCCGAGAGGGCACTAGTGGCCTGGCTGAGGCGCGTGGGGCCGGGCAGGCGCTAAAGGGGCCGGGCGGGCCGAAGGGCGGGCAGGCGCGGGTGACCGGGCAGGCGCGTGGGACCGGACAGGCGCTAGGGGCCGGGCAGGCTCGAGGGGCCGGGCGGGCGCGTGTGGCCGGGACGGCGCGAAGGGGTTGGGCGAGCGCGTGTGGCCGGGCAGGCGCGAAGGGGCCGGGCTAGGGCTAGAGATCGGGCAGGCGCGATAGTGCCGGGTGGGGGCTAGAGGCCGTGCAAGCACAAAAGGGGTCGGGGGGGCGCTAGGAGCCGGGCAGGCGCGAAATGGCCAGGCAGGCGCTAGGAAACGGGCAGGCGCGAGGGGCCAGGCTGGCGCTAAGAAACTCGTAGGTGCGACGGGGCCGGGCGGGCACTAGGAGCCGGGCTGGCGCTTGGAAACGGGCCGGCGCTAGGGGGCCGGGCGGGTGCTAGGAAACAAGCAGGCGCGAACGGGCGGGGCCGGCGCTAGGTGCCGGGCAGGCGCGAACGGGCGGGGCCGGCGCTAGGGGCTGGGCAGGCGCTAGGAAACGGGCAGGTGCGACGGGGCCGGGCGGGCGCTAGGGGCTAGGCTGGCGCGAACGGGCCGGGCAGGCGCTAGGGGCCGGGCTGGCGCTAGGAAACAGGCAGGCGCTAGGGGGGGCCGGGCAGGCGCTAGGAAACAGGCAAGCGCGACGGGGTCGGGCGGGCGCTAGGGCCAGCTAGGGCGCGAGGGGCTAGGGCGCAGGTGGAAGCGGGTGGGTGGACCTAACCTACTCGTGATACCATGTTAGAATACCGGAATGAATTTACTACTGGGGGAGAACAAACATATAGCAGTTGGGTTGTACTCACTAGGAGCACACACCAATACTAGCCTATAACTTCTACATGCTACATATGTATAAGTTGACACAGGCCCCCAAATTGCAGACTTTTTACTTTGATTCAGACTTTTTTCAGACTTTTTTCAGAGTTTTTTTGGGGGTGAACTCTAATCACAAAGACTTTTTTTTGCACCGTACTCTGATTTTTCAGAGACGATTGTTGTACCTACGCTGATTTTTCAGACTTTTTATCCTATTTTACTCTGATGCGTCAACCTTACATGGGGGGGAGACTCTGATTCTGCCTACCGTAATACCGGTACCATAATTTAGGGGGAGCGTAATTTGCACTGGTACCCCTGTGGAGGGCATTGGCTGGCCCTTAGCCAAAAACAAGGCACAATGCTTGTTGGGGGTTTTGTTGTGAGGGCGCTACTGGCCCTTCACCAAAATCAAAGGGCAATGAGTAGGAGGAGGAGCTGTGTGAGTGAGGGGGGAGCTGACTGGCCCTTAACCAAAATCAACACCTTGTTTGTGCTGTGGCGGTGTGAAGGGTCGATTGGCCCTTACAAAAAAAAAAAAAAAGATTGCTGGGGGCATGATATGTGCTGCTGCGGTTTGTGTGTGCGAGTACACCTTACTATGTGTGTACGGCAGGGCCTCAGATTGCAGGCTTTTTACCCTGATTCAGGGTAAAATCAGGGCTATTTTATCAAATTGAAAATTGAATGCATGATAGAGTGAGAGTACACAAAGATATACCTAAGTGTTGTACTCTCTAAGAGGCGACCCTATACAGTCTATACAAACATGACAAATACACATGTTTGACACACCCCCTAGACTGCATAGGGGAATGCCCTAAACAAACAGCTCAGGGCGGCACTACTAGTCCAACCTCTGAGACAAGGGTCTAAGAGACCAGTCAGAAGGAGTACAAACAAGGCAAGAACAAGGGCAGGGCGGCACTACTAGTCCAGCCACTGGAAGAGGACACAAGTCCAGTCTGAGTATACGTATAAAGGACAGTACAAAGTCAAGGTCCTAGCAAGTGAGAGGCTACAAGAACTAGAGCAAGCTGTACACAGTGCCGCTGATGATCTTTAGGCGCAAGCGCCTTCGTAAAGATATCAGCCGTATTGGCACCTGAGGCCAAGTGTACTACGCGAGCCTGACGTCGCTGCTGTAGCTCACGCAGGGGGAAGTACCGCAGCTGAATGTGCTTCGCTCTGCCCTCGAGTCAAGGCTCCTGACACAGGAGGATCATGGCCCTGTTGTCAGCGAACAGGACCGGGGCCGAGCTAGGCCGCTCACCTAAGTCAGTGAGCAAGAAGGTCAGCCAGCGGAGCTCCTGTGCCGCCATGGCACCAGCGTAGATCTCAGCCTCACAGCTGGACTGCGCTACAGACGAGGAGCGGGTAGCTCTCCACGAGACGGCAGCTGAGCCAAGGCTGAAGCAGTAGCCCTGGGTAGACCTGAGCGTCTCAGCGTCGTCTGCCCACGAAGCGTCTGTGTGTCCAGTAAGGACCACTGGCCTGCGTCCTCCTAGCACAAACCCCATGCCCGATGTACTAGCAAGATAACGTAGAACCCTCTTAGCGGCAGACCAGTGCTGCGGTCGGTGTCTGCCTGTGGCCACAAAGCGAGCCAGGATGCTGAGAGGGTATGCGAGATCTGGGCGAGTGCAAGTCATCAGGTACATGAGGCAACCCACCAGCTCTGCGTAGGGGCCGCTGGGCTCTACCAACTCCTCAGACACTGGAGCGGAGAGTCTGTGGTCTACTGGCAGAGGGGTGGGCTGTGCAGAGGAGAACTGAAGGCTGAACCTCTGAAGGACCTGGCGCACCAAGTGTGACTGAGTCAGGGTGATGGTGCGCGCAGCTCTGTCCCTGGAGATCTGCAAGCCAAGGTAACGGCGCAATTCTCCAAGGTCAGTGCACGTGTGTCTCTTCAGCAGCTCTGCCTTCACGGAGGTCAGTGCGTCCCTGTCTGCTGTGGCAAAGACCAGGTCGTCGACGTAAACAAGGATGTAGAACGGAGTCTGGCCAGCACGAACGAAGAGTGAAGGGTATGCGGAAGACGGAAAGAACTGCAGGTCAGCAAGGGTAGCACGAAGAGTGTCGTGCCACTCACGAGGAGCCTGCCGCAGGCCGTAGACGGGGCGCCACAAGAGCCACTGGGTCCCAGGAGGGAAGGTGCCAGTAAAGCCCGGAGGGCGACGCAGGTAGACCTGCTCGTGTAGGCTGCCCTGAAGGAAGGCAGTGGAGAAGTCGAGAGAGTGAAGCTCGTAGTCACGCTGAGCCGCTAGGTGTAACAGAACCCGAAGAGTAGTCATCTTCGGGGTCGGAGCGAAGGTTTGGAAGAAGTCCACCCCCTCGCGCTGACTGAAGCCTCTAGCCACATAGCGCGCCTTGAACACAGGCGGCTCTCCAGGAGGCCGCTTCACCTTGAAGAGCCAGCGGCCATCGACTACGTTCACCCCAGGTGGGGGAACTGCGTCGACGAAGGTGCCGGTGGATCTCCAAGATGCCATCTCCTGCTCCATGGCAGCTATCCACTGAGACGCCCACGGTCCCGAGGTCGCCTCAGCGTAAGTGCGAGGGGTCGGGATGTCGAAAGCGTCTGGGTCACCCTCAGGGACTAGCAGCATGGAACAGAGATGGGGAGCAGCCTCGGAGAGGAAAGCAAGCTCGAACTGGCGGTCCTCCAGGACGTCACTGCCAAGGGCAGGAGCACCCCCGACAGACGGAGGACAGGCAGGGTCAGAGACCAGAGCGGAGGCGTAGTCAAGGCGGCGGGTAGAGGCGAAGTCAGCGACAGCAGCAACAAGGGCGTCAAGGCACGAGGCCGTAACAGACGGGTCGGTAACGAGAGAGGCAAGGACGCGAGGAACAAGAGGACGAGCGGCACGAAGGTAGTCGGACAGCGGGGGGGGTGCAACAACAAGGGAGGACGGAGGAGGCGACGGCAGAAGGGGAGGACGAGACGCGTGGGAACGAAGCAACATAGGGTGGGAGCGCAAGACAGGCGAGGCAGGACGAGCACGGGAGGGACGGTGAGACCAGACGTGCGACGGAGGAGTCGGGTCAGGAGACAGAGGAGGGGACACAGGAGGGGAACGAGGGAGGAGACGGGCCGGGGACGAGTCCGGCGGAGGGAAAACAGGGCCGTAGACAGGAAGAGGAGGAGACGGTCGGGGAGGAACCGACGCAGGGTCGGGGGACGGCAGGCCGAGCAGGCGAAGGGCTGACACCGGCAGGGACTGCTGCTGCGGCGGCACAACGGGACCGCAAGCTGCTCCTCGGCTACCCCCGGCACTCTCCACACCAGCACCCCCAGAGGGACCACCCCCTGGGCGACCGGGACGAGCACCCCCAGAGTCAGCGAACGGGTGCTGCGACGGCAGCGGCGGCGGCGGCGGCGGCGGCAACGACGGCTGCAGCGGCGGCAGAGGCGGTGGAGGAGGGGACTAGGGAGGGGACGCCAGGGGAGGGGCGGCTGGCGAGGACTGCACAGGAGGGCCACCAGAGTCAGACGACTCCTCAACCGGGTCCACCGACGGAAGGGGGGTGACGTGGGACACACCAGAAGGGGCGGGACGGGGAGGAGGAGGAGGAGGGGCAGGGACTACCGGGGAAGGAGGGACCAGGAACAGGGGGGGGGAAACCGGGGGACCACGGTGGGGGAAGCGACGGTAGTAGGAGACGGACTCGTCAAAGGTGACGTCACGAGAGTGAAAGAAGCGGTGAGACGGCGGGTGGTAAAAGTGCCAGTCGGACGCGTTAAGGGGAAAACCGAGGAAGACGCAGGGAAGGGTGCGGGCAGTGAGCTTGTCCGTGCCGGAGGCACGAACGTGAGCAAGGCAGCCCCAGATGTGGAACGCAGACGCGTCACCAGGAGACCCAGTCCACAGACGGGTCGGCGAAAACTGCGGCTGCTGAGGGTGCGGCCACAAGTTAAGCTGGTGAGAAGCGTAGCGCACAGCGAACGGCCACAGAAAATGGGGTGCATCGGCATGGATCATGGAGGTGCGAGCCACCTCCATGACCAAACCGATGCGTCGCTCAGCGACCCCATTCTGCTGTGGGGAGTCCGGTAGGGTGAACGTCTGAGTGATGCCCTCCGCACGACAAAAGCGACCAAGGACACCTGAGGCAAACTCGCCACCACGGTCTGAGTGGAGATGCAAGATAGGGAGACCGCCGTGGACACGCGCAGAGACAAGCCAAGGGATGAGAGCGCCAAGCACGTCAGCCTTGCGCTCCAGGGGAAAGACTGTGGTGTAGCGAGTGAAGTCGTCGACAAGCACAAGGAAGTAGCGCTCTCGACGCGGCCCAGGGACGGGGGCGGGGCCCCAGACGTCCAGGTGCAGGGTCTGCAGCGGCGTGGCGGTAGGGGGAAACGAGGAGGAGTGAGGGGCACGGCGAAGCCGACCCTCAACGCAAGGCGTGCAAGGTGGGGCTGGGGAGGAGGGAAACGCAGGGAGAGAACCTGGGAGACCAAGGACAAGACCGTGCTGGGACATGTGACGCAAACGCGGGAGCGCAGGGTGACCTAGGCGGTGGTGCCAAAAGGAGGGTCAGGTGAGTGAGAGACCAACAAGAGCACGCAGCAGCAACCTGGGTGAGCGTTCCAGCCGGGGGGGTCACGGTGTCCAGAGTGAACAGGCCGGACACCGGGTCCCGGGGGAACGTGGACAGGGGGGCACCAGTGGCGGCCTCGGTACAGACAGCATACCGCTCGTGACCAGGGAACGTAGTGGTGACGCCAAGGTCCTGGAGGCAGCCGACACCAACTAGGTTCCTGGAGAACGAGGGGATATGCAGACCTGTAAGAGAGCCCGAAGGAACCGCCGGACAGGGAAGGGTGGTGGAACTGCGGGCGACGACCGGACCGCTAGAGGGGTCAGCGAGAGAAACGGCAGCAGGGACGGGAAGCGGCGTCAGTGTGGTGGAGTCGCGGAAGAAACACCGAGAAGCGCCAGAGTCCAAGGTGAAGGAAAGCGAAGCAGAGGCGTCTGGCGACGGAACGACGGCGGAAGCACCAAGACTACACAAAGCAGGGGATCCTACGCCTGACGCAGCAGGGGAGGCTAAGCTAGGCACACCTACACTAGGCAACAGTGAGTAATAAGCTGGAAGCACACTAGAGTCATCAGCATACATCACATGCAGAGCATAAACAATGGCATCCATTCCATATCAAAGATCTGAATCTTACGACTAAGCAAACTGTGCCAGTCCGGGAGGTCTGGCAACGGGCCGTAGCGCTGACGAAAGAGGTCGTCCAGGCGACGAAAACAGCGGGGAGTGGAGTGACCGATCTTACCGCAAACGAAGCCGCGGCGAGGACCGGTCTGGATCTGGTACTGACAGCGCCCGCCGCCAGAGCTACCACTCGACACACCACCACGCGCCCGGCCACCGCCAGCGCCGGGCCACCCGGGCGGGAGGACACTCGTCTGCCGCGTCTGCGACGGCTGCTGCGGCTGCTGCGAAGGCTGCGACTGCGGCGGCTGCTGCGGCTGTTGCAACTGCAGGGGCGGCGGCTCAGCTGAACTGGGCAGGGTCCCCTCGTCCGCTCCAGCACCAGACGACCCGACCCCACCACTACCCCCTCCCGCACCCCCGCCTCCGCCTCCGCCGCGCCCAACCTTGGGGCGGCGGCCCTTCCCCGAACGAAACTGCGCAGCAGCAGCAGTCTCAGCCACTGCGACAGAGCCGTCGGAGAAGGTACACTGGGCGGGGGCACAACCCTGAAAGATAGGGACAGGCACGACACCGCTCGCCTGGGCGATGGAGCGGTGACGGGTCTCTATCACAGTCAGAGTGTCTACAAAGTCAGTGAGGGTGAGGTCGGCGGGGTGAAGGCTAAGGAAGCGGTCGCGCGCGACAGCAAGGCGGTCAGGGTGGCGGGTGGCAAGCAGGTAGAGGGTAGAGGTAATGGGCGGCTGGTGGGCTCTAAGCTGTGCGTCAGTGCAGGCGGCGCGCCAGGTCTCCTCTATCGAGCGCAGGTGGGCAGCGAGGTCAGAGACAGTGGGGAAAGAGGCAAGGTCAGGAAAGAGCAGCGGGAGGATCAGGCGACCCACCGAGGCAGCCGGAGGGGTGGAATAGCGCTTGATGACAGCATCTAAGTATGCCTGAGCAGTAGTGAGGGACCTAAAGCGAGGACGCTTGGACGGGGGGAGGGCGTTGCTAATGGCAAGCTGGGCGACAGCATCGCGGGAAAGCCAGACAGAGCGCGCACGGGCAGTGGCAGCAGTAGACTCACGCTCAGTGGGTGTGGGGTCAGCGGGCAGAATAGCAGGGGGGTCTGGGCAGGGGAGCGTACCGTCAAGATGTGCAGAAAGCGGTTCACCATCCTGCCGTTGGCCAGTGAGTTGGCGGCGGAGGTCGGCAAGCCACGCCTCGAACTCTAGGGGCTGACCTTCAGCGTTGAAGCGAAGCTCCGCCGCCATCAGGAACGGTCCAGTGCGCTGCAGGGCAGTGCAGCTAGGTGGAGTGCGGTGCAGTGCGGTACAGTGCGGTGCAGTGCGGTGCAGTGCGGTGCAGTGCGGTGCAGTGCGGTGCAGTGCGGTTCAGTGCGGTGCAGTGCGGTACAGTGCGGTGCAGTGCGGTGTAGTGCGATGCCAGGCAGTACAGTGTGATGCGAGGCGGCACGGAGCAGGGCGGGGTGGGGGGGAACCGTACCAGTGAGGAGGACGGGGCCGGGGCTGGCCCGACGGGGCCGGGCAGGCGCTACGGGGCCGGGCTGGTGCGACAGGGCCGGGACGGGGCGACGGGGCCGAGCGGGCGCGACGGGGCCGGGCTGGGGCGACGGGGCCGGGCGAGTGCGGCAGGGCCGGGCCGGTGCGACGGGGCCGGGCGAGCGGGACGGCGGCCGGGCAGGTGCGACGGGGCCGGTCGGCTGTGACGGGGCCGGGCAGGGTGCGACGGGGCCGGGCGGGTGCGACGGGGCCGGGCGGCTGCGACGGGGCCGGGCAGGGTGCGACGGGGCCAGGCGACTGCCACGGGGCCGGGCGGCCGCGACGGGGCCGGGCGGGTGCGACGGCGCCGGGCGGGCGCGACGGGGCCGGGCGGCTGTGACGGGGCCGGGCAGGGTGCGACGGGGCCGGGTGGGTGCGACGGGGCCGGGCGGCTGCGACGGGGCCGGGCAGGGTGCGACGGGGCCAGGCGGCTGCGACGGGGCCGGGCGGGCGCGACGGGGCCGGGCGGGTGCGACGGTGCCGGGCGGGCGCGACGGGGCCGGGCGGCTGCGACGGGGTCGGGCAGGGGCGACGGGACCGGGGGGGGGTACTACGCGGCCCAGGAGGGGCGCTACGGGGCCCAGGAGGGGCACGACGGGGGCCCAGGAGAGGCGCTACAGGGGCCCAGGAGGGGCGCAACGGGGCCCAGGAGGGGCGCGACGAGGCCCAGGAGGGGCGCTAAGGGGCCTAGGAGGGGCGTGACGGGGCCTGGGAGGGGCGCTACAGGGCCCAGGGAGGGCGCGACGGGGCCCAGGAGGGGCGCTACGGGGCCCAGGAGGGGCGCGACGGGGCCCAGTAGGGGCGCTACGGAGCCCAGGAGGGGCGCGACGGGGCCTGGGAGGAGCGCGACGGGGCCCAGGAGGGGCGCTACGGGGCCCAGGAGGGGCGCTACGGGGCCTGGGAGGAGCGCGACGGGGCCCAGGAGGGGCGCTAGGGGGCCTGGGAGGGGCGCGACGGGGCCTGGGAGGGGCGCGACGGGGCCTGGGAGGGGTGCTACGGGGCCCAAGAGGGGCGCTACGAAGCCCAGGAGGGGCGCGACGAGGCCCAGGAGGGGCGCTACGGAGCCCAGGTTGAGCGCTACGAAGCCCTAGGAGGGGCGCGACGGGGCCTGGGAGGAGCGCGACGGGGCCCAGGAGGGGCGCTAGGGGGCCTGAGAGGGGTGCGACAGGGCCCAGTGAGGGGCACGACGGGGCTAGGGGGGGTCGCGACTGGGTGAGCGGAAGCGGTAGGTGGGGGGGATTCCTACCTACGCGTGATACCATATCAAATTGAAAATTGAATGTATGATAGAGTGAGAGTACACAAAGATATACCTAAGTGTTGTACTCTCTAAGAGGCGACCCTATACAGTCTATACAAACATGACAAATACACATGTTTGACATATTTGGGGGGGTGACCCTGATGAGACAGGTTTTTTTCACGACAATGGCCTGAAATTTCAGCGTTTTTCTAGGAGTGAACTCTGATTGATAAGCGTGACAAGTGTAGTGAGGCCTGTTTTTCGGGGCCCGATCCTGATTCTTGTAATAGCGTATTCCTAGCCCCAACCCCCCCACCCGTGATTTTCGTGATTTCCCCCCCCAACCTCCCTGTCAATCACGCCGACTTGACTGTGACCGACCAGAATCCCGCCCCCCTGGAGAGGATTCGGCCATTCTTCATCCAGCACACAATACTCGGCAGGTTCTCATAGGCTGTTCGAAAGTAGCCAGCCACTGCTGTCTCCAGCACATACCGTAGGTGACGGTTGATTCAGTGCGAAAAAATTACAACACCCTGATTGATCAGCGTAAGATTTTTTGCGAGGCCTGAAAAAACAGGGAGCTAAAGGAGGGGGACCCTGAGCGATCAGCTTGCCCCAAAACGAATCTGAGGCCCTGGTGTACGGTCATTTGTTGGACGAAGATCATGTATGTATCCCATATGAAACGCTGCCTTTGCAAGAGGACCTAAGCAAGCTCACAATGCTCCATTTTTACTGCAGCTAGTCCAAATCATAGAATGGAAAGCTATAACAATATTCCAGTGATATAAAATCAAGCCTAGCTACAACTACCGTACGTAAAATCTGGTGAGAAAACTTGCAGCGGCTACCACACAAGGCATCTGAAAGCTCCTCTTGATTGCAACCAGATTGCCTAAGCTGGCGAGAAAAGCTGACTAAAGCATCCCAGGCCCAGCTGACTAATGCATCCCTCCCAGCTGACTAAAGCTGACTACAGCATCCCAGTCCCAGCTGACTAATGCATCCCAGCTGACTAAAGCTGACTAAAGCATCCCATAGGCTGATGCGCTACACTGCTGCAGCTGCTGCTGCGTCGCCCGCCTACAGAAGCTCATACACTACGGGTAGAGCCACCCTGCTGTGCCTTTGGCTGTGCCTGCTGCTCCAGGCAGCTCCCGCCAACGCGTGCATCCTCCTTCCCCACCCTGCTGCTTGATCCATCCCTCTCTCTCCTTCCCTGACACACTCTAAGCCTGAGCATCTTCCAAACCACTCTGCACCGTTTGGGACACAGCTCTCAGCCCTTCAAACCACTCCGTGGCTTGATCCGACCCCCCCACCCACATAGTCTACGCCTGAGCCTCCTCCAAACCACTCTGCACCGTTTGAGATGCAGCTCTCAGCTCTTCAAACCACTCCTCCGTTGCTTGTTTTGACCCACTCCCAAACCCCTGCTCTCCCCCCCACTCCTCCCCCCACCTTCATTCGCAATGTCTGACTGCTGTGCGTACTGCATCAGCTCCCCCCGACAAGCTGACTTTGAAGTCGATTCAAAAGTCTGCTGCGCGCACTGGAGGCACCTCCTGCAGACTCTCCTCCTCTCCCTTAACCGATCCATCCCTCTTTTTCCCCCACCCAACTTACTCTAAGCCTGAGCATCCTCCAAACCACTCTGCACCGTTTGAGAGGCAACCCTCAACTCTTCAAACCACTCTTCTGTTGCCCTGTCTGACCCGCCCAGCCCTTGCTCCCCCACCCACTCCTCCTCCCCGGCAATGAGCTCGTCTGCCACACCCTCGTCCGCGATGTCAAACTGCTGTGCATACTGCAGCAGCTCCTGCAGACTCTCCTTCTCGCGCTTCAGCATAGTCACCTCCCGGGCCAGCTCTGCCTTCTCTCGTAGCAGACGCTCCACTTGCATGCGCAGCTGCAGGGGAGAAGGGGAGAGGGGGAGAGCGGATACACAAGGAGAAGGGAGTGTGAGAGAGGGGATGTGCATACTGCAGCAGCTCCTGCAAACTCTCCTTCTCGCGCTTCAGCATCATCACCACCCGGGCCAGCTCTGCCTTCTAACGTAGAAGACGCTCCACTTGCATGCGCAGCTGAGGAGTTGACAGGGGTGGGTGCGTGCGGGGGAGGTGGGGATTGAGTCTCAATCGATGCGCCAGCTCTGCCTTATCCCTCAGGAGACGTTCTACTTGCATGTGCAGCTGCAGGGGAGAGAAGGGGGGGGAGGGTGGGGGGGAGTGGAGGATTGAGTCTGAATCGATGCATCAGCTCTGCCTTCGCTCGTAAGAGGTGCATCTCTTGCATGGGCAGCTGACGAGAGGTGAACAAGGGGGGGGTGAAGGGGGAATGTGAGTCTGAATCGACAGGCCAGCTCAGGTGTCTCCCTCCCTCAACCGAGGCTTCACTCGCACGCGAGGCTGAGTGGGAGAGAGGGGATAAAGGATAAAGGGAAAGGGCACAAGAGGAAGCACATGCATACGTGTGATGTGATGTGTGTCTGTGTGTGTGTGTGTGTGTGTGCATGCGTGTGTCCTTCCTTCACCTCCAGCAGCTCCTTCTGCTGCTTCAACTCCTCCCCCTCTTTCTAAGAAGAGCGCCCCTACAAGCAAGTTGCTCATTCAATGAGGGCAGGCTCGCAACAGCAGCACGGGCACGGCTCACACCCAACAGCAAGAGCCATGGCTCACACCCAACAGCAAGAGCCACGGCTCACACCCAACAGCAAGAGCCACGGCTCACACCCAACAGCAAGACCCACGGCTCACTTCCAACAGCAAGAGCCACGGCTCACACCCAGCAGCAAGACCCACGGCTCACACCCAACAGCAAGAGCCACGGCTCACATCCAACAGCAAGAGCCACGGCTCACACCCAACAGCAAGAGCCACGGCTCACATCCAACAGCAAGAGCCACGGCTCACACCCAACAGCAAGAGCCACGGCTCACACCCAACAGCAAGAGCCACGGCTCACATCCAACAGCAAGAGCCACGGCTCACACCCAACAGCAAGAGCCACGGCTCACATTCAACAGCAAGAGCCACGGCTCACACCCAACAGCAAGAGCCACGGCTCACACCCAACAGCAAGAGCCACGGCTCACATCCAACAGCAAGACCCACGGCTCACACCCAACAGCAAGAGCCACGGCTCACATCCAACAGCAAGACCCACGGCTCACATCCAACAGCAAGAGCCACGGCTCACACCCAACAGCAAGAGCCACGGCTCACATCCAACAGCAAGAGCCACGGCTCACACCCAACAGCAAGAGCCACGGCTCACAATGAAGGTGTCTTCCTGCGAGTTGCGCAGCCCCTCGTTCTCCACCTCCAGCCTCTCCACCTGCTGCTTCAAGTCCTCCACCTCCTTCGCCAGGTCGCTCTCCTCCTTGCGGGACCCCGACCGCACGTACCGCTCACTCTCCCGGTTCTGCTGGGCCACACACAGGAAGGGGGGGAGGTGGGGGTTGGTGGGGTGGGGGACCTTGAGGCGCCTTATGGCTCTTCCACCTCCTTCGCCAGGTCGCTCTCCTCCTTTCTGGATCCCGACCGCACGTAGTGCTCAAGTCTCGGCCCTGCTGGGGCACAAGGGGAGGCGGGGAAAGGGGGGAAGGAAGGGGAGGGGGGGGGGGGGGGGCGGGGGGCGGGCTGTGAGGCCTAGCTCCTCCAGCTCCTTCGCCAGGCCGCTCTCCTCCTTTCGACGAGGTGCCCTGCACGCACATAGCGCTCGCCCTCTGGGAGCTGGTAGGGCAATGGAGGGAGGGGAGAGGCTACGGCTCTCCCCCAGCAAAGAGCAAGGATCCCCTGGGCCGAGGCACCCTGCGCTCGCCCTCTCGGTGCCGGTGCGGGGCAAAGCGAAAAACAAAGCGAGTGAAGGGAGGAGATGAGACGAGCTGGGCTTTCCCTTTCACTCCCTCGAGTGATCCCTTCTCCCGGCACTATCACCCTATCCCCAGCTTCCCCGCTCCCTCGCTCCCACCTCCCTCTTCCTCTCTACTGCCCTCACTCCTTTCCCCTCCCTCAACTCAACCCCCTCCCTTCCTTCCTTTCCCCAATCCCTTCTCTTTGTCGTATCTTGCTGACGCACCTTCCCCAGGTTAATCAGCTCTTTGTACCCAAGTTGCTTGGGTGATTCCGGAGGAGGTCCTTTAGCGGCCACTTCCTCCGCTATTTCAGGCAGCAGGCGGAATTCACCTGAGGGAAACACGGGGAGGGGGGAACATGGGGATTCGGGAGCATGGGGGGGGAGAAACACAGGGAGGGGGGAATACAAGGAGGGGGCAATACAGGGAGGGGGGAATACAGGGAGGGGGGAATACAGGGGCGGGGGAACATGGGGGAGGGGAGAACACAGGGAGGGGGGGAAGATGGGGGATGGGGGAACGCAGTGACTGGTAAGCATGGAAGATGACTTCTGAGGTGCCTCAAAGGGGGAGACTACTTTTGAGGCGCCTCAAAAGAGGGGGAAGATGGGGGATGGGGGAATGTGATGTGATGACTGGTGACGATGGGGGATGGGGGAATGTGATGTGATGACTGGTGACGATGGGGGATGGGGGAATGTGATGACTGGTAAGCAGGGGAGATTGGAGAGAAGTGGGGTAATGCGGGCGACTACCATCGCTGCCCCTTCTTGCGAATGCAATCTCATTACTGCGACATTCACGAGCTGGCCTCATTACAGCAGTCACCCACATTTCTGTCACACTTCTTACAGTCACACTCACCCATCCCAGCCACACTCGTTACAGTCGCAATCAACACAGGCGCTCTCACCATGGTGCCCTCAGCGGCACTTTAACGAGGAGTGGTCCTTGTAGAGGGGGCTGGTCCACTATTGCTAGTTACTCGTTACAGTCACACCCGTTACAGTCACACTCACCATGGTGACCTCTGCGGCACTTGAGCGAGGAGAAGTGGTCCTTGTAGAGGGGGTTGGTCCACCAGCGCTGCATCTTCTGCGAGCTGAAGGGGCCCTGCACCTCCCCGTGCATGTCCACGTAGAACCACTCCTGGGAGAAGCAAGGGAGGGGCGCAGAGAGGGGCGCAGAGAGGGGCGCAGAGAGACATGCGAGGAGGCATGCACGTGTGAAGGGGGGCTGTGGGAGGGGAGGGACATGCGAGCTGAAGGGGCCCTGCGCCCCGCCATGCATGTCCACGTAGAACCACACTCCTGGGGGGACGAGAGGGGCGGGGTCACGGAGAGGAGCAGGAGGGGAGAGGGGCGAAGAAACACGGGAAGGGGCCCTGCCCTGCGCTTGGCTTCCCCGTGCATGTCAACGTGCAACCACTCCTGCTCCGAACAGATGGCAGTGGAGAAGAGAAGAATCCGGAAGCCAGGGACGGATACACGGAAAGGGACAGAGGGAGGCAGAGGGAGGAGGGGAGGGAATGGTTGGCATTGGCCCGGCTTGGCCTCACAGGAACACATTCCTGCCTGCCGGGCCCTCCAGGGGAATAAAAGAAAAGGAACAAGCCTTACACAATTTACAATCAGAAGAATGCGTTTTGTTTTTTAGAATTCTAAAAAACAAAACACATCACAGGAACACATTCCTGCCTGACCCTCGAGGAGAATAAACGAAAAAGGAACAAGCCTTACACAAGTTATAATAAGACGTTACGAAAAAAATTACCTGCCCGGGTGTCCTGAATAGGTTTGTGATTGGATCGTCCTGAGCCCCGGGACTTCCGGAAATCAGGCTGACGACTGGTATGGCAGCTGACGTGGCGGTTGCAGGGGACCCGTCTCTCCGCGGCGAGATCCCCGCCAGAGCGGCTGCTGACGCGGCAGTGGCTGCTTCGAGAGAGACCGCTGTTCGCGAGGGGGTCCCTCCTGCTGCTGCGTCGGGGGCGGGCTGGGGAAAGGGAGGGGAAAGGGAGGGGAAAGGGAGGGGAAAGGGAGGGGAAAGGGAGGGGAAAGGGAGGGGAAAGGGAGGGGAAAGGGAGGGGAAAGGGAGGGGAAAGGGAGGGGAAAGGGAGGGGAAAGGGAGGGGAAAGGGAGGGGAAAGGGAGGGGAAAGGGAAATCAATGGGGAACGAGAGTGAGGATGGATTGGGGCGCAGCAGTTGCTGTTCGCGAGAGGGTCCCGCCTGCTGCTGCGTCGGGGGCAGTTTGGAGGGGAGGTGAGGAACGGCAAGAGGGGAGAGGGGCATGGGAGACGAGGGTGTGAAGGGTGGTAAAACGGGAGGACAGGGCTTAAAGCAGAAGGAGCGCCGGGGCCTTTATTTTCCTTACCTACCCTCCGTCGTCTGTTCAGAGCCTCTTTCCTCAAACACTCAAACACTCAAACACTCAAACACTCAAACACCCACCTGCACGTGTTCCCTTCACTCACCTGCACGTGTTCCCTTCACTCACCTGCACGTGTTCCCTTCACTCACCTGCACGTGTTTCCCCCTTCACCCACCTGCACGTGTTTCCCCCTTCACCCACCTGCACGTGTTTTCTGGCGCGCAGCAGTTGTCGCAGGTCCAGCACGTCTCGCAGCGTGTGCCATCGGTGCGTGCCCTCCTTGCGAACCTGCACCCGACCAAGCAACCCACCGATAGTCACATTTTGCGGTCAGTGGCAACAGGATCACACGCGCCGTAGCAACACCGTGAGCAGCACAGGGAGGGAACAAGCGGCCAGCAATCAGAGACTACTACTATTCTCCTCCATTTTGCAGGGTGTTTCTGAGACTTCTAAAAAACACCCTGCAAAAACGCATGCGCCGTAGCAACGTCGTGAGAAGCACATGGAGGGAACAAGCGACCAGCAATCACAGACTACTATTATTCTCCTCCATTTGCCATAGTAGGCTTGTCCGAACGATCAAGCATATGCAAAGTAGGACGTCGTCGGCCGTACCAGGAGGTCCGGGGAGGAAGAACCAGGCCTTACCAGGAGGTCGGGGGTGAAATAACCCTTTTGAAGCGCCTGCGTCAGTTGGAGGAGCGTTCGAGGCCTGAATGCAGTAAAGAAGGAAATGAGATGAAAACGAGGAGAGGAATGAGGAGGAGGGAAGGTGGCAGATGGGATTCGACGGCTGGCGCTCAACCGAAGAAAATCGGATCAACCGCGTGAGACCGCGACGAGACCCTTTTGGAAACGCTCCTGTGCATTCAAGACGCATCCCAGCCGTCCGATGAGAGACACAAGCACCGATCGATAGACAGAAGCACCCGTTAGATCAAGACAGGTGCACCGTTGGATCAAGACAGGAGCACCGTTGGATCAAGACAGGATCACCGTTGGATCAAGACAGGAGCGCCGTTGGATCCTACGTACCCATGCTCGCCAGCCCAGTCCTGGTAGAACCACTGCGGCACGTTCTGCCCCGTCGATGGCCTCTGATCCCCGCCGCCGTCTGGACCCCCCATGCTCCCGATCCCCGTCTCTCCACCAGCACTCTGTTGGGAACGGGATTCACGCCCGATCCACCCCACCAATAACCAATAGGTTGGGAATGCGATTCTTGTCCGATTCACCACCACCACCACCACCAATCGGTCGGGAATGGGTCACGTCCGATTCACCGCACTAATCTGTTGCGATTCAGCTCGAAGCCTTATGTGTCGACTCAAACAGCAGTCTGTTGGGAAAGGGGTTCACGTGCGGTTCACCACCACCAGTCTCTTGCGATTCAACCAGAAGCGTTTCAGCGATGAGTGGGTCCTAGCACGAGACTGCTGAATCGTCCTAGCACGAGACGCGGACGAACCTAATTGCTGGCGCGAACGACGATTCTAGGAATGCCTGCGAGCACTCGACGCAGGGTGGTTCAGAAAATGGCGGGATTAGCAATGCGAGCCCCGCGGAGTTCCAGCGAGGGGAGAAGGTGCCCGGGGAATTGAAGGCAGGAAATGCATTGTGGAAGCAAACACACATAAAAGAGAATCTCTGTGGTCAGGGTGCCAGAGAGGTCTGGCTGGATTCTTCAGATTTCAGATCGGTTTAATTTGGTTGAGCTGGCTGAGGGAAAGTGGGTTGAGGAATCTGGAACCAAGCATGAGGAAGGCATGTGGTGGTGGTTCTGTAGATGTAATGGGGGGGAAAGCTCGGCGCGCCAGCAATCAGAATCATGGTTGTGGCGGCGATTGCAGCGCACGAGGATAGCGCGCCAGAGCACACAGGGGAGGATGCTTGTGGTTGGCAGTTCCACCGGGAGCTCCGCGCTCCCAGCGCACCCTGCTTGTGGCGGAGATAGCACCGAGAGCTCCGCGCGCGAGGTTGGATGGATGAACGATGTTGCTGCGGCCCTGCGGGGCGGCGATTGCCATGGCGAAGAAAGTGGCTGAGCCTGTTGCGGTGCGGACGCTTGCCCATTGCCATTGGCCCACCAATGATCAGTCGCATGATGCCCATGTGACCATCATGTGATACGACCATCCTGAAGCAGCTCATTACAAGATAATTGTACAGCGAAGTATCAAGAATCTTTCCAGATCAATATGGTAAAAGCAAGACATGCAGCATAAAACCAATTTATGACCTATCCAGTCTTCTAGAATGGACTCTCCGAGCCCAAACACTAAAAGCCCCAACTATCCAAAGGAACCCAGAGACACACGCCATCACCCAAAACGCAGGGAGCTTGGAAGCAAGCGCAGTCGACAACAGAGGGCCTAGCGCATACCCGAATACACCAGCACCATTGTACAGTGCTACCAGCACCGCCACATCCATGTGCTTATCTCCTCCCCTCCTTTCCCCAATCGAGCTGCTCCTTGCATACCCACTACTAAGCAGATTCTGCTCCTCATCGTCTTCACTTTCCAATGCAGACACCAGGGATGCAAAGCTTGGAAGCTCGGTAAGAGCATACCCCACACCATTCGCCGCCATAAGAAGGTAGAGTGGAACACGGGCCGCAGAACATGAGATCTCCTGAATCATAACTATGGGAAGGGTCCATGCGAGAATGGTCATCCCCACGGAATTTGTTGCTCCTGGCGACAGGCTCCGCACATAGAGAAGCACCGACGAAGCCAAGGCGACGAGAAACGAGAAAAACGCCGAAGGCGACGAGAGAGCCGCCCGGGCGTGGGCATGCAAGCGAGCCTGCACATGCAAATGCGCCGTGGCGTGCGCGTGCGCCGAGACGTAAGCTACAAACGAGTACGCCAACCCGTTGAACGCAAACGCGAGGCCGACTGAGGCCGGCCCGGCGTCGCAGGTGTCGGCGAGGAAGAAAGGGAGGGTGGCCTCTAGAGCTCCGAAGGAGAGGGTTTGGACGGCGGTGGTTAGGAGCACGGCTGTGGCGAGGCGGTTACGGAGGGCAAAGAGGAGCCCTCGAATGGTGCTGCTGCCCCTCTGCTGCTGCTGCTGCTGCTGCTCTTGGTGATCGTGCTGCTGGTGGGAGAGAGAGTCAGTCGTGCTTACACTGCTGCTGCTGCTGCTGGTTCTGCCAAAGGTGTTGCCAGCACCGGTGGCACTACCAGAGTATGCGCTGCTGTAGCTGCTGCTGATGTCGGCAGCTGAGCTGGCGGTGCCAGCTGTAGCAAGCCCTTGCGCAATGGATCTGGCAGTAGGGTGGGAGGCATTGCTGGTGGGAGCACCTACTGAGGTTACTGCAGCAGACAAGGAAGAGGGGATGGCAACAGGAGGGGGGATGGCAGGGGCGCTTTGACTCCTTGCTGCAGTGCTGGTGGTGCTGGTGGTGCTGGTGGTGCTGGTGGATGACGAGGGAATGACGGGAGCAGAGGCGGTGGAGTTATTGATTGAGCTTGTACTGCCGCCCCCCCCAATATTAAAAGCCCTCTCGATGATGTCAGCAGCAGGCTCTGCAGCACCCGCTGCTGCGCCTCTTGCAGTCATCCCCGCCCCTGCTGGCACTGTAACCTGGCCTTCTCCCCACCCTGCGTCAAACCCTCTTTCAGCTGCTGCCGACGACCCATGGCTCATGGCATGGTGGTCAAGGCCATGCTGCCGGTGGCCCATGGCATGGTGGTCAAGGGCATGCTGCCCATGGCCCATGGTGGAAACAGCCACCGGAGTGCTTTCCCCTGATAGAGGCACCTCCTGCCACTCCCCTCCGTCCGCCTCTGTGCTTGCAGCATCACCTGCAGCGGCAGCAGCAACTGGTACTCTTGCATCAGTAACAACTGCTGCAGTAACAGCAGTAACGCCAGTAGCAGTGGTAGCAGAACCAGCAGCAGAAGCTGCTGCAGCAACAGCACCAGCAGCCGCAGCTGTAGAAGTTGCAGCATCAACAGCAGTGCGAGGAGCAGCATCGGCCGCAGCTGCTGGGGCAACAGGGGCTGAAGGAGGCAGATGGGCCGTGCCAGGGGCGGGGTTAGGAGGGCGGATGAGGGGGACGAGGGTAGAGGGAAGGGGCGCCTGAGGATCAGAGGTGCCGGGCTGTGGAGTGGCTTGCTGATCCTGGGAAGGAGCAGGGGAAGGAGCAGGGGCTGATCGAGGGGCTGATCGAGGGGCTGATCGAGGGGCATGGGTGGGGCCAGCTGCAGCAGAAGCAAATGCAGCCGCTTCAGAACTTGTAGCAGGAGCAGCTGTAGCAGGAGCAGCTGTAGCAAGAGCAGCTGTAGCGTTAGCTGCTGCCGCAGCAGCAGGATCATATGCAGTGGCAGGCAGTGGAGCAGCAGCAGCTGCGGAGCTGGAGGCAAAGGTCATGGGTTCAAATCTCCGCGTCAATGAAAAGCCTCCACCATCATCATCCGCTTCCCCTGAGGGATCACCTGAGAGGTAACCTGAAGGGCCATCTGAACCTTCATCCTGGCGAGACGCAAACGACGAGAAGAACGAGTCAGGCAGGTCGGAAGGTTCCGGAGGCGGTTCTACCCCTAGCGCCTGGAAATTTACCGTCACCTGCCCGCTGCCTGCCTGGAAACTTGGATCGACAATGGAGTCCGGGTCTGGTTCTACTGTGGCCATGCGAAACGCAGCAGCAGTAGCAGATGCAGGATCGGACGCAGGGGTGGAGGAGGATGAGGAGGTATTTGCGAGAGAGTAAGAGGCTGGATTCTCCCCCTGCTCCTGCTGCTGCTTCTGCTGCTGCTTCTTGCGCCAGCGGAGCTGAAACTCGAGGTGGTCGAGAGAATGCGCTTCAGGGGAGAGCAGGAAGGAGAGGAATGCGAGCACCGCCGCAGCGACCGCCGCAAGTAGATAGGCGATCCACGGGGAAAGGTACTGGTACGCAAACGAGCCAAACAGCGGGCCGATCAGCGCGCCCAGCGACGCCCACCCCAGCAACGACCCGATCACCCCGATAAGCAGAGAGGACTCAGAGGACGAAGCAGAAGGGCCCGATGTGGGGGTGTTCACGCCGCTGCTGCCATCCATGCCATCGGCAAAGGCGGTGGGGAAGTGGGTACCCGTGAGGGAGTAGTCCGCTGCTGCGGATCGGAACACCTGGTCGCTGCTCCGAACCACGAACAGACCCTCGGATGCCGAACCTCCGCCTCCGCCTCCGGCCGAACCTGGAGCACCGACCCCTCCAACTTGCGCTCTTCGCTCCCCTCTCCCTCCTGCTCGTCTTCCTCCTCCTCTTCCCCTCCCCCTTGCTCTCAACGCCCCCCCTCTTGCTCTCATTTCGGGCCCCATTCCTCCTGAAAACTCCCTCCAACCCTGACCCTCTATTTCCGGCTGCTGCTGCTGCTGCTCCTCCTCCTCCTCCTCTTCCTCCTGCTGCTGCTGCTGGGAAGGGGTGAGTCGCTCGTAAGGGGTGTTGCTTATGCCGCTGAGGTTGCTCGTCCCTCTCCTCCCATCCCCCACTAAACCATAACTTAAGGACGTTCTGCCCCGGGCAGTCCACAACCTGCCCGAGCCCAAAAGTTTGTGCAGCCCCTCGCTGCCCCTCTGCGCCAGCTGGTCCACCACCTCGTCCAACGACGCGCCGGACCCGCAAACCCGGGCAGCAAAAAAAAGCCCGAGGCTGTGCACGGATTGGGTGACAATCCCCTGAAGCACCAGGGCAGCGGCGAGCGACCCCGCCCCAGCGATGGGAAACGCGAGGGAGAGAGAGGCGAGGGTGGAGAGAGAGAAGGTGGCGGCGAAGATGGTGGGGACAGAGAGGAGGAGGAGGAGCACGCCGATGGGGAGCGAGGCGACGAGGGAGGTGAGGTTGCGCGCGGCGAGCAGGAGCGTGACGGCGCGCTGCGAGAGGGTGAAGCGACGCGCGTAGCCGGGGAGAATGGGGGCCACGGAGCTCATGGTGGCAGAATCCAGGAAGGTTCCGGCTGGAGTGGGGCGCGGGTGAGGGATGGGAGGAACGGGAGAGAGGAAAAAAAGGTGGCGTTTTTTTCTCGTTTTTTCTCCTTTTTTTCAAATCACGCGTTTTTTCAGCCAAGTCAAGAGTAGCGGGGAGGGGGGAGGAGGGGAGGGGGGATGGTCGCGACCGAGCTCGTCGTGGCAACGTCCAGGAAGGTTCTTGCTGTGGTGGGGAGGGGATAAGAGGAAAGAGGGAGAAAGGGAAGAGAAGAACGAAGGGCACGACGAGCTGAAGTGCTGTAGCTAGACGCAGGGAAGCCTGTAACGGGAATAGGGCAGCAACTAGTGACATGCAGGGATGTCTTGTATAGGGATGCGAAAGGCAGCAAATGCAGCAAATGCGGCAAATGTGGCGATTGCGGCGAATGCACCAAGTGCAGCGAATGCGGCAAATGCGGGGATTCTAAGCACCCGATATAAAGCGCAGGAATCGCTTCTCCATGGAGTTAGGCCCGCCGCGAGCTTGCAACAGCGCGGCGCGTTGGAGGCGACGCGCCTCAGCCGCGTCGGCATCGCGCGGCGACGTGAAGCCCGATCCGACTGCCCCCGCACTAGTGCGACCCGAGGACGACCGCATCGCGTGAATCACTGGGCAGCGGATAATTAGTGGGTGGTCGCCGACGGCCCCGGAGTCAGACTATGGCGGGGCGTGCCTAAGGTAGTAGAATGCGCCTGTCCATAAACTGGCGTATGGAAAAGTTCGTCCCGAGGAGCGAAACGACAGGGAAACGTGGCGGATGTGATGAACTCGGAAACTGCTTTTGAGTCGACTCAAACGCACGTGGCGGATGTCATGAACTCGGAAACGGAAACCGCATCGAGGAACACAAGACGCAGCACATTGTTGTGACGTTCGATGGTACGCCGGGCGCCTCACAACGGTAGCAGCCTGGCCTATTACTTATTATCACTAGAGCAAGCACAGTCTTCGGGCCTGGCATCGCCTCGCCAGGACCTAGAAGGGCTTCTAGTGATTCTGTATCAGTGATATCATATCACCAACTTTGTGCATCGTGATGCCGACTTGATCCAAACAGATGTCCACCTACCCATCCACCACCATCTTACTCCTTCACGCGATTTTGACAGCCGCGATACCAGCTCAATATTGAAACACTGAAGCATTATCTTGAGCATTCAATATGTTATACTGATACAGAATGCTCGATGTGTTCACGAAAGCGGACGTCGGGTAACCCGACCGGACTTCGAAGTTTGAACATTCAAAACTTCGACCCCGTTGTCAAATTCGGGCTCCCCGACAAGCTGCCCGAACCTCAAATTTCCTGCCTCTCGTCCAGACCCTCCCTCTGCCCGAAACCAGCATCCGCCGTTCGATCGACAGCAAAATGTACCATTCACTTCGTTGAACCTTGGGAACTCCGCTTCTGATTCTTCTTCCAATCCAACAGCTGAAACAGCCATTTCTCAGTCGAGTCAAGACTCAAGACCCCCAAAGCTTCCCTTACTCCATTGTCGTCCTCGTGACGCCTTCGCTGTAATTCCCAGCCTCCCCGTTGCCTGGTCAACTAGACACTCAGACCCGTAGTAGTATTCTTGGGAGCTGCTATGAGCGTGTCAACTCTAAGTCTTTCCCCTGAGAGCTGATAGTGTTGCCTTCCGAGCACAAGCGTCAGGCAAGCTAATTACTCCGGCGGTACCGATAGTACCGCCATGGCTCAGCGGTCCCTGTGGAGATTCTATTCCAAGAAAGAAAACGCGTCTGTTCCGCAGTCGTCTCAGCCGCTCCTATCAAACCAGAATCCGCCGGCGAGCAGCCAAGGACCGTGGGGATCTACTAAAGACCCCGCTAAAGCGGTCTCCGATAGCAGTCCGTTCAAGACTCCACGGAACCCGTACGCTTTCAGCGGCACGAATGAGGGGACGGAACCGAAAGGACGCGTGATCGCTGATCAGCCTTCCCTGAATAAGCCTCCCCCGAGTCAACGGTCAACGGGGTACTCTGATCCGCGCAGGACGGAGCCAGGCGACGCGGAAAACGGTTTTGGTACTCCGTCGGCAAGAGCTGGGATTGGTCGAGATGGTCGAGAGGGTCGAGCTAGCTTCAGCCCACGGCCTCACTTCACTCCGCTGACTCCTGGGATCAAGCCATGCGTCCCGAGAGCGAAGAGAGGAAGGGACGATGCAGATGTTGACGACAATGCGAATGACTACAGCGAGGGGGCTAACGGGCTACAGAGCAAGAAGTTTGCCTCCGCGACGCAGCCTGAGCGGTCTGCTGGCGGAGCATCTCAGCGCCCTTCGTTTATGTCACAATCTGATATGTCACAACCTGATGTGCCACAACAGCATGATGACCGGTCCAGGCGCGCCGAGTTTCTTCGGGCATTGGGAGCAGATGATCTGGAGGGCGGGCAGGATAAGAATGCGGGCATGTGGGCCGAAGCCCGGTCGAAATTCGAGTGGCTGCTGCCCGTAAATATTCGGGATGGGAAAGGGAGGAGGCCTGGGGAGCCGGGTTACGATTCGCGAAGTGTAACCGTCCCGCGTGCGATTTTCGACAAGCTGTCAGCGTCACAGAAGCAGTACTGGAGCACGAAATCGCGCTACATGGACACCATCCTCTTCTTCAAAGTGGTGAGTCTTTCCGAACTCCTCCATTCCTTCCACTTTTGAGTCGACCCAAAAGCATCTCGACAACGTGTCGGCGTCGCAGAAGCAGTACTGGAGCACGAAATGTCGCTACATGGACACGATTCTCTTCTTTAAAGTGGTACGTGTTGCGGAACACTCCTCTCCATGTCCCAGTTGACTTCTGAGTCGCCTGGAGCACGAAATGCCGCCACATGGACACAATTCTCTTCTTCAAAGTGGTGAGTCTGCTTAACTCTTCCCCTCCTTCTGCCTAAGTTTGCTTAGAAGCTTCTTCGACAAGCTGTTGGCGTTGCAGAAGCAGTACTGGAGCACGAAATGCCGCTACATGGACACGATTCTCTTCTTTAAAGTGGTGAGTCTTGCTGAACACACCCCTCCCGTGCTAAAGGCTTTACGCCCAGCACGTCCCAGCAAGTTCCAGCAAGTTCCAGCAAGTTCCAGCAAATTCCAGCACGTTTCAGCACGTTCCAGCACGTTTCAGCACGTTCCAGCACGTTCCAGCACGTTCCTTACTTCCAATAGGCCAGATCAAGGCCCAGGTCTGTCTCCGTGTCGGGCTCGGAGGTCGAATTTGGATCAATGTTGGAAATCTGATGCGTCCCTGCCACGTGTCATGACCCTACAGGGCAAGTTCTACGAGCTGTACGAGGTGGATGCTGAGGTGGGCCACAAGGAGCTCGACTGGAAGCTGACCGTCAGTGGAGTGGGCAAGTGTCGCCAGGTGGGCAGTCTTCAACTTCGGATTATGTCTCTAGGAGTAAGATGCATCTTGGGAGATTGAGTTTCAGGTGGGTATCACGAACGTGATGATCATCACCGCATGTCTCCACACACTCGTCAACAGAAAGGTTGTTGACAGGTTGCTGACTGTCTTTGTTTTGCATTTTATCTACTCACATTCTCACTTCAAGTGCTATCCTCCGCAAACCCTCCGAACCAATACTGACAGCACTCTCTTTCCCCCCCCTCCCAAGCAGGTGGGAGTAGTTTGGTTGTGAGAGACGTCTCAAAAGTAAACTTTCTTGCGCACAAATCCTCGGAACCAATGTGTTCACTCTCTTTCCTCTCCCCGCCATGCAGGTGGGAGTGCCCGAGAGTGGCATTGAGGACGCCGTTCAAAAGCTCGTGGCCCGGGGGTGAGCCCCACTGCCCCTAGCTCATGCTCTGCAATGTTCTTCCCACTTGCGCTCTGTTTCTCCAGCCATTTGAAACCACAACGCGCCATGTTCGCTGCCTTAACTCCTTCTATGTCCATCCCTTCATGTCCATCCCTTCATGTCCATCCCTTCATGTCCATCCCTTCATGTCCATCCCTGCATGTCCATCCCTGCATGTCCATCCCTTCATGTCCATCCCTTCATGTCCATCCCTGCATGTCCATCCCTGCATGTCCATCCCTGCATGTCCATCCCTGCATGTCCATCCCTGCATGTCCATCCCTGCATGTCCATCCCTGCATGTCCATCCCTGCATGTCCATCCCTGCATGTCCATCCCTGCATGTCCATCCCTGCATGTCCATCCCTGCATGTCCATCCCTGCATGTCCATCCCTGCATGTCCATCCCTGCATGTCCATCCCTGCATGTCCATCCCTGCATGTCCATCCCTGCATGTCCATCCCTGCATGTCCATCCCTGCATGTCCATCCCTGCATGTCCATCCCTGCATGTCCATCCCTGCATGTCCATCCCTGCATGTCCATCCCTGCATGTCCATCCCTGCATGTCCATCCCTGCATGTCCATCCCTGCATGTCCATCCCTGCATGTCCATCCCTGCATGTCCATCCCTGCATGTCCATCCCTGCATGTCCATCCCTGCATGTCCATCCCTGCATGTCCATCCCTGCATGTCCATCCCTGCATGTCCATCCCTGCATGTCCATCCCTGCATGTCCATCCCTGCATGTCCATCCCTGCATGTCCATCCCTGCATGTCCATCCCTGCATGTCCATCCCTGCATGTCCATCCCTGCATGTCCATCCCTGCATGTCCATCCCTGCATGTCCATCCCTGCATGTCCATCCCTGCATGTCCATCCCTGCATGTCCATCCCTGCATGTCCATCCCTGCATGTCCATCCCTGCATGTCCATCCCTGCATGTCCATCCCTGCATGTCCATCCCTGCATGTCCATCCCTGCATGTCCATCCCTGCATGTCCATCCCTGCATGTCCATCCCTGCATGTCCATCCCTGCATGTCCATCCCTGCATGTCCATCCCTGCATGTCCATCCCTTCATGTCCATCCCTGCATGTCCATCCCTGCATGTCCATCCCTTCATGTTCCATTCGCTGCGTGATTGGTGAAGTTGGTATGGAATGGAGTTACCCTGCATCTCCTTCCCTTCCCTCTTGTGCACATCTGTCCTCATCTGCCCGCTACAACGCCGGTCTCACTCCATCCCCCTTTCCTTCATCTCTTGGCCCTCTTCCTCTTCCTCTTCCTCTTCCTCTTCCTCTTCCTCTTCCTCTTCCTCTTCCTCTTCCTCTTCCTCTTCCTCTTCCTCTCCCTCTCCCTCTCCCTCTCCCTCTCCCTCTCCCTCTCCCTCTCCCTCTTCCTCGTCCCCTTCCTCCTCCGCCGCTGTCAGCTACAAGGTCGGTCGCATGGAGCAGCTGGAGACCAGCGAGGAAGCCAAGGCAAAGAGAGGGCCAGGGGCGGTATGTGACTATTCATTCACGGATGTGACTGTATGCAGGCAAGGTATGTCACTGTGCAGGTACGCACGCCATGTGCTCACTGGCTTGTGCTTGGAAGGGAGAGGCTGGATGCATGATGCGCTCATCAGCATGATGCTCTCATCAGCATGGGCGCTCGCCAGTAGGTGGCGTGGCATGTGATTCTAACGATGCAACCGCCCCTTCTGTATCGTGCGTCTACTTCCCTGGCAGATGGTGCAGCGCCAGCCCACTCAGATCCTCTTTCTGAGGCACCAGCCTTAGTTGCTACAAACGCTCTGGCAGACACGCGTTTAGCGTTCAAACGCTTGCGTTTGAACGCAAACGCCAAACGCACCCAAAAACGCAAACGCTCACTGGGATTTTTTCCGGTCTGCCCCCCCGAAAAAAAACACGAGATTGTCGTTGGAGAATAGCCTTAAGGATAGATGATTTATATGAGATGTGAGGATGCTGGCTTAAATGTTAAGCACAGTTATTTTTTATGAGACAAAATGCTTGCTGGTAGAACCCCTATGTTTCCCCCCTCCCCCACAGGAATCTTGAACCCCTGCCTGGGTAAAAATTTTACCCCTGCCCGGGCAAGCGTTTGCCTAGCGTTCACGTAAACACTGCCGAGCGTTTAGCGTTCAAACGCCAAACGCGTTTGTAGCAACTGAGGCACCGGCAGCTCACTCAGCTCACCCAGATTCTCTTTTGCATCGTGCGCCCACTTCCCTGGCAGATGGTGCAGCGCCAGCTCACTCAGATCCTCTCTCCAGCCACCCTCACAGAAGGGTCCCTTCGACCAGAAGCCGTGCACCTCCTGGCGATTAAGGAGGTAAGAGCTAACAGGGGTAGAGATTTGTAGAGGCCGTGCATCTCCTGGCCGTGCATCTCCTGGCGACTGAGGAGGTAAGAGTTAAGGCAGCGAAGCCACCATTGGTGAAAGATATCCGATGGTATGCAGTTTCAAACACGAACAGACAGTGCAGTGAGTTTGTCTAACAGGCTTCCCACTCTACATTGCATTTATCTGCATCTGCCTTTTCAGACCCTTGCAGAAGCAGACGGCGTCAACTCCAGCAGTCCCAACGGCAGCAGCAGCAGCATCACCCCCAGCAGCACCCCCAGCGGCAGTACCGAGTCCATTCTGGTTGGTTTCGCGTTCGCTGACGTGGCAGGCGGGAGCATCTACGTCGGCGCCATGCGGGATGACTCGTCCCGCTCCGCCCTCTCAGCGCTTCTCATCCAGGTGTGCATCGTGCAAAGCAGAAGCGTGTAACAACTTTGGATCTGCTTTGCCTTTTGGCCAAGGGACGTGCTTTTCTTTGGGGAGCTGAGAGCTGCCAAGGGACGAGACATGAGTCCATCTGATTGTATTCTCGCTCGGGACAAGCTCAAAGACAGACCTCTGAAACCTCTCGTGTTCGAACCCCCCCCTCTCATGTGTTGCGGAAGCCTCTCATGTGCAACTGAAACCTCTCGTGTCTGAAACCTCTCGTGTCTGAAACCTCTCGTGTCTGAAACCTCTCGTGTCTGAAACCTCTCGTGTCTGAAACCTCTCGTGTCTGAAACCTCTCGTGTCTGAAACCTCTCGTGCCTGAAACCTCTCGTGTCTGAAACCTCTCGTGTCTGAAACCTCGCGTGTCTGAAACCTCTCGTGTCTGAAACCTCTCGTGTCTGAAACCTCTCGTGTCTGAAACCTCTCGTGTCTGAAACCTCTCGTGTCTGAAACCTGACATGTCTGCAACTAAACCCTAATCCGTGATCCTTCTACTGCGCTCCATCTTTGCAGGGTTTTTTTTTTTAATTCTCAAAAATACCCTCTAAACCCTAATCCGTGATCCTTGTACTGCGCTCCATCTTTGCATTCTGCTCGTTCACTCGGGCGTCCATCTCTTCTGGGGCGTGCAGTCGTTCCGTGCTTCCCACCCATCCAAACCATCATCCCGCCTCCCCCTTCCTGCCTCCCTCCCTCTCTTCCTCGCGTCAGGTGGCCCCTCAAGAGCTGCTTTTTGAGCTGGATGGTGAGCCCCCACTCGCTCTGTGCTCTCTGCTTTGTGCTCTGTGCTCTATTCTCTGTGCTCTGCGCTCTTCGCTCTTTTCTCTGTGCTCGGTGCCCTGTGCTCTATTCTCTGCGCTCTGAGCTCTTTGAGCTGCTCGTTACCTTATCGCCCTTCTACACATGTCTAACTGGGTTCTGCTTCTGGAAATTCTTGCTCCAGGGCTCTCCTCTGACACGAGGAAGCTTCTGCGAAGGAGCTCAGGCCCAGGAATCCTTCCGATGCAGCTGACAGCCCTGGCGCCAGGTTCGGAGTTCCCCGAGCCTAAAGCAGCTCTGGCCCGGCTAAAGACTTCTAGCTTTGGAACCACACAGGAAGCCTCGCAGAGGTGGCAGCAGCAGCAGGGGCAGGTGTTTTCTGGGTCAGGGGGATGCGGAGGAGAGGGGAGAGGAACTGGTTCTCTGGTGCAGTTGCTGGTGGGAGGAGGAGAGGAGGAGGCGGAGGTAGCAGCTGCTGCACTCGTGGCACTTGGTAGTCATTTGGAGAGACTCAAGGTGGGCGCTTGATTCCTTCTTTTCTTCCTCCCTGTTTCCTCTTCCCTCCCTGTTTTCGCTTCTCCCCCCCCCTCCCTCCCTCCCCCTCCCCCACCCCCTCCCCCCTCCGTTGTCCCCTTCCTTGCCTCTCCCTGTCGCTCCCTCCTCATTTTTTGGCTTTCTTTAGTCCTTCACTCTCTCTTCCCCCCTATAACTCCCCCTCCCCTTCCCCCACTTCTCCCCACCCCTCCCTCCTTTCCCCCTTCCCCTTCCCCTTACCACCAACCCAGCTGTGTCTACTGTGAAGCGTTGCAGTGCTCGCTTGTCAACTTTTGAGGCGACTCAAATCCTTCCTCCCCCTCCCTCTTTTCCCCCCAACCAAACTGTGTGTACGGGTGGTTTCCGCCCTCTTGTCAAATCACACCCCCGCGCCCCCCTCTTTCCCCCTCTTTCCCCCTCTTTCCCCCTCTTTCCCCCTCTTTCCCCCTCTTTCCCCCTCTTTCCCCCTCTTTCCCCCTCTTTCCCCCTCTTTCCCCCCCTCTTTCCCCCTCTTTCCCCCTCTTTCCCCCTCTTTCCCCCTCTTTCCCCCTCTTTCCCCCTCTTTCCCCCTCTTTCCCCCTCTTTCCCCCTCTTTCCCCCTCTTTCCCCCTCTTCCCCCCTCTTTCCCCCTCTTTCCCCCTCTTTCCCCCTCTTTCCCCCTCTTTCCCCCTCTTTCCCCCTCTTTCCCCCTCTTTCCCCCTCTTTCCCCCTCTTTCCCCCTCTTTCCCCCTCTTTCCCCCTCTTTCCCCCTCTTTCCCCCTCTTTCCCCCTCTTTCCCCCTCTTTCCCCCTCTTTCCCCCTCTTTCCCCCTCTTTCCCCCTCTTTCCCCCTCTTTCCCCCTCTTTCCCCCTCTTTCCCCCTCTTTCCCCCTCTTTCCCCCTCTTTCCCCCTCTTTCCCCCTCTTTCCCCCTCTTTCCCCCTCTTTCCCCCTCTTTCCCCCTCTTTCCCCCCTCTTTCCCCCTCTTTCCCCCTCTTTCCCCCTCTTTCCCCCTCTTTCCCCCTCTTTCCCCCTCTTTCCCCCTCTTTCCCCCTCTTTCCCCCTCTTTCCCCCTCTTTCCCCCTCTTTCCCCCTCTTTCCCCCTCTTTCCCCCTCTTCCCCCCCCCCGCCCCCCTCTTTCCTCCCTTCAGTGGAGCCCGGCAGTGCTCGCATCGCTCTCCCTCCGGCCGTACTCGGTCTTCTCCTTCCTGTCGCTGCGGCTGGACGGGCAGACGCTGAGCAACCTGGAGCTGCTGAGCAACACACACAACGGCAGCACACAGGGTGAGCTCTTGATAACACAACGTCACTTCTCCTTCCTGTCTCTGCGCCTGGATGGGCAGACACCCAACCTGCATAATGGCAGCACACAAGATAAGCAGGGTTTAGAGTTGCTGAGCAACACACATTATGGCAGCACGCTTAATGGCAGCATGCAAGGTGAGCTCTCACTGCTTTGGTCAGTTCTCTCTCTGCGCCTGGACAGGCAAACACTACCAGAGCTGCTTAGCAACACGCACAATGGCAGCATGCAAGGTAAGGCAATCGTCCGTGTGCGAGGCAGCTGCTTGGTTTTTCGAGGATATCAAGTCGCAACGCAAGAGCATGCTGAGAACGCTAGCCTTGTGCTGTTTGAATCTGCCGACACTGTTCTCGAATCTTCCCCTATTCCCCCCTCTTCCTGTCCTTGATTTCTATTCTTGAATCCGAATCTCCTAGTCCCTCTTTCTTTCCCTTCTCAACCCGCAATTCTCCTCTGACCCCCTGCACTACACTTCTCACCCTTTCTCTTTCCTTCATCCTGTTGGCCCTTCATGGCTCTTTCTCTTCTCATCACGACTGCTGTAGCACAAATGCACACTGTCATGGCTTAAACTCCCCCCCCCCCCCCCTCTTCCCCCTCTCTTGTACAGGCACCCTTCTTGGCTTCTTAGACACATGTGCCACGTCAGGGGGCAAGCGCCTTCTCCGCCGTTGGATTTGCCACCCGCTGCGCTCCATCCGCGAGATCGAGCGCCGGCTGGACGCCGTCGATGAGCTGGCGGGCTCGTCGCTCGCCACGTCAGCACTGTCATCTGCCACGTCTGCAGCACACGCAAGGGGGGAGATCCGAGCGGCAATGAGGCGGCTGCCGGATTTGGAGCGTCTCATTGGACGAATGCGAGCTATGGGGGCTCAGGCCAATGGAAGGGGAGGAGGGGGAGTAGGGGGAGAAGAAGAGGATTGGGGGAAAGGAGGCAGAGGAGGGGGGGATGGGAGAGGAGGAGGTGGAGGTGGAGGAGGAGAGGTGGAGTGGAGTGGGTTAAGGGCTGCTCTGGAGGCGCTGCCGGGGCCAATGGGAGAGAAGCTTCTGAGGAAGCAGGTGAGAGGCGGGACTCAAGGCGAGTACATGGGCGCAACACAAGGCATGTACTCGGGTTGAGTCCGATGTATTGCGTTGAGTCCCAACGCACAACAACTCATGTACTCGGGTTGGGTGTGCCTGAAGGCAGTCCTCCTGGTTCTTCTCAATGGCCCGTTTGTCCGTCTGTCCACAACGCTGTGACTTTTGAGTCAACTCAAAAGTCACCTCGTTACAATGTCACACAACACGAAGGCAGTCCTGGTTCTTCTCAATGGCCCGTTTGTCCTCTTGTCCACAACGCTTTCCCTGGCAGAGGCATGCATGGGTTCACGATGCCACAACGTCACGCAATGCCAATGGGTGGGTTTCTTCCTCCGCCCACACATCCCCCCGATCTCCCATCTCGCAGGTATCTCTGTTGTGCCCAGCAGTGCGAGTAGTTTAGTTTCGAGACGTCTCAAAACTAAACTAATTAACAATGGGTGGCTTTCTTCCTCCACCCACACATCCCGATCTCCCATCTCGCAGGTATCTCTGTTCTGCCCAGCAGTGCGAGTAGTTTAGTTTCGAGGCGTCTCAAAACTAAAATAATTAACAATGGGTGGCTTTCTTCCTCCACCCACACATCGCGATCTCCCATGTCGCAGGTATCTCAATTCTGCTCAGCAGTGCGAGGGGTGAAAGCAGCCCTCCGGAGGGGTGAAAGCGGCCCTCCGGCCGGATCCTCGACTCCCTCCATAACTGATCGCTCACAGGAGAGCCCGTCTCACCTCACAGGAGAGCCCGTCTCACAGGAGAGCCCGTCTCACAGGAGAGCCCGTCTCACAGGAGAGCCCGTCTCACAGGAGAGCCCGTCTCACAGGAGAGCCCGTCTCACAGGAGAGCCCGTGTCCCCCCACTCTGCCAATGAGGATCCATCCACTCCACCTGCCCGCCCCCATTCGTAGGTCTCCCACTAGTGCATTACAGCGCGTGGGGTGAAGGCAGCTCTCCTGTCCCTAAACACCCTGCGCAGCAGATCCCTCACAGCAAAGCCCATCTCTTTCCGTTCCTCTCATGATGACCCATCCACCCACCCGCCCCCATGCGCATGTTTCCCACTTCTGCACTACAGTGTGTGGGTTCAACGCAGCTCTCTCCTTCCTCAACTCCCAGCGCTCCAACTCTCAGCCCCACCTGTCGGTGCCACCTCACCACTTCACCACTTTACCACCCGCCCCCATTCGCAGGTCTTCCACTTGTGCGCTGCTGTCCGAGGGGTCAAGGCAGCTCTCCGGTTTTTGGACTCCTTCAAGAACGGATCCCTCACAGGCGAGCCCGTCTCCTTCCGCTCGGCCATCCTACGTGGCTTCATGCGATTGGCTCCTGCTGCTTCTGCCAACAGGGACTGGGACTCTCCTGACTTTGCTCTTAGCGAGGGTGACAGCAGGGGGGCCAGTCCGGAAGAGGAGTTAGAGGAATGTGAAGGTCGGGGAGGAGGGGGGTTTGGCATTGGCGCCGAGCAACTGAGTGGTAGACGTGTGCTGTCAGTGCTTGATGAGATGGAGCAGTGTATCTTGTGGCCGGCGGAGACCCAGGGGAAGCCAGCAGGGAGGGGGAAAGGCAGCGGCGGCGGGTCAAGAGGTGGTGCGGCTACCAGCGGCTCTCCTCGTCTTGTGTCCGATGACAGTAGTATAACCTCGTTGAGGAGCGGAAAGGGTGCTTCGACAGAGTATGCCAGGAACAACAGCAGCAGCAGTAGCAGCAGTAGCAGTGGCCTGGGTGAAGCCGTAACAGCAGAGGCGCGTCTGCTGGCTGCACTCCTGGCGCAGTTCTCCTCTCTCCTCCCCTTCTGCTCGCTCCTCTCTGACTCCCTCGCCCAACTCGACGTCCTCCTGGCCTTTGCCGATGCCTCGCAGGGTGCTGCTGGTGCAGGGCCCATGTGCCGGCCCACGTTCGTGGCAGCAGCGGGGGCAGGAGGGGGGGGAGGAGGAGGAGGAGGGAGTGGGTGTGATGGGGCGAGGAGTGCATCAGGAGGGGGGGGAGCACGTTTCATGCGAGGGGTCTGTGGCACCCGTTTGCAGTGGGCGGTGGGGGTGTGGTGGTTCCCAACGATGTGCTCCTGGGGGGAATGGCTGCTAGAGCCGTGGGAGGTGGATGTGCTGGTGCTGGAGCTTCTGGTGCTTCCGCTGCTGCTGGTGCTGCTGGTGCTGCTGGTGCTGACGGTGGTGGGTCGTCCTCAGTGTCGGTGTTTCCGCGCACGGTGTTGCTGACAGGGCCCAACATGGGGGGCAAGTCCACTCTGCTCAGAGCGACCTGCGTCGCTGCCATCATGGCCCAGGTGAGCAAGTGAACGTGCACGAGTATGCTTCACCAGCATTAGCATCTGCATCACCAACAGAAGCAGCAGCAAAAGCAGCGAGAGGTTTTGCTGGATTAGAAAAAAAACTCCCTGCATCTACAGGTGGCAAGGCCACTCTACTACGAGCTACCTGTGTTGCTGCCATCATGGCTCAGATACTTTAGCAGCTACCTCTCTTGAGTGTTGTCATCCATCTAGGGAAGCAGAGGTTAAGGGGAACCCCCCTGTCTCAAACACTCACCTTCCCCACCCTAACACACACACACACACACACACCCCTTTTCCCGCATTCCTCATCCCTCCACTCTTCCCCTCTTCCCCTCTCCACCCCATCTCACATCTCTCCACTCTTTCTCCCCCCTCCCCCCCCCCCCCCCCTTCTCCTTTCACCAGATGGGGTGCTTTGTGCCCTGCTCCTCCCTTGTTCTCTCCCCTGCTGACGTCATCTTCACAAGGCTTGGCGCATCGGACCGAATCATATCGGGAGAGAGTGAGTGATGGGGAAAAGGAGAGTGATGGGAAGAGAGTGAGTCATGGGGAGAGAGTGAGTCATGGGAGAGAGTGAGTCATGGGAGAGAGTGAGTCATGGGAGAGAGTGAGTCATGGGAGAGAGTGAGTCATGGGAGAGAGTGAGTCATGGGAGAGAGTGAGTCATGGGAGAGAGTGAGTCATGGGAGAGAGTGTGTCATGGGAGAGAGTGAGTCATGGGAGAGAGTGAGTCATGGGAGAGGTGCCACATTGCATAATGGCTGAGAGTGGGATGGGAGGGACAGGGAAGAGGGAGTGATAAGAAACTCTTTAAAGCTAGAAGTTCTGTGTTTTTGGCTTCTCGTGTCCCATTCCCACCAGGCATGTTCATGTTTGAGTACCGGGAGATAGTAGCGCTCATGCGGTGCGCCACAAGGGACTCTCTGGTCATTCTGGACGAGCTTTGGAGGGGAGGACCACCTTTTTCGGCCCTTTACTAGGGTGTTGTCCACTCCCATTTATGCCCCCTCCCCCCCCCGCCCCCCGCCAGGCACGTTCATGGTGGAGTGCCGGGAGACAGCAGCGGTCATGCGATGCGCCACAAGGGACTCTCTGGTCATTCTGGACGAGCTGGGAAGGGGAACGTCCACGTTCGACGGATACGCTATTGCGCATGCGGTATGGGTTGTGCTTTTCGTGCGGCATGTATTCTTTATGAGAAAACAGGTTTGTTGTGGCCTACTGTGTGCCATTTGTGCTGGCTTATGGCAGCCTCTCTGCAGCACACACACAATCAACGGTGCTGCAGGGTTTGCAGCAACCCACAAAGCATACGTCTTTTCTTCCTTCCTATCTTTCACCCGTTCTTTTATTTTTCCTTGACCAGGTGTTGGACTACCTCACCTCATGTCCTGTCCATTGACTGCCGGCTCCTCTTCGCCATGCACTACCATCCTCTCACGTTCCAGGCTACTGAGATGGCTTTGAGGCGCCTCAAAACTACACTCTCACGTTCCAGGTTACTGAGATGACTTGAAAGTCTACTCACAAGCCCCCCTCTTTTTACCCCTTCGTCTATTTTTCCTCCACCAGGTGTTGGACTATCTCACCTCACGGCTTGACTGCCGGCTCCTGTTCGCCACACACTACCATCCACTCACCTCCGAGTTTGCGGGTCATCCGCAAGTCGCGTTACGACACATGGCATGCCAAGTGCAGGCACGCAAGAGCGGAGAGGGGGAGGAGGACGAGGAGCTTGTTTTCTTGTACAAGTTGCACTCTGGTGCCTGTCCGAAGAGCTACGGCTTGAAGGTAGCTTCTATGGCCGGAATCCCTTCTCGTGTCGTGATGAAAGCAACCCAGGCAGCTTCAGCTCTTGAGCATGAGCTGAGCGATAAGTTTGACAACCCTGAGCCTCTTGCAGCGAGCAAATTGCTTGATTTGGAGCGGTCATGGGTGCAAACGCTGCAAGGGGTTGCTGCATGTGGTGCCTCGGGTGCGAAGGTGCCTGATGAAGATGCAGAGGATACGTTCGAGACCCTGTATTGTATCTGGCACGAGGTCCGGCATAGTCAGTGAGCAGTGGTGCAAATGCGGCTGTCAAACTCGGCAAATTAGTGATGAAGTAGATTAGAATTATTTGAGAAATAGCATTTCATGCAAAATGTGGGTCAGCTGAATCTGGTCGAAGAGGTTTGCGCCTTCAATGGCGGGGACACGGACCTGTTTTCCAGGTTCTCTATTTGGCAGAGAGCCTCCGTTTTGGTTCGGAAGGACCAGCTTTGGGCTGTCAGTTATTCAGCCTGCGTCACAGTGTGGTTCAGTGTGCCGTGTTGGAAATATCTCAAGGACTTGAGCGTTTCTGAAGTGTAACATCACACTCGAGGAAGATCGTAACGAGTACGCGAGTCAACGGAGGTTACACGAGGGGATGGATAAAGAACACGAAAGGACTCGAAGGGTCGCAACCGGAGGTTGCGACTGACCGTTACAACTGCAAGAATGGTAACCGAAGCGACAATCGAGTCGCTGTGCGACTCGACAAACCGCCATTCAACTGTATTCTACAACTGCTTGTTTTCTAGTTTCTATATATTGCTGTATGCTTGTTCACTTTAATCAATCACTTGTTCTCATATACTAGTACAAGGGTTCAACTACTCAACTTCCGCTGCACTACTCAGGTCTCATTCTTCAACTGGGACTTAGTCTCTGGAAAGATCCTAAGGGCTTTTCTCAGCCCAACATGGTATGAGAGCTGGTCAGAGACCAAACTCCCAGCAACAGCTCAACCTACAATCTGCAATTCAAACGACTTCATTGATTACAAGTCATGGACAGCAAGGGCAAGAAAATCTCTAAGGGCTCACCCAGCGCCCAAGACACTCAACCCGGCAACTCTGGATTACACACTTCAGGACTGCAAACCGAGACCGGCGCTGCTCAAGAAACAACAGGAAGAGCACTGGAAATGGTGACTCCATCACCCTCTTGAAGCGTGGATCCGAACCTTATGGAAAGGTTCTTCAGCTTCATGTCGCACTTCGACCAGCAGCAGCAGACAAGGACACCTGCGCATTCAACACAGAGCAACGGAGGAAACATGGGATTAGCGCCGATGAGCCTCGACAATTCATCGTTCGGGCGACACAATCAAGCGCCTACCTTTGCGCCTTATCACTCTTCACCGGGGACATTCAAGTTCATGCCGCCCCGTGCCCAACCAACAGCAGCTGCATCACAACAGACACCAAACGAGATTTTGAGTCTCCAGGCGCAGTTTTCACACGTAATCAAGTTACAGACATCCTCACCGTTCAACGGACACGACTTCTTTACCTGGAGCTTTGAGTTCGAACTGCTGATGGAGGTTGCGCATCTCTTGGGATACTTCAACGGGTCCCTGCCATTCCCAAGCAACGGCACTGGAAAGGAGCAAGAAATTTTCACGTAGCAGTCGCTGCTGGCGTATACAGTTCTCCTGCGGAACCTGTCACCACAAGAACAGCAGAGCATCAGAACGTATCGGAGCTATGGAAACTCCGCGGAACTCGCATGGCATCATCTCAAGTGTCTCTATCAAGCAAACGACAGCGTGACACAAAGCAGACTCATGCAACAGCTGACAACAATACAGATGAAGACCGGGGAAAAGGCGATGCAGTATATGAGTCGATGCCAAACACTCCGCGACCGCCTGCTTCGGTGCGGAGGAACAATCACTGAAGAAAGCTTCGTGACGCTTGTCCTCGCCGGGCTCGGGCCAGAATGGAGAACCACACGCTCGCTTCTTCGCACCCACGGAAGGATCTCGGAGATGCACCTCTGCGCCGAGCTTCATGCTGAACAACAGGAGATGGACCTGTTCGAAGAAAGACAACCAAGAAAGCAGCAGCAGTTAGTTTTCTACACTCAACGAAGGAACGACAACAACTACAATCGACGCGGCAAGCAAGATCAACGCGACAACAGAGGACTCACCATCGTGCCGCCGTTCTGCCACAACTGTCAAACATCCGGACATTCCAAAGTCAACTGCATACGTCCTCGTGTCTATCGTCCAGTAGACCCACAAGTCGCTTCCACTCAAGAAAGCCCTCCAAAACGTTCTACCACATCTGCACAAGGGACACCGAACATCATCAACTGCCTGGTACACATCGACAACTGCGCACCCGGATCACCACCCACTTACGTGCCAGACGAAGAAGAATTCCCGCCGCTGCGCTCACAAGGACTTCAGGTCAACCCGACATACGCTGCGGTCGCCAACGCCGAACCCACCGGGCGAAACACCTGGTTCTTGGACAGCTGCTGCGGTCAACACATGTGTTCTTCCGGACGCTTCGTGCAACGAGAGCGACGCCTCAACCGCGACGTCATCATCACCGTCGCCAACAACGAGAACCTGAAAACAAACAGACAAGGGGTGGTTCAGTTACAGTCCATGGAAACTAATGTCATCCTTCAACTCAACAAGGTCTTAATCGTTGACAACTTGGGATACAATCTGCTAAGCGTCAGCCAGCTAATGGCAAAAGGGATTCACCTGGAGTGCGACTCGGACTCCAACGAGTTTCGCCTTTACCACGGGAAGGGCGGCCTCTTCATCGGTCGTGCTCTCTTGAAGTCAGGCGTCTTCGTGTTGGACTTCGTCCCCGACCGCGGTACTGCCGACAGCGATGGGATTGTGTCGTTCGCCGCCTGGACACACCCGCCGGATCTTGATCCCGACTTCAACCCCGATGGATTCTGGTACTCCAACACCATACCTGCAGTAGAGAGAACACGAGCATTAGCAGTCATCAGACAAGAAAGACAAGTACCAGCAAGTGTCCCTTCCCAACCATCACCTGCAGTAGCAGCAGCAGGACCCAGCCGAGTACCACCACCAGTGATCCGAGGACCGCCAACCGAAGCAGATCAACTTATGCCAGTCACACGAGAAGTCTGCCGAAGTCCCGCCACGGTCGTCGCGTTCTTCTCCAACACCGACATGTACCAACGCTCGCCCGGCCATCGAGCTTCCGATGACATCTGGCACCAACGCCTTGGGCATCCTGCAAACAGCACCGTACTACAAACAATCCAAGCCGAAGTATTAGAACGAAACGCTCTTCTTACAACAAGTGGCCAAGAACTTCGAAGACCACGCGCACGGTGCTTTACGTGCCCCGAAGCCGATCTTCCCCACCAGCCTTTTCCATCCCATCACAACCCAAGCGCACCTGCATACGCACCGATGGAAAAAGTCTCCAGTGACATTTTAAACATGCCTCGAGAAGACACTGAAGCCGACTTCAACTATGTCATCACGTTTATCGACGCAGCAACAAGATACGTCTGGCACTACAACCTCAAGACGCGTGATCAAGCCTTCGACGCCTTCACGACATGGCTCCCCATCGCCGAACGAGAATCAGGAACCAAGCTCAAGAGCTTCCAGTCAGACGGTGCACTGGAATACCAGTCACAACGCTTCAGGACCTATCTGGCGGAAAGAGGAATCAGACGCCTGGTGTCTCTGCCCTACGCTCACCAGCAGCAGGGGGTCGCCGAACGCATGAACCGGACCTTGCAGACGACGATGCGAGAGCTGCTCCTGGGGATGAGACTGCCCACCACACTGTGGCCAGACGCGATGACACATGCAGTCCACCTGCACAATCTGTTGTCCTCGTCATCGCTTCCCAACAACGCATCACCGCACCTGCTGTGGAGACGAAAAAGGGGCAGCACAAAATTACTTCGAGTTTTCGGCTGCATGGTACAGTACAGACCCCACACAGCCCGAGCAAGACAATCCTCTCGATAGCAACAACCTCGACACCTTTTACCACTTCGCTGACCAAGGTTACGTTACACCCCACCTGGTCTACACGAATGTTTCAGAACGCATCGGCCCAAACTTCTTACCTGATCCAGAAGATGGTGACGAAGCAGCTTATTCCGGGAATGAAAATTCCCCTCGACACACACCCACGGGACTGCAGATCCTCGGCCTATGGGTCTCCGTCCAGCATCCGCCGCCGCCATCTCCGCGCGAGCCCTCGACTCTGTGGCAGGCTCTGGGGGGGGAACATAAGGGGAAATGGAAGGAGGCGATGGAAAAGGAACTAAAAGCTCTGCAAGACCGAAACACATGGAAGTTGGTACCTGCAACGAACATCAACGGGAATAACGTCCTCTCGGGAAAGTGGGTGTACCGCATCAAGACCAACGCGGACGGCTCCATCGAACGATTCAAAGCTCGATGGGTCGTACGAGGCTTCGATCAGCAATACGGAACCGACTACACAGAAACTTTTGTCCCAGTCTCCCGTCACACCTCCTTGCGCATCCTACTCGCCATCGCGGCCACGAAGAAACTACCACTGCGCCAAATCGACGTCGCAAATGCTTTCCTGTACGCACCTGTGGACGCCGAGATCTTCGTCGAGCAGCCCCACGGATTCATCGACGACCCTACAAAAGTGTGCCAGCTGATAAAATCCCTTTACGGGATCAAGCAAGCCCCGTGGCTTTGGCAGCAGCACCTTCACGGTCGCCTCGTCAGAATCGGATTCCTACAACTGCCACACGACCAAGGCATGTACCGACTACAGAAGGAAAGGGAATTCATTCTACTCATCGTCTACGTCGACGACCTGCTCTACATCGGCTCCACCACCGACATCGCCACCTGGTTCGAAGGGGAGCTGAAAGGGGACTTGACACTCACAGTGTCCGACACAGTGACCCAGTACCTGGGTCTAAACGTCGTCGAAGACAACTCAGCGTTCTACCTATACGGTGGAAAGTACGCAGGCGTTGTCGCAAAGAAGTTCGGACTAACACCAACTACAGTCGCGACTCCCTACCGCTACGGAAACAACAACGACACCTCCGCAAAACTCCCCGCGAAGCAAATCCAGGTTTATCAGCAGAAGCTCGGCTGCCTACTGTTCGCAGCAGTAACCTGCCGACCTGACCTATCCTACAGCGCAAGCCAGCTGGCGACGCATCTGAAGCAACCGGAACAAGAAGATCTCGAAGAACTGAACCGCGCACTACTCTACTTCGTCTCTACGCCAACGACTGGACTCACCTACAGCAAAGTAACAACACCATCCGTACAACTACTCGGATACGTCGACGCCGACCACGCGGGAGACAGGGAAAATCGACGATCGAGAACGGGCTACATCTACCGACTAGAACCTCTCGGGACTATCTCCTGGCAGTCGAGCAAGCAGGAACTAATCGCACTATCTTCGGCTGAAGCAGAATATATCGCCCTCTGTACTGCGACCAAGGAAGGACTCTACCTACGAGAGTTGCTCGGGGAAGCGAAGATCGCGACCCTGCTTGTCTTCTCACTCCTCCGCGACAACCAATCTGCGATCAAAATCGCGAACAAGGACGGCTTCGCCAACCGAACCAAACACATTGTCCTGCGGTACTTTTTCGTCAAAGATGAAATCGCGAAGGGGAGACTGCAACTCAGTTACTGCCCTACAACAGAAATGGCCGCAGACTACCTGACGAAGAAACTAGCAAAGGCGAAGTTCGATTACTGCATGCTGCTGACCAGGCAGACAAACGTCACCGGATCTGAACACGTCAGCACTCCAGAAACGAAGGGGAGTGTTGGAAATATCTCAAGGACTTAAGCGTTTCTGAAGTGTAACATCACACTCGAGGAAGATCGTAACGAGTACGCGAGTCAACGGAGGTTACACGAGGGGATGGACAAAGAACACGAAAGGACTCGAAGGGTCGCAACCGGAGGTTGCGACTGACCGTTACAACTGCAAGAATGGTAACCGAAGCGACAATCGAGTCGCTGTGCGACTCGACAAACCGCCATTCAACTGTATTCTACAACTGCTTGTTTTCTAGTTTCTATATATTGCTGTATGCTTGTTCACTTTAATCAATCACTTGTTCTCATATACTAGTACAAGGGTTCAACTACTCAACTTCCGCTGCACTACTCAAGTCTCATTCTTCAACTGGGACTTAGTCTCTGGAAAGATCCTAAGGGCTTTTCTCAGCCCAACATGCCGTGAAGGATGAAGGTCTTAGAGTCTGCTGGAATTATGGCTCAGACGGACGCCTGCTGTGGTTCCCGCTAGCGTTTCCCGCCGATAACGGCCGTCAAGGTACAATTGACCACGATGCAACCTCTCAGTCAACTTACATTTGACCACGCTGGTACTACCAAGGCTAGTAGGCTACTAGAGCCAATGCTCAAGCTCTGGGAATTTGACCAGGGCACCTGAGATGGCGATTGCACGGCATCGGATGGCGTCGCTCACTGGAGCTTCGCCGCACGAAGCCTCTCTTGTGGTTGGGATCGCGTTACTAGAACGTAGTAACGCGTTTCGGCCGAATGAGCTTCGTGGCTTTCCGCGTCACCTAGTAGCGGATCCCCTCACCACATGAGCTGCGGCGAAGTCTTGAAGACCATACTCACGGGGATCCCTTGTTCGTGGGGCCCCTGCGTCTATAAATAGTTGTTCATCTCAATCGCCACTCCAGTCTTCCTTCTTCATTCATTCCCTTGACTCAAGGACTAGACATACTCGCCGCTGCATACTCGCTTACCGGATTATCATCATCCCAGCTCGCCGGCAGAGCAGCTCCCGAGTCCCTTGTGCTTCATCCGAACCCGTCAGCTCTCACCTGCTCCAAGCAGCCATGGCTCGCACGTCGCTCCCGCGTGCAATTTCGGAAGTCGCCAGGGGGTCCCTCCTGCCACTCGCCCTCGCCCTCGGCCTCGCTGGTGGGTGCCTCGTTTGAAGCGCATCTCGCAATAGTAGTCTGCCCCGAGTCTCCTAGAAGTGCGTCCCAAGCGTTAAACCGTCGCCTCGCCTGACTCCGCTCGCCGTTTTGGACTTGGAATGGAGAAGGGGAAGGTGAAATGTGGTCGTGCAAGGCGAAGCTCGAAAATTTCTCCCCATTCTGACTGACTCAATCTATCTTCCTCCCTCCGTCTCCCTGCTCGTCCACCCACCCCCTCCCCCTTTTGAGTGGTGCTGTCTTTTGCCGCCTCTGCTTCCGCCGGCCGCCGCCTGCTCCTAACCTCCAATACGTGTACGATCTGTGACGCAAATGACTGCTTCCTTTTTGGTCGCTTTCTTGAGTAGTGACCCGAGAGTGTCTGTTTTCTTTCTCTCACTTGCCTGCTTCTGCTTCTTTTGTTGCTTCTCACCGCTGTGGCAGCAGCTGACATGAAGTAACCCATTTAATCCCCAGTCTGTTTTTTTTTTACAAACCAATGCAGATACGTCTTCTTGTTCCTTCGGCGGCTCAAGCGGCGCCGTTGCCATTTTCAACACGTCTATCAAGACGTAAGCTCCTCCACGTCACGTCATTCCCTTACTCTCTTGCTGTTCTCTGAATAATCTGGTACTAGTCTTTTACCGGTCTCTACTGCGCAAGGTGCACCACTAGTGGCAGTTTCTCCTGTTCCATATGGATGAGAGCAGAGCAGACGCCATCTGCTTTAAGAAGGCGCTTTTGAGATTTCAGCCCAAACCGTGCATGGGATGCATGCTCGTTCAAACCTGTTTCCACTGACGCCATCACTTGTATTATCATCCACCTGTGTGATGTGATGTGCCCCCCTATGCATTTCATTTCAGCACTGCCACTTCACAGGTTGCAACCTTCACGTTCAAGCTCCAGAATGTGTCCGGCAATCCAAAATTCAGCATTCCTTATTACTCCTGTGTTACTGGCGCCCTTGTGGCCGATTTCCCAGGCTGCAATTTCAGCCTGACTTCCCCCTCCACGTGGGTAGCCACGTATTTGGATAATTGGCCTCTTACAGAAGCCAACACTCCAATCAACAAGGCCAAGTCTGTGATTGATTCTGGGCTCTACTCTCGCCCCAACAATTTCACTAGAGGAATCGCTGTGCAGGCGAGCTACTGCAGGGGGTTATCAATAGGGCAAGCATCAAATCTCAATTTTGAGTTGCTTGCTATCAGATGCAACAGTGGGATGAGCTTTGCTATTGTGGTATCCAAAAGAGAATATGTGTGTGACTGCTTTGAGTTGTTCACCCATCTGGCCAAGGCTTTGGGGTTCGGTTCGGGGTGTTGGGCTTGCGTTCAGAGATTATCGCAAGATCCAGCAGCTTCTCTGCCCAACCTCGGGTTTCCCCAAGACCCGCGGGCTAGACACCTGCTCCGGAATGGGCCCTTCGCGGGTTCGGAAGGCGCAGCTTGTGGGGAGCACTTGTGTGGGCATGACGTACATCTTGATACTGTACATTCCTTCCTGCTGGCCCGCTTCTCACATGTCCGCTTGCATGTTACGTTGGCGTGCATGATTTCTGTCCCATTTTCTCACGGATCCCAAGACGGTCAGCTCTCGCTCACCTGCTTTTCCCAGCCTACCTTAGTTGATCGTGGCTCTGCTTGTCAACTTATACATATTAGCTATGTAGAAGTTATAGGCTAGACTGAGGTATGCTTCTAGTGAGTACAACCAACTAGTATTGTTCTAGGTTTCCACTTCTAGTAATCATTCGTTCTCACTTTGACATGGTATCACGCGTAGGTTAGCATCCCCCACCTACCGCTTCCGCCCGTACCCTAGCTAGGCCCCGTCGCGCCTCCTAGCCCTGTCGCGCCTCCTAGCCCCGTCGCGCCCCTCCTGGGCCCCGTCACGCCACCCTAGCCCCGTCGCGCCACCCTAGCCCCGTCGCGCCCTTCCTGGGCCCCGTCGCGCCCCCTAGCCCCGTCGCGCCCTGCCTGGCCCCGTCGCGCCCTGCCTGGCCCCGTCGCGGCCTGCCTGGCCTCGTCGCCCCGCTCGGCCCCGTCGCGTCCTGCCTGGCTCCGTCGCGCCCGCCTGGCCCCGTCGCGCCCTGCCTAGCCCTGTCGCGCCCTGCCTGGCCCCGTCGCGCCTGCCTGGCCCCGCCGCGCCTCCCTAGCCCTGCCGCGCCTGCCTGGCCCCGCCGCGCCTGCCTGGCCCCATTGCACCTGTCTGGCCCTGACGCGCTTGCCTGGCCCCGTCGCGCCCTGCCTGGCCCCGTCGCGCCTGCCTGGCCTTGTCGCGCCTGCCTGGCCCCGCCGCACCTGCCTGGCTCCGCCGCGCCTGCCTGGCTCCGCCGCGCCTGCCTGGCCCCGCCGCGCCTGCCTGGCCCCGCCGCGCCTGCCTGGCCCCGCCAGCACCTGCCTGGCCCCACCGCACCTGCTTGGCCCTTTCGCCCCGGCTCGTCCTGCCGTGCCGCCTCGGGCTCCGTCTCCTCTGCTCGCCCGTGCTGAGGCGCTTCGCGGCCACCGTGCTGGAGAGGGTTCTCGCTGTGTTCCTGTGGAGCTGTGCCGCTGACCCTGCACGATGGCGGACTTCGTGCTCCGACTGGACGCCGAGGGCCATGCGGTTGACTTCGCCGCCTGGCTCTCCGATCTCCGCCGCCACCTTACAGGTCAGCACCAGGATGGCCACTCCTTGGTTGTCCATGTCGACGGCTTGCTCCCCCGCCCCCCCGCACCTGCTCCCCTCCCTGCTGATCCCTCCTCTGATGACTGTGAGACCTTCTCTACTGCTGCGCTTGCCCGTGCGGTCTGGGACTCCCGCGATGCAGTCGCTCAGGTTGCCATTAGCCACGCCCTCCCTGTCTCTGAGCGCTCGCGTTTTGCTACTATTGAGACGGCCAAAGCTTACTTAGACGATGTTATTGCTTGCTATTCCACACCCACGTCTGCTTCTGCTGGTCGCCTGCTCTTCCCTATGCTTTTCCCAGACCTTGCAGCTTTCCCTACAGTCGCAGACTTTGCCACTCACCTGCGTGCCCTAGAGACTCGATATCGCACTGCCAGCACTGCTGCCCAGCTCACTGCGCTCCCCCCCCCTTTCTGCATGACGCTCTATTTTATCGCCATGCGCCTGCCAGACCGCCTCGCTAGTGCTCGCGATCACTTCCTTAGCCAGCACCCGGGTGACCTCACCCTCACTGCCTTTGTCGATACCCTCACAGAGATCGAGACTCGCCAGCGTACTATCGCTTAGTCGAGCGGTGCGCCGGCAATTTCTATCTTTTACGGTTGTGCCCCCTCCAAGTGTACATTCACTGACGTTTCGGCTGCGGTCGCCTCGGCGGCCCCTCTCACCGAGACGGCTGGTGCTGTCCACCCGCAGCAGCGCTCTCGCCGCGGTGGCCATGGTCGCCAGGGAGGTAGGGGTGGTGGCGCAAGTGGTGGTGGTGGCGGTAGTGGTGGTGACGGTAGTCCGCCTGCAAGGACTACCACTGGTGGGCAGGAGCAGCAGTCCCAACCGCAGCAGGAGCAGCCCCAGCCGCAGCCGCCGCCCCAGCAGCAGTCACCGTCCCAGCAGCAGTCGCCGCAGCAGTGGGCCCGTCTCCCGCCTGGTTGGCCTGGCACCTCCGGAGGTAGTGGCCGTGGTGGCGGCCCGCGCAGCTTGGCGTCTACCGGCGGCTCCGGTGCTGTCACCTGCCAGTACCAGCTTCAGACCGGGCCTCTTCACGGCACTCTGTGCCGCCGCCCGCACCCGACCGCCTGCTGTTTCCGCCGCCTCGACGATCTCTTTCGTCGTCGCTTTGGCCCGGCCCCGGACCTCTCCGACTGGCACAGCCTGCTCCGCCAGGGCGTGCCGATCTTTGAGTTAGATATGGATCAGATAGGTGCTGCTTTGCATGCTTTGTATTCTGACGCTTCTAGTTTTGCTGGATCTTATTACCCTGTGTACTCTAGTTCAGGTGTTGCACCACTGTGTAGCTTAGCCTCCCCTGCTGCGTCAGGCGTAGGACTGCCTAGCTTGCCTAGTCTAGTCGCTGCACCGGCTCCGTCCCGGCCTCCGCCACTACGTCGCTGTCCTTCACTCTCGACTCCGGTGCTTCTGCCTGCTTCTTCCGCGACCGTTCCACGCTCACGCCGCTTGCTGCACCTGCTGTTGTCTCTCTCGCTGACCCCTCTGCGGGTCCTGTCGTCGCGCGCAGTTCTACGTCCCTTCCCTGTCCGGCAGTTCCCTCGGGCTCCCTTACTGGCCTCCACGTTCCCTCGTTCTCCAGGAACCTAGTTGGTGTCGGCTGTCTCCAAGACCTCGGCGTCACCACCACGTTCCCCGGGCACGAGCGGTTCGCTGTCTGTTCTGAGGCTGTCTCAGGTTCCCCCCTTGCGACGTTCCCTTGGGACCCGGTGTCCGGTCTGTTTACCCTAGACACCGCTTCCCCCCCGGTTGGTGCGTCCTCCCAGGTCGCTGCAGCTTGCTCGTGTCGGTCCCTCACTCACCTGTCCCTTCTTTGGCACCACCGCTTAGGTAACCCTGCTCTCCCGCGTCTGCGTCACATGTCCCAGCACGGTCTTGTCTTAGGTCTCCCCGCGTCGCTCCCTGCCCTTCCTCCCTCGACTGCGCCACCGTGCACCCCTTGCGTCGAGGATCGGCTCCGCCGTGCTCCTCACTCCTCCTCTCTGCGCCCTGCTACTGCCCCCCTTCAGACCCTGCACCTGGACGTTTGGGGCCCTGCCCCCGTCCCCGGACCGCGTGGTGAGCGCTACTTTCTTTTGCTCGTCGACGACTACACGCGCTACACCACGGTGTTTCCCCTGGAGCGGAAGGCCGACGGCCCAACGTTCTTCTCCCGTGGGTTGTGGCTGCGCGTCTCCACCGCGGTCTTCCCGTGTTGTGTCTCCACTCCGACCGTGGCGGCGAGTTCGCCTCTGGTCGGCTTGGACTGTTCTGTCATGCGGAGGGCATCACCCAGTCGTACACCTTGCCGGACTCACCACAGCAGAATAGGGTTGCTGAGCGCCGCATCGGCTTGGTCAGGGAGGTCGCCCGTACCTCCATGATCCATGCTGATGCCCCCCATTTTCTGTGGCCGTTCGCTGTTCGCTACGCTGCTCACCAGCTTAACCTGTGGCCACGCTCCCAGCGGCCGCAGGTTTCGCCAACCCTCCTTTGGACCGGGTCCCCCGGTGACGCATCTGCGTTCCACGTTTGGGGCTGCCTTGCTCACGTTCGTGCCTCTGGCACGGACAAGCTCACTGCCCGCACTGTCCCCTGTGTCTTCCTCGGTTTCCCCCTGGACTCGTCTGACTGGCTTTTCTATCACCCGCCGTCTCACCGCTTCCTCCACTCTCGTGACGTTACCTTTGACGAGTTTGTCTCCTTCTACCGCCGCTTCCCTCACCGAGGTCTCCCAGTTGCCCCCCCCCTGTTCCTTGCTCCCTCTCCGTCGGTAGCCCCTGCCCCTCTCCCGCCTCGTCCTGCCCCGTCTGGTGTCTCTCACGTCACTCCCCTCCCGTCGGTTGTCCCCGTTGAGGAGTCTGCTGACTCTGCTGGTACCCCCGGTCTGTCCTTGCCGCGTCCCCCTTCCCTGGTGCCTCCGCCCCCAATGTCGCAGTCGCCGACCTCGTTGCAGCCGCCGCCGCCGTCGCCGCCGCAGTCGTCGACGCTGTCGCCGCCGCCGCAGCCGTCGCCGCCGCAGTTGTCGCCGCCACTGCCGCCGCCGCCCTTGGCCCCTAGGGGTGCTGGTGTGGAGGAGGGTGTTCATCCTGCGGCTTCTGGGGGTGCCGCTGGTGTTGGAGGGGGTTCTCACTCTGGGGGTGTTGGTTCTGAGGGTGCTGCTGTTGAGTGTTCTGCCGACGGTCGTTCTGCCTCTGCTGGTCCGAGAGTTCCGGCCCAGCCGTCGTCGCCGCCACAGCAGCCGTCGCCGCCGGTCTCCGCTCTCCGCCTGCTCGGCCTTCCCTCCCCGGACTGCGCGACGATGTCTCCCCCACCGCCTGCTGACCTTCCTGTCTACGGTCCTGTGTTCCCGCCGCCAGACTCGTCTTCGGCTCGTCTTCCTCCTTGTTCCCCTCCTGTGTCTCCTCCGCTGTCCCCTGACCCTACACCTCCGTCTCACGTTTGGGCTCGCCGTCCCTCCCGTGCTTGTCCCGTCTCTCCTGTCCTCCCCACCCACCCTATGTTGCTCCGTTCCCGCTCGTCTCGTCCTCCCCTCCTCCCGTCTCCTCCTCCCTCGTCCCTTGCTGTTGCACCTCCTCCGTTCTCTGACTACCTCCGTGCTGCTCGTCCCCTTGTCCCTCGGGTCCTTGCCTCTCTTGTTACCGACCCTGCTGTTCCTGTCGCGCGCCTTGACGCACTTGTCGCTGCTGTCGCTGACTTCGCCTCTACCCGCCGCCTTGACTACGCTACCGCTCTGGTCTCTGACCCTGCCCGTCCTCCATCCGTCGGGGGTGCTCCTGCCCTTAGCAGTGACGTCCTAGAGGACAGGCAGTACGAGCTTGCTTTCTTTTCCGAGGCTGCTCCCCATCTCTGCTCCATGCTGTTAGTCCCTGAGGGTGACCCAGACGCCTTCGACATCCCGACCCCTCGCACCTACGCTGAGGCCACCTCGGGACCTTGGGCCTCTTAGTGGATAGCTGCCATGGAGCAGGAGATGGCATCTTGGAGGTCCACCGGCACTTACTTCGACGCAGTTCCCCCACCTGGGGTGAACGTAGTCGATGGTCGGTGGCTCTTCAAGGTGAAGCCCACCCCTGGAGAGCCGCCTGTCTTCAAGGCGCGCTACGTGGCCAGAGGTTTCAGTCAGCGCGAGGGGGTTGACTTCTTTCAGACCTTCGCCCCGACCCCGAAGATGACCACTCTTCGGGCGCTGCTACACGTAGCAGCACAGCGTGACTACGAGCTTCACTCCCTCGACTTCTCTACTGCCTTTCTTCAGGGCAGCCTACACGAGCAGGTCTACTTGCGCCGACCACAGGGCTTCACTGGTACCTTCCCTTCTGGGACCCAGTGGCTTCTCAGGCGCCCGGTCTACGGCCTGCGTCAGGCTCCCCGCGAGTGGTGCGACACGCTACGTGCCACATTAGCAGACCTGCAGTTCTTTCCGTCCTCTGCTGACCCTTCACTTTTTGTGCGTTCCGGCCAGACTCCGTTCTACATCCTTGTCTACGTAGACGACCTGGTCTTCGCTACTCCTGACAGGGACGCACTGGCCTCTGTGAAGGCTGAGCTGCTGAAGAGACACACCTGCACTAACCTTGGAGAGCTGCGTCGCTATCTTGGCCTGCAGATCTCTAGGGACAGAGCAGCACGCACCATCAATCTGACCCAGTCACACTTGGTGCGTCAGGTCCTTCAAAGGTTTGGTCTTCAGTTCTCCTCCGCACAGCCCACACCTCTACCCGTAGACCATGGGCTCTCTGCTCCCGTTCCTGAGGAGCTAGTAGAGCCCAGTGGCCCCTACGCAGAGCTGGTGGGTTGCCTCATGTACCTGATGACTTACACTCGCCCAGATCTCGCATACCCTCTCAGCATCCTGGCTCGCTTTGTGGCTACAGGCAGACACCGACCTCGGAACTGGTCTGCCGCTAAGAGGGTTTTGCGTTATCTTGCTAGTACATCGGACATGGGGTTAGTGCTAGGAGGACGCAGGCCAGTGGTCCTTACTGGGCACACAGACGCTTCTTGGGCAGACGACGCTGAGACGCTCAGGTCGTCGCAGGGCTACTGTTTCAGCCTTGGTTCGGGTGCTATCTCTTGGAGATCCACTCGCTCGTCGTCTGTGGCTCAGTCTAGCTGTGAGGATGAGATCTACGCTGGTGCCATGGCGGCACAGGAGCTCCGCTGGCTGACCTTCTTGCTCACAGACTTAGGTGAGCGGCCTAGCTCTGCCCCGGTCCTGTACGCTGACAACAGGGCCATGATACTCCTGTGTCAGGAGCCTCGGCTTGAGGGCAGAGTGAAGCATATCCAGCTGCGGTACTTCCTCCTGTGCGAGCTACAGCAGCGCCGTCAGGCCCGCGTAGTTCACTTGGCCTCAGGTGCCAACACAGCTGATATCTTTACTAAGGCGCTTGCGCCTAAAGATCATCAGCGGCACTGTGTACAGCTCGGTCTTGTTCCTGTAGCTGCTCCCCTGTTAGGATCCTGATTGTGTACACTTTATTATATATGCCTGTCAGACTGGCCTTGTGGCCTTACCTCCAGTGGCTGGACTAGTAGTGGCACCTTGGCTTGCTTTAGTTTTGGTTGTATTCTTGCTGACTGGTCTCCAGACCCCTTGCCTCAGTGGTTGGACTAGTAGTGCCGCCCTGAGCTCTTTGCTTCTTGTTTAGTTTCACCCCTTGTCTAGCCTAGGGGGTGTGTCAACTTATACATATTAGCTATGTAGAAGTTATAGGCTAGATTGAGGTATGCTTCTAGTGAGTACAACCAACTAGTATTTGTTCTAGGTTTCCACTTCTAGTAATCATTCGTTCTCACTTTGACACTGCTAGCTACGTCGGGCAAGTCGTCAGGCATGGATAACTATCGTCACCCTGAGAGCCGAGTGGTTCTCGCCTCGGTGATATCAGTGGTCAATCTTGGAAGCGATTTGAGTGTTTATCAGGGATATTGGCTTGAGCGTGTGAAGCTTGGAAGTTTTCATTGCTCGCTTCATTCATACTCATGTCTTTAGATTGAATTTTCGTGCTTACGCTACGGGACGATGGATCTCTTCGGTGTCCTTCGCCGCAACTTCCGATCAGGGCTGTCGTTTAAAAAAAAAGCACCCTGAGCTGTCGAATGGAAAAAAAAAAAAAAAAAAAAAAATACCCTGAGGGCCTTGTGTTGGAATTTTAGCTTCCCTGATTTCTCAGTGTTCTGGAACTTACAACCCTGAAACCTCCAGGGTTGGCTAGCCATAAACAGGGTTGCATTGCTGAGCAACGAACGCGTTCAGGGTTGCTTTCAACACGAGGGGGGAATAAAAAATGGGGGGAAAAAGGGGAGGGAATCAGTTGACCACACGGGCAATAAAAAAACACCTGGAACACACGTCAAAGTTTTGAATGAGACTTTCACATATTTTTTTTTAACTGCATTGGAATGAGAGTAAATTCCACAAAGGGAAATTCTCGCCAGTTGCCCATTTGGTCAACTGAAAGTCTAACAAAATGTAACGGTCACGATCGTTTGCGATCATTTCGACAAATATCAATCGTTCGATGGTAGGTAGTGATTAACGTCCAGGATTTCCCAACCAGGGCGCTGCAAGGGCGCAAAATTTCTCCCACCGCCTTATGCCCCAGCTTCCCCCCTTCCTGCCATTTCGATTCCCCCCTTCCCCTCCATTTTCGATTCCCCCCTCCCCTCCGTTTCGATCACTTCCCCCTTCCCCTCCGTTTGCTTCCCCCATCCTCTCTGTTTCGACCCCCCCCCCCCACGTTCCCCCACTCTCCCCTCCGTTTCGCTTCCCCCCTCCCCCCCATTTTGATTCCCTCCCCATTTCCCCGTCGGTTTCGATTCCCCCTCCCCTCAGTTTCGATTTCCGTGGCAGTGCGATTTTACCCCCTCGATTTTTAGGAATGGCTTCCCCGTTTCCCAGATTTATCAACGCAAAACAAGGGTTGACAGGGTTGCTGGTAGGGGGGTGGCGAGCCCTGGTTGTGGGAGTGTGGGAGGGGGGATAACTTGTGTACAATAGGACTAAGCCGTTTTTTTTTTGTGCTGTCACTGCCTATCAAGACTTCGCTAATTTTTGTGGGTTGTTGTTAGGTGTGTAGGGGGGATGTCTGTAAGACACATGACTTAGCCGATTTTTGTGGGTTGCTTGGTGTGTGAGGGAATGTTTGAGGACTTCACCAATTTTTGTAGGTTGTTGTGTATGGGGGGGAATGTCTCTGGAGATTGAGGACTTCGACTAAATTTCCGCATTGTGAGCTACATGGATGTCGCACTCAGGGTTCGTACGCGTTACTCCCAGAAAACTCAGGTTTGGGATAACGCAAACCCTGAAATTCTAAGTGTTCACAGACATACAACCCTGAAGAAGTTAGGGTTCAAAAAATACCAACCCTGAAAATTAAGGGTTGGCCAAAAAAATACCCTGTGAAATCAGGGAATCAGGGTAAAATACCCTGATAGCGACAGCCCTGCTTCCGATCTCTTATTGAGTATTCCAATCCTGAACTGTTCGAGTGGAATTTCTGGACCTACGCGTCCGTGATCCTGGTAGCCTTGGTAACTAACTTGCGTCCTGCCACGGAAGAACTCTACCTTGCCGTGTCATGGATCAATTCTCATCATATAGCACCTCCTCCAAATTTTCTGATGACTATCTGGTGGGTTCGTGCAGTGCGCATCGCTTGCCAATTCAGCTGGCGTGGGAGGAGGGCCTTTCTACATGCCGATGTTCCACTCGGTCCTCAATTTCAACCTTATTAAGTCCACAGCGCTTTCTCATACCGTTGTGACGTCAAGGCTAGCATTCATCACCTTGTTGTTGGAGATTTGAGTCAAGAGCATTCTGAAATCTTTGTGGTTTTCTTTCAGTGCGATAGCTAGTACTCTCTATGGACTATGGGAGTCGAATCCTGAAGATCCGTCTATGCCACTGGTTGACTTGAGACTGGCACTGGCATTGCTCCTGTCTCTCATTTTTGGAGTTGGAATTGGATTTCTGATCAGTCCAACGCTTCTGCACTGGATTCAGCTGCTTGGACTGCTCATTTTGCTCGTCTTTGTTGTGCGGAAGACGTATGGAAGAGCTCTGAGGTCTTGGGAAAAAGAGTCCGCAAAAAGGGTGGGTGATTTTTCGTGATCATTCACGAGCATTGTCTGGTGCGGTCATCCTCAATAGTTGTGTTCTTTCCCTGCAGGGAGTCGCACACATTCTCCTGCTGTCGAGGTCCTGCCTGTATCATTTGAGAAGGCAGAAGAATCTGATCAGCAGCCAGTTTTGTTTGACATTCCAGAATCATGCGAGGGAGCGGATTTCCTCACAGTGGCCGAGTGTGAGATTTCACACTTCTTCGACCGCCGCTGGAAGTGGATGCAGCATTATGTGATTGAATTAGAGAGTCAGCTTCTCTTGCACATCCACCAAGTGGCAATGCCATTTCTCTACACCTTGGGTATGTTTCACCCGAACCGGGGTCTACTTCTTAGACTCTTGAGAACCTTACAGTGGCGGAAACAATTGTCCACATGTTTTGCATTAATGAGGGTTTTTTAGCTTTTTGACCTATGTACAAAAACTCTTAATATTTAATGGTGGTACGCTTTGGGAGGGGCACATAGTGGATGTCTTCACAGCGCTAAATTCTATAATAGTATACAGGATCTAACTTAGTGCCAAAAGATATACAAAGAGTACATCCGGACAATTATTTTCCAGGACAAAGAGCAAACTTCCGAGCAGCGTTTCTAGTACCTAGTCCACCAACACTTGGCATTGATAACGACCTGCACCCTCCTAGGCATGTTATCTACGAGGTAAGTGCAAACCTTTATAGGGATCTTCTTGCACTCTTCCTGGACCCACCCTTTAACATAAGGGGGTGAGCACTAGGAAAATCGCGAAGTATTTGGACGTATGCAAGAGTAATGTGCACGATTTCATGTTGAATTTTATCTCTGAGACTAGCCATGCTGAGGTGTGGCCAAAGATGTCATAAGTCGATTAGTCCTATCTTATCATGAATTTTCTTCGTCGTACCGTTGTAGGGTAAAATTACGAGCAGAGTGGCGAAAACTAGCGTGTCCGCTGCGAAACTTAGGGTAACATAGCACGGTCGACTATGCACCCATTCACTAATAGAATCGCGTTAAAATCTACGGGTCTCGTCACGGTGCAGCAGTCGAAAAAGCCCCGACTGGTGGGGAAAAATATCCGGGTTCAGGTCTGGTGAGGAAAGAGGGTCACTCCAGTGCTACAAACTCATGCTCTCCAAGCCATTCCAAGCCTAAGCGGAACACATGCCTAAGAATGGCTTGGAGAACATGAGTATGTTACGCTGGAGGGGCCCTTTTTCTCACCGGATCTCAACCCGGACATTCTTTCTGAACATTCGCGACTTCTTCGACTGCTGCACCGTGACGAGACCTACAGATCCTAGCGCGATTCTAATAGTGCAAGGATGCACTATCAACCGTGCTATGTTACCCTAAGTTTCGTGGCAGATACGCTAGTTTTCGCCACTCTGCTCGAAATTTTTACCTACAACGGTACGATGAAGACGATCCATAATAAGACGAGACCAATCGACTTATGGCATCTTTGGCCACACCTCAACGTGGCTAGTCTTAGAGATAACATTCAATCTGAAATCGTGCACAATACTCTTGCATACGCTCAAATCCTTGTCGATTTTCCTAGTGCTCACCCCCTTATGCAAAAGCGTGGGTCCAGGAAGAGTGCGAGAAGATCGCTGTAAAGGTTTGCATTTACCTCATAGATAACATTCATAGGAGGGTGCGGGTGGTGATCAAGGCCAAGTGTCGGTTGACTAGGTACTAGAAACGCTGCTCGGAAGTTTGCTCTTTGTCATGGGAAATAATTGTCCGGATGTACTCTTTGCATATCTTTTGGCACTAAGTTAAATCCTGTGCAGTATCATGGATTTTAGTGCTGTGAACACATCCACTATGTGCCCCTCTCAAAGTGTAGCACCATTATGACTTTATGACTTTATGTACAGTGGTCGAAAAGCCCAAAAACCCTAATTAATGCAAAACATCCGGACAATTGTTTCCGTCACTGTATATCTTTTTTCTTGTCCTGGTTTACTCCTGCAGTGCTCTGGGCTCTTTTCATGGCTCCTCAGTGGGGTCTTAGTCAATCTAGTCACTGTTCCTCCTCCTTCATCCAGCTGTGGGGGTTGCAGCTATTTGTCTGCATTGCTGCTGCTGTTAGCACTGTGCGAGGACAGGTAAAGCACCTCAGACCCTTGTGGCATGATCTTCTGTTTTTTCTCATTCTTCACTTGTGAGTTGTGGCCAGTGCATTGTGCCAAGCTAGTTTCTGTTTGCAGCTGCTCATGGATCATACACCGTACAGGCACATGGATCTGAGTCCTAGTCTTTTTCGAATCTTCTCATCGAACTCCGGCATCTCCCGCTTCTTGATGGTATGTAAACTCCTTGCGCAAGAAAGCCTTTCTCCAGCTTGTGGCATTCCTGATTAGGCCTGCAACTGCTATATTAGATTTCAACGATCATGGCATGTGCTGGGGCCATGGCTGGGATGGTTGGCATTAGAGGAGCACTTATTTTCAGTCCGTATCTCCTCAGCCTCGGCTTACACCCTCAGGAGTTGACAGCAATACACATGAATTAGCCTGTGGACTTTGGTTTGTTAGTGGGAATCTAAATCCATCCCTCTGTGGGCACTGCAGATTTTGGCATCGACAAGTGTTTTCATGATCCTCTTTAGCAGCAGTGCCATATCCATCTCACTCTACTTCCATGGTTTCCTAGACACTAGTAATGCAATCGTGTTTGCTCCAGTGGCGTTTCTTGCGTCACTGGTTGGAGTCTTCAGTATCGGCAAAATTGTGAGAAACACAGGTATGTGTTTTTCGGATTACATGTAACTTAGTTTACAGAACCAGCACATTCTGATCACTGACATGCCTTCTAACGTGCAGGTCATCCATCGATCATCATCTTTATTCTCACTATTTTGATTGCACTGGGATGTGTGCTGGTAACCATTACTAAAGGACCTCCAGCGTTCAACAAGCTAATTCATGGCCAAGACATGAAGATTCGGCCTTTTTGCCCGTCTTGATGTTGCCCACGGACAAAAACGCAGATGGGTGGTGAAAACCAGTTTCCATTCAAACTGAAAACAATTGAGAGACTTATGATGTTAGCCCCTGGTACAATCCGGAATGGTGTTATGGTCAGGCAAAGCGTAAATAAGATTGACAGGGTCTACCAAAAGTGTTTTGCATGTAGGGAACGGGGAGCTTTCTACACCTGGAGCACACCGGAGGCCCAGCACAATACGTGGCCCAATCAGAAACCATCGCCCATTAGCGTTGTCATACGGGCATCGGCCCACTCAACGTGGGCCGTGAACAGAGCCAGCAGTGCAGCGTCATCATGACAGCGGTGACAAACATGCGGCACAAGACGAAAGATGTGCGCCGCAACCGTTTTCACCACAAAATTCCAGCAGTGCAGCGTTATCATAACAGCGGTGACAAACATGCGGCACAAGACGAAAGATGTGCGCCGCAACCGTTTTCGCCACAAAATTCCAGCCGCGCTCGGAATAGCTCTCCGGCGAAGCTCAGCGAGCCTTTCGTTGAGCTCCGCCTCGCTAGGTTTGTTTGTGGCTTGAGCATCGCCGCATGAAACCGAACGCTGACTTGGCAGCGAAATGGAGTCGGGATGTCCCGATGCCAGGGGTCGTTCTCAAATTTCGACAGCCAACCCAGGAACAGACTCGAAAACGAATTCCCACAATCCACACAGCAGTTATTTTTGCGACACGAACCTTCAATTCGTAATGTAAGAAATATTTAGAACACGCCCCTAACACTTGGAACTGAAATGCGACTCCAAACCCCCGCCACATTTCACTGAGTATAAAAGGGAGCAAACCAAACCAGAGAAACTCACTCAACATCTCACCCACCAACCACCACTCTGGTGCTACACCAGAGAAACTCACTCTCGCATGAAAGCACCGAAAATTAACACAGGGTAACTAAGTGAACAATTGCTTGCCAAAATATGCCACTCAAACCTACCCCGCAAAGCATCAAAATGATAACCTTCGCGCCCGTGCTAAAGGCCCATATGCCCGTGACGATGCCGTGCGAAACCCCTGCGCGTTTTTGTCTACCTGCACCCTGAAAAGTTGTGTTCCTCTGTCAGGCTCAAGGTGTATGACTTATGGTCTTCAACCTCCAGTCACCCCTACTGTCTCGCTTTGAACCAGTTGCCTGAAGATTTGGCAAAGCTTTCCTCCCCTCACCTCGCCTTTCATCAATTGCCCCACTTGCCTTTCCTCTGTTCACCAACGGGCACACGAAATTCCCGCCTGCCCAGCAGCAAGCAAGCATCTCTAGCCGCACAACCACGACCTGTCAGCTCAGCTCAGCACAAGCCAGTCTGGGAGAATCTCGTCTGGTCTGGCCCCCCAGAGTCCAGACACTGTACTGTACAGTCTCAACAGGTTCGCTCGGCGCGGCAACCAGCTGCTGCCTGCCCACCAGCCCTTCCTTCCTAGCCTGCCCTTCCCAGCCCCTCTATTTCTGGTCTGGTTATGTGCTCTGCTTCCAGCAGGTCTGTCTCTCTGTTGCTCCTTCCCTCCCACACTCGTGTCTGCTGTACCTGTGCCCACAAAAGTGCAGGGAATAGGCTTTCTTTCCCAAAGAGGACTCGGACTCGCTCCTTCAAGCGCAACATCCAGCGTCGTTCCTTCTAGAGCCCAAGACGGTTTCTGGTAGTCTGAGCACGTTTTGTTGCTAGATTTGCGTGGCTTGGGTCGATTTCTTGACCCCAGACAGTCCGCTACAATGCCTGCTGTTCCGACGTCACCCCGCGAGTTCGACTTAAAGCGGAAACTCGCGGAGTTTCCGAACCAGCCTGATGCGGACTCCCCCTCTTCCAAGCGCCTCCGCGGCGTGCGCCAGCGCTCGTGGGGCAAGTGGGTGTGCGAGATCCGCGAGCCGCGCACGCGCGCGCGCGTGTGGCTGGGGTCCTACAGCACCGCGGAGGAGGCCGCGCGCGTCTACGACACCGCCGCGCTCATGCTGCACGGCGCGCACGGCGCGGAGCGCCGCCTTAACTACCCCGAGGCTCTGCTCTCTCCGGGGGGGATCCGCCCCGTTATAGTGACGCGCACTATAGCGGAAGGTCTGCTCCGCGCTGTCAACACTCTGACGCTGTCGCAGCAGTCGTCCGAGCAACGAGGGTCAACCAATCCCTCTAGTAACGACATGGTCGTCGACACCACTACTACAGTTGCTGCGAACCCGGCGACTGTTGCGGGCAGTGGCTGCACTGCTACTGCTACTACTACAACTGCTACTACGACCACGCCTAGCAGCGGCGCATCTGCCGCCGCAGCTACCGCTGGCGCAACTGTCGCCGCAAGTGCCGCTGGCCCGACCTTTTCGGGGGAGTGGGTGCGGCTCGAGGTGTCCGGCTCCAACGTGCTCTTCTCCGACTGCGCGCGTCCCGAGATTACCTCCTCCGCGATTCCCGGCCGCGTCGTCCCGGTCGCGACGTCCGTCGAGTCCCTGGCGAACCGAACTCCGATCTCTGACTCCATTTCTCCCTCGCCGAGCCTCGGCGTTCAATCCGCCGCCGCGTCCGGCGTTTCATTAGCCGCCGAGTCCGGCCTCACTTTCGAGATGGGCTCGATTAATCTCTCGCCCACCTCCTCTGCCTCCCGCTCCCTCTTCTCCGCCACGCCTTCCCCCTTCTCCGCCGGTCCTCCCGCCGTCGTCGCGCCCTCCCGCCGCTCCTCCGCCCTGTCCCTCCCCGGAAGCCCCGCCAGCAGCGCCAGGGGGTACAGCCCGTCGCGCTTCCCCTCGCCCTCACCCCCGCCGCTTCTCTCCCCGCAGTTCCCCGGGCCGTCGTTCTGCACCCGCCCTTTCCCCCCAACCACCGCCCCTTCTTCCCCCCGCGCGACTAGTGCCTCCGTTTCCCCCGCAATGCCCGCATTCGCGCTTCCGCCTCCCGTTGCGCCAGCGTCGGATCTCTCGCGCGCATTGCTCGCGCATCCCAGCTTCGCGCACCTCTGCGCGCCCGCTTCAGCTGCCGCCGCGAATGGCGCACAACTGCCCACCGCCACTGCAGGAATCACCGCGTGTAGTGCAGCCGCGCCGGGTGCAGGTAGTATCTCCGCTTCAGCTGCTGCTGTGAGTGGGGTCCCAACGCACACTATGTTCAACGCACACAACCCCACCGCTTCCTCCACGTCCGCCGCTTTTACTGCTTCCGCGGACCCTCCTTTTGCTGGTCTAGGGAGTGTTAGAGGGGAGGCTGTATTCTCTGCTTCCGACAGCAACGGCAGATATGACAGCTCCGTTGATATGGCGGCACAGGAGGATAGCGAGTTCTTTAAGATCAGCAGGTCCTGTAACGCGGATAGCAGCAGCATGGACGCGTCGTCCCCTGATACCCCCCTGCAGCAGCTCCCAAGCTTCTCCTCTCAGCCTCTCGCACTATCGAGCCTGTCCTCCCAGCCTCTCGCACTATCGAGCCTGTCCTCCCAGCCTCTCACACTATCAAGCCTGTCCTCCCAGCCTCTCACAATACCGAGCCTGTCCTCCCAGCCTCTCCCACTATCGAGCCTGTCCTCTCAGCCTCTCACACTACCGAGCCTGTCCTCCCAGCCTCTCACACAATCTAGCCTGTCCTCCCAGCCTCTCACACTATCGAGCCTGTCCTCCCAGCCTCTCAGTTTGCCAAGCTTCTCCTCTCAGTCTCTTAATCTTCCCAGCACTTTCCCCCAGCCTCTTGATCTGCCCAGCATTTCCAAGCCGCCGAGCCACCCGAATTCTCTTCCCAGACTGCCGAGCCTGGGCCTGGAGTTCCCAAGGCTGCCGAGCCTGCCGTCGGAGTTCCCGAAGCTGCCAAGTTTGGACTGGAACGAGATTGAGGAGTGCCTGGGGGCGCCAGGTGTGCAGCAGGAGAGCCATGCACAGCCGCATACTGGTGCCACGCTGGAGATTTAGGAGCTGGTTACATCGGACATAGTCGGTATGCAGTGCCTTGAGGAGCAGTGCCTTGAGGAGCAGTGCTTGGAGGCACCACCAGATGTGCAGCAGGAGAGCCATGCACAGCTGCTCGCATGCTGGTGCCACGCTGGAGCTTTAGGAGTTGGTGACATTTGGGCATAGTTCAGTTGGTATGCGTGCAGCAACTTCAGGAGCAGTGCCAGGCGCCAGGAGAGCTGAGAGATCTCATGTGGAGCTGAGTAGCCATGCACAACCGCATACTGGTACTGCGCGGGAGCTTTAGGAGCTGGTGGGGTGACCTTCCTTCAGACATAGTTCAGCAGTATGCAGGGCCTTCAGGAGCAGTGCCTGGAGGCAGCAGATGTGCAGCTGGAGAGAGCCATGCCCAACTGCATACTGGTACCATGCTGGAGCGTTAGGAGCTGGTGACTTTCGGGCGTATTTCAGTGCGCACTATGCAGTGCCTTCAGGAGCAGTGCCCGGAGGCACCAGATTAGATGTGCAGCTGGAGAGGCATGCACAACCACGTACTGGTACCAGACCGTGTTTGGTGAGTTGTGACCAGAAACGTCTCTGCTCAGTGCGTATTTTTACCCAACATTTCCTTTAATTTCAGACTGCTAGCTACCTCAGCTCGTGTTGGTAGTAGGTACATTGATGGATTAGGGGCGTGCGTGTGCCTAAGGCCTCTTTCCAGACTAGGCCCAATCCACTGCACTACAACATGATACGATAGTAGGGAGGGAATGTTCTGGTAGATAAGAGGCTGTAAAGACGTTGCATAGTCTCCCAGCATCTCAGATGTCTAAGAGCGTGTTCCTACGAGCCTCTTCCCAGGCAACCTCTTCCCAGACTCACGCGCAACCGTGAGAGTGTGTTCCTTTCCTAGTATCAAAATTGAGAAGTGAATGTTAGATAGAGTGAGAGTACACACAGATATACCTACGTGTTGTACTCTCTAAGAGGCGACCCTATACAGTCTATACAAACATGACATATATGTCAAAAGACTGGCTTAGCTAGGAAGCCATAGAATGGCACAAGGTTTAGCTAGGAGCTAGGAGGAGCCATGAGAATGGCGAGAGGTTTTAGGTGCTAGGAAAGTTGAGGAGAGAAAAGAGTGTTGGATTAGAAGAGAGGGGAGTACAAGGAGGGGTTTGTACCCCCTACAGAAAGGTTCAGTAACAACCTACCAAGCCTATATTAAATTATAACTTATATAATTTGAACACACCCCCTAGGCTTGGTAGTCACATGCCCACACACACCCACACCCCCTAACCTAGCACCCCCATTCCAGCCACAGTGACAGCGACTCTAGGTCGGTCGACCCACGGTGCGTGAGGCGGCGACGTCGACCGCAGGGGCTGCGGCGGCGACGGCAGCAGCGGCGGCAGTGTCGACAGCGGCGGCGGCGGCGGCGTGCGGCTGCGTGGCCCCGACGCAAGCGGCGACAGCGGCGGCGGCGGCGGCTTCGACAACAGCGGCAGCGGCGGCGGCACCCGCACCTCTCGGTGACGTGGCCAGGCCCCGCGACGGTGGGACGGCCGGCGGGAGTCAGCCGTCGTCTGCGGAATGGAAGAGGGCACAGGGGAAGGAGGGGGGTGGGGGGGGGGGGGGGGCGCCACAGGCTGACATGCGGGCGGCCGGTCTAGCGGCGCCACAAGCGTCACGCGGCCGGCTGCAGCCCGACGACGCCATCATGGAGCGGCGTCGATGCCGCAGCGGGGCGTCGACGTTGCGACGGCAGCACGACGTCGCCGTTACGCCGACCGCGCGCTGTCGCGTAGACGCCGCGGCAGCGTGACGGCGCCGTCACGTCGCGACAGCATCTTGACGCGACGGCGGAGCTGCGGCACGACGGCGCGGCCACAGCAGCTGGACGCGGGCGCCATGGACGTCGACGGCGGCGCCGCGGCACGACGACGCGGCCACAGCAGCTTGACGCGGCCGCCATGGCAGCGCGAGATAGAGAGAGAAACGAGCACGCAGCGGAAACGCGAGGAGCAGGCCCACACGGAACGAACTGCTCTAATACCATGTCAAAAGACTAGCTTAGCTAGGAAGCCATAGAATGGCACAAGGTTTAGCTAGGAGCTAGGAGGAGCCATGAGAATGGCGAGAGGTTTTAGGTGCTAGGAAAGTTGAGGAGAGAAAAGAGTGTTGGATCAGAAGAGAGGGGAGTACAAGGAGGGGTTTGTACCCCCTACAGAAAGGTTCAGTAACAACCTACCAAGCCTATATTAAATTATAACTTATATAATTTGAACAATATACACATGTTTGACACACCCCCTAGACTGCATAGGGGAATGCCCTAAACAAACAGCTCAGGGCGGCACTCCTAGTCCAACCTCTGAGACAAGGGTCTGAGAGACCAGTCAGAAGGAGTAAAAACAAGGCAAGAACAAGAGCAGGGCGGCACTACTAGTCCAGCCACTGGGAGAGGACACAAGTCCAGTCTGAGTATACGTATAAAGGACAGTACAAAGTCAAGGTCCTAGCAAGTGAGAGGCTACAGGAACTAGACCAAGCTGTACACAGTATCAGAATAATTGAATAAAGGTAAAGTGAGAGTACACACAAATATATCTAAGTTTTGTATCCTCTAAGAGGTGACTCTATACAGTCTATACAAACATGACAAATACACATGTTTGACACACCCCCTAGACTGCATAGGGGAATACCCTAAACAAGCAGCTCAGGGCGGCACTACTAGTCCAACCTCTGAGGCAAGGGTCTGAGCGACCGGTCAGAAGGAGTACAGACAAGGCAAGCACAAGAGCAGGGCGGCACTACTAGTCCAGCCACTGGGAGAGGACACAAGTCCAGTCTGAGTATACATATAAAGGACAGTACAAAGTCAAGGTCCTAGCAAGTGAGAGGCTACAGGAACTAGACCAAGCTGTACACAGTGCCGCTGATGATCTTTAGGCGCAAGCGCCTTCGTAAAGATATCAGCCGTGTTGGCACCTGAGGCCAAGTGTACTACGCGAGCCTGACATCGCTGCTGTAGCTCACGCAGGAGGAAGTACCGCAGCTGAATGTGCTTCGCTCTGCCCTCGAGTCGAGGCTCCTGACACAGGAGGATCATGGCCCTGTTGTCAGCGAACAGGACCGGGGCAGAGCTAGGTCGCTCACCTAAGTCAGTGAGCAAGAAGGTCAGCCAGCGGAGCTCCTGTGCCGCCATGGCACCAGCGTAGATCTCAGCCTCACAGCTGGACTGTGCAACAGACGAGGAGCGAGTAGCTCTCCACGAGACGGCACCTGAGCCAAGGCTGAAGCAGTAGCCCTGGGTAGACCGGAGTGTCTCAGCGTCGTCTGCCCACGAAGCGTCTGTGTGCCCAGTAAGGACCGCTGGCCTGCGTCCTCCTAGCACTAACCCCATGCCCGATGTACTAGCAAGATAACGCAGAACCCTCTTAGCGGCAGACCAGTGCTGCGGTCGGTGTCTACCTGTGGCCACAAAGCGAGCCAGGATGCTGAGAGGGTATGCGAGATCTGGGCGAGTGCAAGTCATCAGGTACATGAGGCAACCCACCAGCTCTGCGTAGGGGCCGCTGGGCTCTACCAACTCCTCAGGCACTGGAGCGGAGAGCCTGTGGTCTACAGGCAGAGGGGTGGGCTGTGCAGAGGAGAACTGAAGGCTGAACCTCTGAAGGACCTGGCGCACCAAGTGTGACTGAGTCAGGGTGATGGTGCGCGCAGCTCTGTCCCTGGAGATCTGCAAGCCAAGGTAACGGCGCAGTTCTCCAAGGTCAGTGCAGGTGTGTCTCTTCAGCAGCTCTGCCTTCACGGAGGCCAGCACGTCCCTGTCTGCTGTGGCAAAGACCAGGTCGTCGACGTAAACGAGGATGTAGAACGGAGTCTGGCCAGCACGAACGAAGAGTGAAGGGTCTGCAGAAGACGGAAAGAACTGCAGGTCAGCAAGCGTAGCACGCAGAGTGTCGTGCCACTCACGGGGAGCCTGGCGCAGGCCGTAGACGGGGCGCCGCAGGAGCCACTGGGTCCCAGGAGGGAAGGTGCCAGTAAAGCCCGGAGGGCGGCGCAGGTAGACCTGCTCGTGTAGGCTGCCCTGAAGGAAGGCAGTGGAGAAGTCGAGGGAGTGAAGCTCGTAGTCACGCTGAGCGGCTAGGTGTAACAGAACCCAAAGAGTAGTCATCTTCGGGGTCGGAGCGAAAGTCTGGAAGAAGTCCACCCCCTCGCGCTGACTGAAGCCTCTAGCCACATAGCGCGCCTTGAAGACAGGCGGCTCTCCAGGAGGGCGCTTCACCTTGAAGAGCCAGCGGCCATCGACTACGTTCACCCCAGGTGGGGGAACTGCGTCGACGAAGGTGCCGGTGGATCTCCAAGATGCCATCTCCCGCTCCATGGCAGCTATCCACTGCGAGGCCCAGGGTCCCGAAGTCGCCTCAGCGTAAGTGCGAGGGGTCGGGATGTCGAAAGCGTCTGGGTCACCCTCAGGGACTAGCAGCATGGAACAGAGATGGGGAGCAGCCTCGGAGAGGAAAGCAAGCTCGAACTGGCGGTCCTCCAGGACGTCACTGCCAAGGGCAGGAGCACCCCCGACAGACGGAGGACAGGCAGGGTCAGAGACCAGAGCGGTGGCGTAGTCAAGGCGGCGGGTAGAGGCGAAGTCAGCGACAGCAGCGACAAGAGCGTCAAGGCACGAGACTGGAACAGACGGGTCGGTAACGAGAGAGGCAAGGACCCGAGGAACGAGGGGACGAGAGGCACGAAGGTAGTCGGACAGCGGGGGGGGCGCAACAACAAGGGAGGACGGAGGAGGCGACGGCAGAAGGGGAGGACGAGACGCGTGTGAACGAAGCAACATAGGGTGGGAGCGCAGGACAGGCGAGGCAGGACGAGCACGGGAGGGACGGTGAGACCAGACGTGCGAGGGAGGAGTCGGGTCAGGAGACAGGGGAGGGGACACAGGAGGTGAACGAGGGGGGAGACGGGCCGGGGACGAGTCCGGCGGAGGGAAAACAGGGCTGTAGACAGGAAGAGGAGGAGACGGTCGGGGAGGAACCGACGCAGGGTCGGGGGACGGAAGGCCGAGCAGGCGAAGGGCGGACACCGGCGGGGACTGCTGCTGCGGCGGCACAACGGCGACACCTGGACCGCAAGCTGCTCCTCGGCTACCACCGGCACGCTCCACACCCGCACCCCTAGAGGGACCACCCTCAGGGCAACCGGGACGAGCACCCCCAGAGTCAGCGAACGGGGGCTGCGACTGCGGCGGCGGCGGCGGCGGCGGCGGCGACGGCGACAGCTGCAGTGGCGGCAGGGACGGCGGAGGAGGGGACTGGGGAGGGGACACCTGGGGAGGGGCGGCCGGCGAGGACTGCACCGGAGGGCCACCAGAGTCAGAAGACTCCTCAACCGGGTCCACGGACGGAAGGGGGGTGACATGGGAGACACCAGAGGGGGCGGGACGGGGAGGAGGAGGAGGAGGGGCAGGGACTACCGGGGAAGGGATGACCAGGAACAGGGGGGGGTAACCGGGGGACCACGGTGGGGGAAGCGGCGGTAGTAGGAGACGGACTCGTCAAAGGTGACGTCACGAGAGTGAAAGAAGCGGTGAGACGGCGGGTGGTAAAAGTGCCAGTCGGACGCGTCAAGGGGAAAACCGAGGAAGACGCAAGGAAGGGTGCGGGCAGTGAGCTTGTCCGTGCCGGAGGCACGGACGTGAGCAAGGCAGCCCCAGACGTGGAACGCAGACGCGTCACCAGGAGACCCAGTCCACAGACGGGTCGGCGAAACCTGCGGCTGCTGAGGGTGCGGCCACAGGTTAAGCTGGTGAGAAGCGTAGCGCACAGCGAACGGCCACAGAAAATGGGGTGCACCGGCATGGACCATGGAGGTGCGAGCGACCTCCATGACCAAGCCGATGCGTCGCTCAGCGACCCCATTATGCTGTGGGGAGTCCGGTAGGGTGAAGGTCTGGGTGATGCCCTCCGCACGACAAAAGCGACCAAGGACACCTGAGGCAAACTCGCCACCACGGTCTGAGTGAAGACGCAAGACAGGGAGACCGCGGTGGACACGCGCAGAGACAAGCCAGGGGATGAGGGCGCCAGGCACGTCGGCCTTGCGCTCCAGGGGAAAGACTGTGGTGTAACGAGTGAAGTCGTCGACAAGCACAAGGAAGTAGCGCTCGCGACGCGGCCCAGGGACGGGGGCGGGGCCCCAGACGTCCAGGTGCAGGGTCTGCAGCGGCGCGGCGGTAGGGGGGAACGAGGAGGAGTGAGGGGCACGGCGAAGCCGACCCTCGACACAAGGCGTGCAAGGTGGAGCTGGGGAGGAGGGAAACGCGGGGAGTGAACCTGGGAGACCAAGGACAAGACCGTGCTGGGACATGTGACGCAGACGCGGGAGCGCAGGGTGACCTAGGCGGTGGTGCCACAGGAGGGTCGGGTGAGTGAGGGAGCGACAGGAGCAGGCAGCAGCAACCTGGGTAGACACAGCCACCTGAGGGGGCGCTCCAGCCGGGGGGGGCACGGTGTCCAGAGTGAACAGGCCGGACACCGGGTCCCGGGGGAACGTGGACAGGGGGGCACCAGTGGCGGCCTCGGTACAGACAGCATACCGCTCGTGACCAGGGAACGTAGTGGTGACGCCAAGGTCCTGGAGGCAGCCGACACCAACTAGGTTCCTGGAGAACGAGGGGATATGCAGACCTGTAAGAGAGCCCGAAGGAACCGCCGGACAAGGAAGGGTGGTGGAACTGCGGGCGACTACCGGACCGCCGGAGGGGTCAGCAAGAGAAACGGCAGCAGGAACAGGAAGCGGCGTCAGGGTGGTGGAGTCGCGGAAGAAACACCGAGAGGCGCCAGAGTCCAAGGTGAAGGAAAGCGAAGCCGAGGGGTCTGGCGACGGAACGACGGCGGAAGCACCAAGACTACACAAAGCAGGGGATCCTATCCCTGACGCAGCAGGGGAGGCTAATCTAGGCACACCTACACTAGGCAACAATGAGTAATAAGTCGAAAGCACACTAGAGTCATCAGCATACATCACATGCAGAGCAGAAACAATGGCATCCATGTCCATATCAAAGATCTGAATCTGACGACTAAGCAAACTGTGCCAGTCCGGGAGGTCTGGCGACGGGCCGAAACGCTGACGAAAGAGGTCGTCCAGGCGACGAAAGCAGCGGGGAGTGGAGTGACCGATCTTACCGCAAACGAAACCGCGGCGAGGACCGGTCTGGATCTGGTACTGACAACGCCCGCCGGCAGAGGCACCACGCGGCACACCACCACGCGCCCGTCCACCGCCAGCGCCGGGCCACCCTAACGGGAGAACACTCGTCTGCCGCGTCTGCGACGGCTGCTGCGGCTGCTGCGAAGGCTGCGACTGCGGTGGCTGCTGCGGCTGCTGCAACTGCAGGGGCGACGACTCAGCTGGACTGGGCAGGGTCCCCTCGTCCGCTCCAGCACCAGGCGACCCGACCCCACCACTACCCCCGCCCGCACCCCGCCGCCCCCTCCGCCGCGCCCAGCCTTGGGGCGGCGGCCCTTCCCAGAACGGGCCTGCGCTGCAGCAGCAGTCTCAGCCACTGCGGCAGAGCCGTCGGAGAAAGTACACTGAGCGGGGGCACAACCCTGAAAGATAGGGACCGGCACGACACCGCTCGCCTGGGCGATGGAGCGGTGACGGGTCTCTATCACAGTCAGGGTGTCGACAAAGTCAGTGAGGGTGAGGTCTGCGGGGTGAACACTAAGGAAGCGGTCGCGGGCGACAGCAAGGCGGTCAGGGAGGCGGGTGGCAAGCAGGTAGAGGGTAGAGGTAATGGGCGGCTGGTGGGCTCTAAGCTGTGCGTCAGTGCATGCGGCGCGCCAGGTCTCCTCTATCGAGCGCAGGTGGGCAGCGAGGTCAGAGACAGTGGGGAACGAAGCAAGGTCAGGAAAGAGCAGCGGGAGGATCAGGCGACCCACCGAGGCAGCCGGAGGGGTGGAATAGCGCTTGATGACAGCATCTAAGTATGCCTGAGCAGTAGTGAGGGACCTAAAGCGAGGACGCTCGGACGGGGGGAGGGCGTTGCTAATGGCAAGCTGGGCGACAGCATCGCGAGAAAGCCAGACAGAGCGCGCACGGGCAGTGGCAGCAGTAGACTCACGCTCAGTGGGTGTGGGGTCAGCGGGCAGAATAGCAGGAGGGTCTGGGCAGGGGAGCGTACCGTCAAGGTGTGCGGAAAGCGGTTCACCATCCTGCCGCTGGCCAGTGAGTTGGCGGCGGAGGTCGGCAAGCCACGCCTCGAACTCTAGGGGCTGACCTTCAGCGTCGAAGCGAAGCTCCGCCGCCATCAGGAACAGTCCAGTGCTGTGCAGGGCGGTGCAGTGCGGTGCAGTGCGGTACTGTGCGGTACAGTGCGGTGCAGTGCGGTGCAGTGCGGTACAGTGCGGTGCAGTGCGGTGCAGGGCGGCACGGAGCAGGGCGGGGTGGGGGGGGGGGGGGGGGGGGGGGGGGGGGGAACCGTACCAGTGAGGAGGACGGGGCCGGTGCTGGCCCGACGGGCCCGGGCGGGCGCGACGGGGCCGGGCTGATGCGACAGGGCCGGGACGGGGCGACGGGGCCGAGCGGGCGCGACGGGGCCGGGCTGGCGCGACGGGGCCGGGCGAGTGCGGCAGGGCCGGGCCGGTGCGACGGGGCCGGGCGAGCGGGACGGCGGCCGGGCTGGTGCGACGGGGCCGGGCGGCTGTGACGGGGCCGGGCAGGGTGCGACGGGGCCGGGCGGGTGCGACGGGGCCGGGCGGCTGCGACGGGGTCGGGCGAGCGCGACGGGCCGGGCAGGGTGCGACGGCGCCGGGTGGGCGTGACGGGGCCGGGCGGCGGCGACGGGTACGACGCGGCCCAGGAGGGGCGCTACGGGGCCCAGGAGGGGCACGACGGGGGCCCAGGAGAGGCGCTACGAAGCCCAGGAGGGGCGCGACGAGGCCCAGGAGGGGCGCTACGGGGCCTGGGAGGGGCGCGACGGGGCCCAGGAGGGGCGCTACAGGGCCCAAGGAGGGCGCGACGGGGCCCAGGAGGGGCGCTACGGGGCCCAGGAGGGGCGCTACGGGGCCTGGAAGGAGCGCGACGGGGCCCAGGAGGGGCGCGACAGAGCCCAGGAGGGGCGCGACGAGGCCTGGGAGGAGCGCGACGGGGCCCAGGGGGGGCGCTAGGGGGCCTGGGAGGAGCGCGACAGGGCCTGGGAGGGGCGCGACGGGGCCTGGGAGAGCGTTACAGGGCCCAGGAGGGGCGCTGCGAAGCCCAGGAGGGGCGCGACGAGGCCCAGGAGGGGCGCTAGGGGGCCTGGGAGGAGCGCGACGGGGCCTGGGAGGAGCGCGACGGGGCCCAGGAGGGGCGCTAGGGGGCATGAGCGGAAGCGGTAGGTGGGGGGGGGGGATCCTACCTACGCGTGATACCATATCAGAATAATTGAATAAAGGTAAAGTGAGAGTACACACAAATATATCTAAGTTTTGTATCCTCTAAGAGGTGACTCTATACAGTCTATACAAACATGACAAATACACATGTTTGACACACAGTGCCGCTGATGATCTTTAGGCGCAAGCGCCTTCGTAAAGATATCAGCCGTGTTGGCACCTGAGGCCAAGTGTACTACGCGAGCCTGACGTCGCTGCTGTAGCTCACGCAGGAGGAAGTACCGCAGCTGAATGTGCTTTGCTCTGCCCTCGAGTCGAGGCTCCTGACACAGGAGGATCATGGCCCTGTTGTCAGCGAACAGGACCGGGGCAGAGCTAGGCCGCTCACCTAAGTCAGTGAGCAAGAAGGTCAGCCAGCGGAGCTCCTGTGCCGCCATGGCACCAGCGTAGATCTCAGCCTCACAGCTGGACTGCGCAGCAGACGAGGAGCGGGTAGCTCTCCACGAGACGGCACCTGAGCCAAGGCTGAAGCAGTAGCCCTGGGTAGACCTGAGTGTCTCAGCGTCGTCTGCCCACGAAGCGTCTGTGTGTCCAGTAAGGACCACTGGCCTGCGTCCTCCTAGCACTAACCCCATGCCCGATGTACTAGCAAGATAACGCAGAACCCTCTTAGCGGCAGACCAGTGCTGCGGTCAGTGTCTGCCTGTGGCCACAAAGCGAGCCAGGATGCTGAGAGGGTATGCGAGATCTAGGCGAGTGCAAGTCATCAGGTACATGAGGCAACCCACCAGCTCTGCGTAGGGGCCGCTGGGCTCTACCAACTCCTCCGACACTGGAGCGGAGAGTCTGTGGTCTACAGGCAGAGGGGTGGGCTGTGCAGAGGAGAACTGAAGGCTGAACCTCTGAAGGACCTGGCGCACCAAGTGTGACTGGGTCAGGGTGATGGTGCGCGCAGCTCTGTCCCTGGAGATCTGCAAGCCAAGGTAACGGCGCAGTTCTCCAAGGTCAGTGCACGTGTGTCTCTTCAGCAGCTCTGCCTTCACGGAGGCCAGTGCGTCCCTGTCAGCTGTGGCAAAGACCAGGTCGTCGACGTAAACAAGGATGTAGAACGGAGTCTGGCCAGCACGAACGAAGAGTGAAGGGTCTGCGGAAGACGGAAAGAACTGCAGGTCAGCAAGCGTAGCACGGAGAGTGTCGTGCCACTCATGGGGAGCCGTAGACGGGGCGCCGCAGGAGCCACTGGGTCCCAGGAGGGAAGGTGCCAGTGAAGACCTGAGGGCGCCGCAGGTAGACCTGCTCGTGTAGGCTGCCCTGAAGGAAGGCAGTGGAGAAGTCGAGGGAGTGAAGCTCGTAGTCACGCTGAGCAGCTAGGTGTAACAGAACCCGAAGAGTAGTCATCTTCGGGGTCGGAGCGAAGGTCTGGAAGAATTCCACCCCCTCGCGCTGACTGAAGCTCTAGCGACATAGCACGCCTTGAAGACAGGCGGCTCTCCAGGAGGGAGCTTCACCTTGAAGAGCCAGCGGCCATCGACTACGTTCACCCCAGGTGGGGGAACTGCGTCGACGAAGGTGCCGGTGGATCTCCAAGATGCCATCTCCTGCTCTATGGCAGCTATCCACTGCGAGGCCCAGGGTCCCGAAGTCGCCTCAGCGTAAGTGGAGGGGTCGGGATGTCAAAGCGTCTGGGTCACCCTCAGGGACTAGCAGCATGGAACAGAGATGGGGAGCAGCCTCGGAGAGGAAAGCAAGCTCGAACTGGCGGTCCTCCAGGACGTCACTGCCAAGGGCAGGAGCACCCCCGACAGACGGAGGACAGGCAGGGTCAGAGACCAGAGCGGAGGCGTAGTCAAGGCGGCGGGTAGAGGCGAAGTCAGCGACAGCAGCGACAAGAGCGTCAAGGCACGAGGTCGAAACAGACGGGTCGGTAACGAGAGAGGCAAGGACCCGAGGAACAAGGGGACGAGCGGCACGAAGGTAGTCAGACAGCGGGGGGGGTGCAACAACAAGGGAGGACGGGGGAGGCGACGGCAGAAGGGGAGGACGAGACACGTGGGACCGAAGCAACATAGGGTGGGAGCGCAAGACAGGCGAGGCAGGACGAGCACGGGAGGGACGGTGAGACCAGACGTGCGACGGAGGAGTCGGGTCAGGAGACAGAGGAGGGGACACAGGAGGGGAACGAGGGGGGAGACGGGCCGGGGACGAGTCCGGCGGAGGGAAGACAGGGCCGTAGACAGGAAGAGGAGGAGACGGCCGGGGAGGAACCGACGCAGGGTCGGGGGACGGAAGGCCGAGCAGGCGAAGGGCGGACACCGGCGGGACTGCTGCTGCGGCGGCACAACGGCGACACCTGGACCGCAAGCTGCTCCTCGGCTACCACCGGCACGCTCCACACCCGCACCCCTAGAGGGACCACCCTCAGGGCAACCGGGACGAGCACCCCCAGAGTCAGCGAACGGGTGCTGCGGCGGCGGCGGCGGCGGCAGCGACAACGACGGCTGCAGCGGCGGCAGAGGCGGTGGAGGGGGGACTGGGGAGGGGACGCCAGGGGAGGGGCGGCCGGCAAGGATCGAACAGGAGGGCCACCAGAGTCAGAAGACTCCTCAACCGAGTCCACCGACGGAAGGGGGGTGACGTGGGACACACCAGAGGGGGCGGGACGGGGAGGAGGAGGAGGAGGGGCAGGTACTACCGGGGAAGGAGTGACCAGGAACAGGGGGGGGGTAACCGGGGGACCACGGTGGGGAAGCGACGGTAGTAGGAGACGGACTCGTCAAAGGTGACGTCACGAGAGTGAAAGAAGCGGTGAGACGGCGGGTGGTAAAAGTGCCAGTCGGACGCGTCAAGGGGAAAACCGAGGAAGACGTAGGGAAGGGGGCGGGCAGTGAGCTTGTCCGTGCCAGAGGCACGAACGTGAGCAAGGCAGCCCCAGACGTGGAACGCAGACGCGTCACGAGGAGACCCAGTCCAAAGACGAGTCGGCGAAACCTGCGGCTGCTGAGGGTGCGGCCACAAGTTAAGCTGGTGAGAAGCGTAGCGCACAGCGAACGGCCACAGAAAATGGGGTGCACCGGCATGGACCATGGAGGTGCGAGCGACCTCCATGACCAAGCCGATGCGTCGCTCAGCGACCCCATTCTGCTGTGGGGAGTCCGGTAGGGTGAAGGTCTGGGTGATGCCCTCCGCACGACAAAAGCGACCAAGGACACCTGAGGCAAACTCGCCACCACGGTCTGAGTGAAGACGCAAGACAGGGAGACCGCGGTGGACACGCGCAGAGACAAGCCAGGGGATGAGGGCGCCAGGCACGTCGGCCTTGCGCTCCAGGGGAAAGACTGTGGTGTAACGAGTGAAGTCGTCGACAAGCACAAGGAAGTAGCGCTCGCGACGCGGCCCAGGGACGGGGGCGGGGCCCCAGACGTCCAGGTGCAGGGTCTGCAGCGGCGCGGCGGTAAGGGGAACGAGGAGGAGTGAGGGGCACGGCGAAGCCGACCCTCGACACAAGGCGTGCAAGGTGGAGCTGGGGAGGAGGGAAACGCGGGGAGTGAACCTGGGAGACCAAGGACAAGACCGTGCTGGGACATGTGACGCAGACGCGGGAGCGCAGGGTGACCTAGGCGGTGGTGCCACAGGAGGGTCCGGGTGAGTGAGGGAGCGACAGGAGCAGGCAGCAGCAACCTGGGTAGACACAGCCACCTGAGGGGGCGCTCCAGCCGGGGGGGCACGGTGTCCAGAGTGAACAGGCCGGACACCGGGTCCCGGGGGAACGTGGACAAGGGGGCACCAGTGGCGGCCTCGGTACAGACAGCATACCGCTCGTGACCAGGGAACGTAGTGGTGACGCCAAGGTCCTGGAGACAGCCGACACCAACTAGGTTCCTGGAGAACGAGGGGATATGCAGACCTGTGAGAGAGCCGAAGGAACCGCCGGACAGGGAAGGGTGGTGGAACTGCGGGCGACTACCGGATCGCCGGAGGGGTCAGCAAGAGAGACGGCAACTGGGACAGGAAGCGGCGTCAGGGTGGTGGAGTCGCGGAAGAAACACCGAGAAGCGCCAGAGTCCAAGGTGAAGGAAAGCGAAGCTGAGGCGTCTGGCAACGGAACGACGGCGGAAGCACCAAGACTACACAAAGCAGGGGATCCTACGCCTGACGCATCAGGGGAGGCTAAGCTAGGCACACCTACACTAGGCAACAGTGAGTAATAAGCGGGAAGCACACTAGAGTCATCAGCATACATCACATGCAGAGCAGAAACAATGGCATCCATGTCCATATCAAAAATCTGAATCTTACGACTAAGCAAACTGTGCCAGTCGGGGAGGTATGGCGACGGGCCGAAGCGCTGACGAAAGAGGTCGTCCAGGCGACGAAAACAGCGGGGAGTGGAGTGACCGAGCCTACCGCAAACGAAACCGCGGCGAGGACCGGTCTGGATCTGGTACTGACAACGCCCGCCGCCAGAGCCACCATTCGGCACACCACCACGCGCCCGGCCACCGCCAGCGCCGGGCCACCCGGGCGGGAGGACACTCGGCTGCCGCGTCTGCGACGACTGCTGCGGCTGCTGCGAAGGCTGCGACTGCGGCGACTGCTGCGGCTGCTGCAACTGCAGGGGCGACGGCTCAGCTGGACTGGGCAGGGTCCCTCGTCCGCTCCAGCACCAGACGACCCGACCCCACCACTACCCCCTCCCGCACCCCCGCCGCCGCCGCCGCCGCGCCCAACCTTGGGGCGGCGACCCTTCCCCGAACGAAACTGCGCTGTAGCAGCAGTCTCAGCCACTGCGGCAGAGCCGTCGGAGAAGGTACACTGGGCGGGGGCACAACCCTGAAAGATAGGGACCGGCACGACACCGCTCGCCTGGGCGATGGAGCGGTGACGGGTCTCGATCACAGTCAGGGTGTCTACAAAGTCAGTAAGGGTGAGGTCTGCGGTGTGAATGCTAAGGAAGCGGTCGCGGGCGACAGCAAGGCGGTCAGGGAGGCGGGTGGCAAGCAGGTAGAGGGTAGAGGTAATGGGCGGCTGGTGGGCTCTAAGCTGTGCATCAGTGCAGGCTGCACGCCAGGTCTCATCTATCGAGCGCAGGTGGGCAGCGAGGTCAGAGACAGTGGGGAAAGATGCAAGGTCAGGAAAGAGCATCGGGAGGATCAGGCGACCCACCGAGACAGCCGGAGGGGTGGCATAGCGCTGGATGACAGCATCTAAGTATGCCTGAGCAGTGGTGAGAGACCTAAAGCGAGGGCGCTCGGGCGGGGGAAGGGCGTTGCTGATGGCAAGCTGGGCGACAGCATCGCGAGAAAGCCAGACAGAGCGCGCACGGGCAGTGGCAGCAGTGGACTCGCGCTCAGTGGGTGTGGAGTCAGCGGGCAGAATAGCAGGGGGGTCTGGGCAGGGGAGCGTACCGTCAAGGTGTGCGGAGAGCGGTTCACCATCCTGCCGCTGGCCAGTGAGTTGGCGACGGAGGTCGGCAAGCCACGCCTCGAACTCCAGAGGCTGGCCTTCAGCGTCGAAGCGAAGCTCCGCCGCCATCAGGAACAGGGCAGTGCGGTGTAGGGCAGTGCAGCAAGGTGGAGTGCGGTGCCGTGCGGTATAGTGCGATGCAGTGCGGTGCAGTGCGGTGTAGGGCGGTGCAGTGCGGTGCCAGGCAGTACAGGGTGGTGCGGGGCGGTGCAGTGCGGGGCAGTACGGTGCAGGGCAGTGCACTGCGGGGGGGGAACCGTACCAGTGAGGAGGACCGGGGCCGGGCGGGCGCGACGGGGCCGGGCGGGCACGACGGGGCCGGGCTGGTGCGACTGGGCCGGGCAGGTGCGTCGGGGCCGGGCTGGTGCGACGGTGCGGGCCGGTGCGACGGGGCCGGGCGAGCAGGACGGTGGCCCAGGAGGGGCGCACCGGGGCTGGGCGGCTGCGACGGGGCCGGACTTGTGCGACGGGGCCGGGCGGCTGCGACGGGGCCGGGCAGGGGCGACGAGGCCGGGCGGGCGTGACGGGGCCGGGCTGGTGCGACGGGGCCGGGCTGGGGTGACGGGGCCGGGCGAGCGCGACGGGGCCTGAAGGCGTGACGGGGCCCAGAAAGGGGGGGGCTCGGCGCGTCCCAGGAGGGGCGCTACGGGGCCCAGGAGGGGCACGACGGGGGCCCAGGAGGGGCGCTACAGGGGCCCAGGAGGGGCGCGACGAGGCCCAGGAGGGGCGCTACGGGGCCTAGGAGGGGCGCGACGGGCCTGGGAGGGGCGCGACGGGGCCCAGGAGGGGCGCTACAGGGCCCAGGGAGGGCGCGACGGGGCCCAGGAGGGGCGCTACGGGGCCCAGGAGGGGCGTGACGAGGCCCAGGAGGGGCGCTACAGAGCCCAGGAGGGGCGCGACGGGGCCTGGGAGGGGCGCGACGGGGCCCAGGAGGGGCGCTACAGGGCCCAGGAAGGGCGCGACGGGGCCCAGGAGGGGCGCTACGGGGCCCAGGAGGGGCGCGACGGGGCCCAGGAGGGGCGCTACGGAGCCCAGGAGGGCGCGACGAGGCCCAGGAGGGGCGCTACAAGGCCTAGGAGGGGCGCGACGGGGCCTGGGAGGGGCACGACGGGGCCCAGTGAGGGGTGCGACGGGGCCCAGGAGGGGCGCTACAGGGCCAGGATGGGGCGCGACGGGGCTAGGGGGGGTCGCGACGGGGCTAGGGGCTAGAGGGGTGAGCGGAAGCGGTAGGTGGGGGGGATCCTACCTACGTGTGATACCATATCAAAATTGAGAAGTGAATGTTACATAGAGTGAGAGTACACACAGATATACCTACGTGTTGTACTCTCTAAGAGGCGACCCTATACAGTCTATACAAACATGACATATACACATGTTTGACACCCAGGACCACTTTTCGGAATATTCCCGTTTCATAGGTATTTGCGTTCCATCTTTCTCAACTACATAAAACCAGCTGGCATCTACAATTTACTTCGCAGATTCGAGCTTGTATGAAAATCTGCTTGTCTGAAAAGAGGTTAAAAACACGCCCCTGAAACTTAGGAAGCTGAATCTCACTTCACACTTCGCGGAATCGCACTGAAACATTTCGCGTCAAAAATCGCAACACTGTAGCTCGCGGATCTGGGAAGAGGCTGCTTGGGAAGAGGCTTGTAGAAACACGCTCTAAGGACACATCGTTCAAAATGTGTAAAGATGTGAAGTTTAAAGCGAGAAGGTATAATAATGACCCCCAGTTCGAGTTGGACCCAACTCGTAATGGTTCGGATCAAGAGTATATTGGTTGGAACCTTGTGAGGCGTGTTTTTTTTTTCCCCCGACAGTTCCTAGATGGCCGACCCTTGGCGAAAAGATTACAAACGGACATTTTGCATGATTGTCGCATAACACAAATCACTCGCTACGCTGCGACAAAACTAGCTGCGGAACTAAAATTTGGAAGCCAAGGCACACCCTTCCTCGTCAGATGTCACTTCCAAGCCCTGCAAAGCGAAACATTTCACCAAAGACACAGTGCAAAATACCAGAGAAAGAGAGTGAGCGAGCGAAAGCATTTTACATGAGTAAAGACAGATACGCGCGAGAGGTGTGGAGAGAGGGAGATATGGCGGACGGAGCGACGGCGAGCGAGTGGCGCGGCGGGAAGGGAGTGTCATGGCGAGATGCTCGCTCCTCCTCTCTCTCTCTCTCCCGCTGCGCCTCTCTCTCCCTATTCTTACCTGCGCCTCTCTCCTTCTAACCGCGCTACTGTCCTCCACGCCGCGTCACTCTCTCTCTCTCTCTCTCTCTCTCTCTCTCTCTCTCTCTCTCTCTCTCTCTCTCTCTCTCTCTCTCTCTCTCTCGCTCTCTATCGCTCTCTATCTCTCCCTCTCTCGCTGCGTCTCTCCCTCTCTCACCCGCGTTTCTCCCTCGCTCGCCCACGTCTCTCACTCTCTCACTGCGTTTCTCCCTCTCTCCCCGAGTCTCTCTCTCTATCGCCGCGTCTCACCCCTCCCCGCGTCTCTCCCGCTCTTGCCACGTCTCTCCATCTCTGGCCTAGTCTCTCCCGCTCACGCCGCGTCTCCCTCTCTCTCTCTCTCGCCCGCGTTTCTCCCTATCTCGTCCGCGTTTCTACCTCTCTCGCCCACGTCTCTCCCTCTCTCGCCGCGTTTTCCCTCTCTCGCCCGCGTTTTTCCCTCTCTCGCCCACGTCTCTCCCTCTCTCGCTGCGTTTCTCCCTCTCTCCCCGAGTCTCTCTCTCTATCGTCGCGTCTCACCCTTTCGCCCCGCGTCTCTCCCTCTCTCGCCACGTCCCGATCCGTCTCTGGCCTCGTCTCGCCTGCTCACGCCGCGTCTCCCTCTCTCTTTCTCGCCCGCGTTTCTCCCTATCTCGCCCGCGTTTCTCCCTCTCTCGCCCACGTCTCTCCCTCTCTCGCCACGTCTCGATCCGTCTCTGGCCTCGTCTCTCCTGCTCACGCCGCGTCTCCCTCTCTCTCTCTTGCCCGCGTTTCTCCCTATCTCGCCCGCGTTTCTCCCTCTCTCGCTCATGTCTCTCCCTCTCACGCCCGCGTTTCTCCCTATCTCGCCCACGTTTCTCCCTCTCTCGCCCACGTCTCTCCCTCTTTTGCCGCGTTTCTCCCCTTCTCCCCGCTTCTCTCTCTCTCGCTATCGCCGCGTCTCATCCTTTCTCCCCGCGTTTCTCCCTCTCTCCCCGCGTCTCTCTCTCTATTGTCGTGCCTCACCCTTTCTTGCCGCGTCTCTCCCTCGCTATCCGCGTCTCTCCCTCTCTATCTCTCCCGCAGCGCCACACTCTCTCTCACAGTCCCTCGGCACTAAGTTTCTATGCGGTGGGCAGCTAGCGGAACTAGCTTGATTTCTCGGCGATTGTTTGCTAGCGGGCTGTCACTTTGCGTCGGGAGGGTAGTGAATCCTCGGCAATTGTGAACCCAGTGTTAAAGTAGGAACTAAGCAGTAGGCAGGAACAAGGCCGCCATGAATGTGGCGGCGGGTTTAGCTAGGAGAGTAGGCGAGAGTGTCGAGAGAAAAGAGAATTGACTAGGAAGAGAGAGGAGTACAAGGAGGGGTTTGTACCCTCTACAGAAAGGTTCAATAACAACCTACTAAGCCTATATTAAATTATAATGCATATAATTTTAACTCCCAACTTGAAAAACAAGTTGGGCCCATCTCCATCCGAGAGCCCCAACCCGTCACTTGCACTCGCCGTGCTAGTGTCGCATCAAGAAGTGCTACCCTAGACAAGGATTCGTTATGAGATTTGCGTGTCGCGCACTTCGCCCTACGATAAACATTTTAGCGGGATGCAATTAGCTTTGAGCTGAAATTTCGATCTTCTACCCCCGCCATTTTGGAACAGTAATTTGTTGGGGCGTGGGCTCCAACTTGAGTCGCTCAGAGGGAGCCCTCTTTCAAGTTAGAACTGTCAACTTATACATATTATCTATGTAGAAGTTATAGGCTAGACTGAGGTATGCTTCTAGTGAGTACAACCAACTAGTATTTGTTCTAGGTTTCCACCTCTAGTAATTATTCGTTTCTACGTTAACATGGTATCACGCTTAGGTTAGGATCCCCCGCCTACCGCTTCCGCCCGTCGCGCCTCCTAGGCCCCGTCGCGCCCCCTAGGCCCCGTCGCGCCCCCCCTGGGCCCCGTCGCGCTCGTTAGGCCCCGTCGCGCCCCCCCTGGGCCCCGTCGTGCCCGCTGGGCCCCGTCGCGCCTCCTTGGCCCCGTCGCGCTCCCCCTGGGCCCCGTCGCACCCGCTGGGCCCCGTCGCGACCCCTAGGCCCTAACGCGCCCCCGCTGGGCCCCGTTGCGCCTCCTAGGCCCCGTCGCGCCCCCCATGGGCCCCATCGAGCCCGCTGAGCCCCGTCGTGCCTCCTAGGCATCGTCGCGCCTCCTAAGCCCCGTCGCGTCCCCCCCCTCTGGGCCCCGTCGCGCCCGTTCGGCCCCGTCGCGCCCCTCCTAGGCCCTGTCGTGCCCGCTGGGCCCCGTCGCGCCTCCTAGGCCCCGTCGCGCCCCCTCTGGGCACCGTCGCGCCCGCTGGGCCCTGTCGCGCCTCCTAGGCCCCGTCGCACCCGCTGGGCCCCTTCGCGCTTCCTAGGCCCCGTCGCGCCTGCTAGGCCCCGTCGCGCCCCCCCTGGGCCCCGTCGTGCCCGCTGGTCCCCGTCGCGCCTCCTCGGCCCCGTCGCGCCCCCCTGGGCCCCGTCGTGCCCGCTGGGCCCCGTCGCGCCCCTTAGGCCTCGTCGCGCCCGCTGGCCCCTGTCGCGCCTGCTGTTAGCGCTCGCCTGCCTGGCCTCCTAGTGCCGCTCGGCCTCCTCCTAGTGCCGCCCGGCCCCTTCCTAGCGCCGCCCGGCCTCTCCTCAGCGCTGCCCGGCCCCTCCTCGTGCCCGACCGGCCCCAGCAGCACCAGCCTGGCCCCTCCCAGCACCAGCCCGGCCCCAGAGCACCTGCCCGCCTCCCCTGCTCGGCCTGCCGTGTCCTCTCGGGCCCTGTGTCTTCTGCTCGCCTGCGCTGGGACGCCTAGCTGCTGCCCTACTGGAGAGTGCTGCCGCCGTGTCCCCGCGCCGCTGTGCTCCTGTGCCGCTGAGGAGCTGTGCTGCTGTGCCGCTGTGTCGCTGAGGAGCTGTGCCGCTGACCCTGCACGATGGCTGACTTTGTGCTCCGCCTGGACGCTGAGGGCCACGCGGTTGACTTCGCCGCCTGGCTCTCCGATCTCCGCCGCCAGCTTACAGGTCAGCGCCAGGATGGCCACTCTCTGGTTGTCCATGCTGATGGCTTGCTCCCCCGTCCCCCTGCACCTACTCCCCTCCCTGCTGACCCCTCCTCTGATGACCGTGAGGCTTTCTCTACTGCTGCGCTGGCCTGTGCGGTCTGGGACTCACGCGATGCAGTAGCTCAGGTTGCTATTAGTCACGCCCTCCCTGTGTCTGAGCGCTCGCGTTTTGCTACTGTTGAAACGGCCAAAGCTTATTTAGACGCCGTTATTGCTCGCTATTCCACCCCTGCCTCCGCTTCTGCTGGCCGCTTGCTCTTTCCGATGCTGTTCCCAGACCTGGCTGCCTTCCCTACTGTCGCAGACTTTGCCACTCATTTGCGTGCCCTAGAGACTCGCTATCGCACTGCCAGCACTGCTGCCCAGCTCACTGCGCTCCCCCCTCCTTTCTGCATGACGCTCTATTTTATCGCTATGCGCCTGCCAGACCGCCTCGCTAGTGCTCGCGACCACTTTCTTAGCCAGCACCCGGGTGACCTCACCCTGATCGCCTTTGTCGACACCCTCACTGAGATCGAGACTCGCCAGCGCACTATCGCTCAGTCGAGCGGTGCGCCGGCAGTCTCTATCTTTCACGGCTGTGCCCCATCCCAGTGCACGTTCACTGACGTTTCGGCTGCGGTCGCCACGGCGACCCCTCTTACCGAGACGGCTGCTGCTGTCCACCCGCAGCAGCGCTCGCGTCGCGGTGGCCGTGGCCGCCAGGGAGGTAGGGGTGGTGACGCAGGTGGTAGTGGTCGTGGTGGTGGTGACGGTAGTCCGCCTGAGGGGACTACCACCGGTGGGCAGGAGCAGCAGCCCCAGCAGCAGCAGGACCAGCCCCAGCCGCAGCCGCCGTCCCAGCAGCACCCGCCGCAGCCGTGGGCTCGTCTCCCGCCTGGTTGGCCCGGCACCTCCGGAGGCGGTGGCCGTGGTGGCGGCCCGCGCAGCTTGGCGTCTACCAGCGGCTCCAGTGCTGTGACCTGCCAGTACCAGCTTCAGACCGGGCCTCTCCGCGGCACTCTGTGCCGCCGCCCGCACCCGACCGCCCGCTGTTTCCGCCGCCTCGACGATCTTTTTCGTCGTCGCTTTGGCCCGGCCCCGGACCTCCCTGACTGGCACAGCCTACTCCGCCAGGGCGTGCCGATCTTTGAGTTAGACATGGATCAGATAGGTGCTGCTTTGCATGCTTTGTATGCTGACGCTTCTAGTGTTGCTGGATCTTACTACCCTGTGTACTCTAGTTTAGGTGTTTCACCCTTGTGTAGCTTAGCTTCCCCTGCTGCGACAGGCGTAGGACTGCCTAGGTTGCCTAGTCTAGTCGCTGCACCGGCTCCGTCCCCGGCCTCCGCCACTGCGTCGCTGTCCTTCACTCTCGACTCTGGTGCTTCTGCCTGCTTCTTCCGCGACCGTTCCACGCTCACGCCGCTTGCTGCACCTGCTGTTGTCTCTCTCGCTGACCCCTCTGCGGGTCCGGTCGTCGCGCGCAGTTCTACGTCCCTTCCTTGTCCGGCAGTTCCCTCGGGCTCCCTTACTGGCCTCCACGTTCCCTCGTTCTCCAGGAACCTGGTTGGTGTCGGCTGTCTCCAGGACCTCGGCGTCACCACCACGTTCCCCGGGCACGAGCGGTTCGCTGTCTGTTCTGAGGCTGTCTCAGGTTCCCCCCTTGCGACGTTCCCCCGGGACCCGGTGTCCGGTCTGTTTACCCTACACACCGCTTCCCCCCCGGTTGGTGCGTCCTCCCAGGTCGCTGCAGCTTGCTCGTGTCGGTCCCTCACTCACCCCTCCCTTCTCTGGCACCACCGCTTAGGTCACCCTGCTCTCCCGCGTCTGCGTCACATGTCCCAGCACGGTCTTGTCTTAGGTCTCCCCGCGTCGCTCCCTGCCCTTCCTCCCTCGACTGCGCCACCGTGCACGCCTTGCGTCGAGGGTCGGCTCCGCCGTGCTCCTCACTCCTCCTCGCTGCGTCCTGCTACTGCCCCCCTTCAGACCCTGCACTTGGACGTTTGGGGCCCTGCCCCCGTCCCCGGACCGCGCGGTGAGCGCTACTTCCTTGTGCTCGTCGACGACTACACGCGCTACACCACGGTGTTTCCCCTGGAGCGGAAGGCCGACGTGCCCGACGTTCTTCTCCCGTGGGTTGTGGCTGCGCGTCTCCACCGCGGTCTCCCCGTGTTGTGTCTCCACTCCGACCGTGGCGGCGAGTTCGCCTCTGGTCGGCTTGGACAGTTCTGTCGTGCGGAGGGCATCACCCAGTCGTACACGTTGCCGGACTCGCCACAGCAGAATGGGGTTGCTGAGCGCCGCATCGGCTTGGTCATGGAGGTCGCCCGTACCTCCATGATCCATGCCGATGCCCCCCATTTTCTGTGGCCGTTCGCTGTTCGCTACGCGGCTCACCAGCTTAACCTGTGGCCACGCTCCCAGCGGCCGCAGGTTTCGCCGACCCTCCTTTGGACCGGGTCCCCCGGTGACGCGTCTGCGTTCCACGTCTGGGGCTGCCTTGCTCACGTTCGTGCCTCTGGCACGGACAAGCTCACTGCCCGCACTGTCCCCTGTGTCTTCCTCGGTTTCCCCCTGGACTCGTCTGACTGGCTTTTCTACCACCCGCCGTCTCACCGCTTCCTCCACTCTCGTGACGTCACCTTTGACGAGTCCGTCTCCTTCTACCGCCGCTTCCCTCACCGAGGTCTCCCAGTTGCCCCCCCCCTTTTCCTTGCTCCCTCTCCCCCGGTAGCCCCTGCCCCTCTCCCGCCTCGTCCTGCCCCGTCTGGTGTCTCCCACGTCACTCCCCTCCCGTCGGTTGTCCCCGTTGAGGAGTCTGCTGACTCTGGTGGTACCCCCGGTCCGTCCTTGCAGCGTCCCCCTTCCCCGGTGCCTCCGCCCCCACTGTCGCAGTCGCCGACCCCGCTGCCGCCGCCGTCGCCGTCGCCGCCGCAGCCGTCGCCGCTGTCGTCGCCGCCGCCGCCGCTGTCGCTGCCGCAGCCGTCGCCGCTGTCGCCGCCGCCGCAGCCGTTGCCGCCACTGCCGCCGCTGCTCTCGGCCCCTGGGGGTGCTGGTGTGGAGGAGGGTGTTCGTCCTGCGGCTTCTGGGGGTGCCGCTGGTGTTGGAGGGGGTTCTCGCTCTGGGGGTGTTGGTTCTGGGGGTGCTGCTGTTGAGTGTTCTGCCGACGGTCGTTCTGCCTCTGCTGGTCCGAGAGTTCCGGCCCAGCCGTCGTCGCCGCCGCAGCAGCCGTCGCCGCCGGTTTCCGCTCTCCGCCTGCTCGGCCTTCCCTCCCCGGACCGCGCGCCGGTGTCTCCCCCACCGCCTCCTGACCTTCCTGTCTACGGTCCTGTGTTCCCGCCGCCAGACTCGTCTCCGGCCCGTCTTCCTCCTCGTTCCCCTCCTGTGTCTCCTCCGCTGTCCCCTGACCCTACCCCTCCGTCTCACGTTTGGGCTCGCCGTCCCTCCCGTGCTCGTCCCGTCTCTCCTGTCCTGCCCACCCACCCTATGTTGCTCCGTTCCCACTCGTCTCGTCCTCCCCTCCTCCCGTCCCCTCCTCCCTCGTCCCTTGCTGTTGCACCTCCTCCGTTCTCTGACTACCTCCGTGCTGCTCGTCCCCTTGTCCCTCGGGTCCTTGCCTCTCTTGTTACCGACCCTGCTGTTCCTGTCTCGCGCCTTGACGCGCTTGTCGCTGCTGTCGCTGACTTCGCCTCTACCCGCCGCCTTGACTACGCTACCGCTCTGGTCTCTGACCCTGCCCGTCCTCTGTCCGTCGGGGGTGCTCCTGCCCTTGGCAGTGACGTCCTAGAGGACAGGCAGTACGAGCTGGCTTTCCTTTCCGAGGCTGCTCCCCATCTCTGCTCCATGCTGTTAGTCCCTGAGGGTGACCCAGACGCCTTCGACATCCCGACCCCTCGCACCTACGCTGAGGCCACCTCGGGACCTTGGGCCTCTCAGTGGATAGCTGCCATGGAGCAGGAGATGGCATCTTGGAGATCCACCGGCACTTACGTCGACGCAGTTCCCCCGCCTGGGGTGAACGTAGTCGATGGTCGGTGGCTCTTCAAGGTGAAGCGCCCCCCTGGAGAGCCGCCTGTCTTCAAGGCGCGCTACGTGGCCAGAGGTTTCAGTCAGCGCGAGGGGGTTGACTTCTTCCAGACCTTCGCCCCGACCCCGAAGATGACCACTCTTCGGGCGCTGCTACACGTAGCAGCACAGCGTGACTACGAGCTTCACTCCCTCGACTTCTCTACTGCCTTTCTTCAGGGCAGCCTACACGAGCAGGTCTACCTGCGCCGACCACAGGGCTTCACTGGTACCTTCCCTCCTGGGACCCAGTGGCTTCTCAGGCGCCCGGTCTACGGCCTGCGTCAGGCTCCCCGCGAGTGGCACGACACGCTACGTGCCACGTTAGCAGACCTGCAGTTCTTTCCGTCCTCTGCTGACCCTTCACTGTTTGTGCGTTCCGGCCAGACTCCGTTCTACATCCTTGTCTACGTAGACGACCTGGTCTTCGCTACTCCTGACAGGGACGCACTGGCCTCTGTGAAGGCTGAGCTGCTGAAGAGACACACCTGCACTGACCTTGGAGAGCTGCGTCGCTATCTTGGCCTGCAGATCTCTAGGGACAGAGCAGCACGCACCATCACTCTGACCCAGTCACACTTGGTGCGTCAGGTCCTTCAGAGGTTCGGTCTTCAGTTCTCCTCTGCACAGCCCACACCTCTACCCGTAGACCATGGGCTCTCTGCTCCCGTTCCTGAGGAGCCAGTAGAGCCCAGTGGCCCCTACGCAGAGCTGGTGGGTTGCCTCATGTACCTGATGACTTGCACTCGCCCAGATCTCGCATACCCTCTCAGCATCCTGGCTCGCTTTGTGGCTACAGGCAGACACCGACCTCAGCACTGGTCTGCCGCTAAGAGGGTTTTGCGTTATCTTGCTAGTACATCAGGCATGGGGTTAGTGCTAGGAGGACGCAGGCCAGTGGTCCTTACTGGGCACACAGACGCTTCTTGGGCAGACGACGCTGAGACGCTCAGGTCGTCGCAGGGCTACTGTTTCAGCCTTGGTTCGGGTGCTATCTCTTGGAGATCCACTCGCTCGTCGTCTGTGGCTCAGTCTAGCTGTGAGGCTGAGATCTACGCTGGTGCCATGGCGGCACAGGAGCTCCGCTGGCTGACCTTCTTGCTCACAGACTTAGGTGAGCGGCCTAGCTCTGCCCCGGTCCTGTACGCTGACAACAGGGCCATGATACTCCTGTGTCAGGAGCCTCGGCTTGAGGGCAGAGCGAAGCATATCCAGCTGCGGTACTTCCTCCTGCGCGAGCTACAGCAGCGCCGCCAGGCCCGCGTAGTTCACTTGGCCTCAGGTGCCAACACAGCTGATATCTTTACTAAGGCGCTTGCGCCTAAAGATCATCAGCGGCACTGTGTACAGCTTGGTCTTGTTCCTGTAGCTGCTCCCCTGTTAGGATCCTGATTGTGTACTCTCTATTATATATGCTTGTCAGACTGGCCTTGTGGCCTTACCTCCAGTGGCTGGACTAGTAGTGCCACCCTGGCTTGCTTCAGTTTTGGTTGTATTCTTGCTGACTGGTCTCCAGACCCCTGCCTCAGTGGTTGGACTAGTAGTGCCGCCCTGAGCTGTTTGCTTCTTGTTTAGTTTCACCCCTTGTCTAGCCTAGGGGGTGTGTCAACTTATACATATTATCTATGTAGAAGTTATAGGCTAGACTGAGGTATGCTTCTAGTGAGTACAACCAACTAGTATTTGTTCTAGGTTTCCACCTCTAGTAATATTCGTTTCTACGTTAACAAGAACGGCCTTCACTATTTTAACTTCTCGCTTTAAAGACAGCACTTACACTAAAAGGCATTATTGATTTGTGTTTTACTCATACTACAGGCTGAACTTTCAGAACTCACACACGCAAATCCCAAAACAGTATCGAGAACAAGCAAGAGGGAACCTAGAACTGAGCTCTTGAATCCAACGGACAGATACCTCCGAGGAGAGACATGAACAAATTGAGGCCTTTGAGGAAAGGCGGGATCTTCACAGGAGGTAGGGTGCAGTGGCTTTCGGAAGAAAGACAATCATCATGAGGGCACTGTTGGGCACACTTAAAAACGGTGCTTAGGGCCTTCATGATGGCTGGCTTCCCGAGTGTAGCCGGTTCAGGAGGGAGATGAGGGACGAGGGGGTCTGAGGTGAGGCTTGGGCGGAGGGTGAAAGAGCAGACTTCAGAGTCAACTCCCCCGACAAAGACTACCTTCAGGATGGCTGTCTACACCGACTGTAGACGAACCAGGAGGGAAGGAGGGAGGCCGAGGACTAGGCGGATTCGGATATGTGACATGTGATTCGGATTAGGTTGAGAACGGGGAAGGATATGTGATTCGGATTCAGGGAGAGGATCAGAGGGAAGGAGGGGAATCGAGGGAAGGGTCGGAAGCGCATGAGGGGTACTCGAGGTGATTGCTGCTGACTCGATTGGCTGCTGAGTCATGAGAGGACTCGGGAGGTTGAGAGTGCAGAGAGGAGAGGCGCGGTGAGTGAGGAGGTAAGCAAAAGCAGCAGACAGCCACGGAAGGATTGGGCGTCATAAGCTAAGCAGGATTCGGGCTGCTGCTGCTGCTGCTCCTCTTTACTGCTGCTGCTGCTGCAGCATGAGGCGCAGCTGGTGCTCCTTCTGCAGGTGCTGCAGGACCGCGGTGATGGTCGACAGCTCGCGCACCAGCGATACCAGCATATCCGCGCGCTGCTGCGCGTTCTCCAAGGAACCCGCGGAACCCGCGGAGTCCGCGGAGCCGGCGGAGACAGCGTCGGAGGTCGTGCCAGCGGCGGCGCAGCCAGATTCGCTGGCCGAAGCGCTGGGCGTGACGTGGCAGGCGGAGACGGAGCGCGACACGCTGCCGTACGACGACAACGGCGACGGCGGCGCCGCCAGAAACTCCGCGGCGGCTGACGCGGCGGCGGGCACGGCGGGAGCAGCGGGCGCGGGGAACACGGGTGGGAACGTTGGTGGCGACGGCACGAACTGAATCCCCTCGTCCTCTAGGGGGAAGAACGGGAAGGCGCTCTCGAGCGCAGCGGCGGAACCGGAATCGCAGGCGAAGGCGGAGTCGTGGGAGGGGGAGGCGGATACCGAAGCGGATGATGAGGAGAGGCCGAAGAGCTCCTCATCGGAGAGATTAAAGGCGTCGTCGAAGCGCGCCGAGTCGGACTTCTCGATCTCGTCGAAGAGAGCCGAATCGTCGGCCGACGGGCACTTCTCCATCTCCGGCCAGTCGAGCTCTGGGAGCTCCAGAATTGCACAGCTGTCGCCGCCGTTGTCACTGGCGACGTTGTCGCATGATGCGACGAGGAGGTCGTCGCCAGCGGAGAGAGTGGGGACAGAGGAGAGGGGAGAGGGAGAGGAGACAGGCGCGATCGGCGCCGCAGGTGCGCGAGCAGGAGCGGAAACGGGAGCGGGAACGGGAGCGGGAGCGGGAGCGGGGGTGGGGACAGCTGGCGCGACGGAGGGAGCGAGGGGAAGGAGCCCGGGCGCGGGGCATTCGGCGAAGAGCACGTTAGCGCCCGCGATCTCCAGCTGCACCCACTCGCTGCTGAACGTCTTCACTTCCGCGTCCGCGCCCGCGAGCTCCGCGGTAGATGCGCCGTTCGCCGCCGCCGCGAGGTTGCGCGCTGCGCGCAGCAGAGACTCCGCGGTCGCGCGGGAGACCACGACGGGGCGCATGTGGATGCCGCCGCCGACGGCGGTCGCCGCCGTGTGCGGGAAGTTGAGGCGGCGCTCCGCGCCGTGCGCGCCGTGCAGCATGAGCGCGGCGGTGTCGTAGACTCGCGCGGCCTCCTCCGCAGAGCTGTAGGACCCCAGCCACACGCGCGCGCGCGTGCGCGGCTCGCGGATCTCGCACACCCACTTGCCCCACGAGCGCTGCCGCACGCCCCGGTAGCGCTTGGCGGAGGGCTGGTTCGGGTGCTCGTTTTGAGAAGACGCGGCAACGGCGGCGGAGAGGGCGGGGGAGGAGGAGGGGGAAGAGGAGAAGACTCCGGAGAGGAAAGTGGAGTCAGAGGAAAGGCAGGGAGGGAGAGCAGCAGCTTGTGAGGGGACGACGCAAGACTCGTTAGAGACCTTGCGCTTGAGAGGGTTTGAAGATAGAAGAACGGAATCCATGGTGGCCATATTTCGAGTCGTCCGAGTCAAGTTGATGTGTTCCGTGCTCTCGTTTTGAAAGTACTTAAGTTGCTGCTGCTTGCTGCTCTCGCTCCCTGCCGATCCTTGGTTGATGGAGAAACTAGTCTGGTCGAAAGACGGTCTTGGATGGACGCTTGATTGCTATATCTGGATAAACAGAATGACGAGAAAGCGGGAGATAAATGGAGCGGTGGAAGTTCGGTGCTGCGTCGGCTTCGATCGAGGAGGTTGAGAGCGTTGAGGTAGGGTGGAGTGGGATTGGGTGCGAGTGAGGGGAATTTGGCGAGGGCAGCCGAGTCTAACTCCCTCCCTCACTCGGTTTTTCCAGATGACACGAATTGCCGAGATTCGACGCGGAGAGATGACCCGCACAGATCGAGCCACGTCGACACGGAGACGAAAAAAACGCGGTTCCCTCCAGAGCCTGCGACGCGGAGTCGTGCTGCCCAGGGCTGGGTTTTGGTGGGGGGCGCGGAAGGAGTGTCCGGGTGGGCACCGACCACGCAAGTGCCGCAGTCCCACGTGAACAGTTGCAGGACTTACCAGGCTGGCGTGGACTGGAAGCAGACGGCTAAACGCCAAACAGCACTGCCTGAGGAGAAAACTAACGGCACTGCAGATATGTAACGCTTCTAGCGACAAGGTACGGAAATTCGACGTCCGTCGTCTGAGATGCCAGTCGCGATTTGAAATTTTGACCGTGCGGAATAGCGGCGACCGGTACTATGACTTCGCGAGCGAGAATGCTGACGGTTTGCAGTCAAATGAGCTTCTGAAACAAGCAGCAAGTGCAACGCCGACAGAAGAACAGCGAAGGTACAGTTCCACCGACATTACGTGGCAATTGGCACTGTGGAGATCAAATGTGCACTATGCTGGACAATTATCCTGCCCAGTGGTCAATTTGCCTTGGCACGGCAGGTGGGTCCTTCTGCCCGAAAACGCGCACCAAAGTCTGTTCTTGACTGGCATCTGGTGTAGGTGAGAATTGGAAGTGGGGAAAACTGCAAAACTTCAGCACTGTCCAGAGCGCGTTACAGTAAGGGTGAGTATGACAATGAACGTTGATGAAGTTTATATATAACGATTGCTTGCTACTTCACGCTAAAAACGAGATTTCATGAGGTGCTTACACAAACACAATAATAGCTGCATTTTATAATAAGCCCCAAAGCCTTGGCTGTTTAGAGGAACACCGGTGGATTGTATAGATTGGTTGCATAGCCTTTATACCATAGACATGCAACTACATATCCTCCTATCCTCAAGTGCGGCCATTGCGATGCCACCGCCACGACTGCAACCGGAGCTTCACTATAAGCAGAGCAAGCAAGCGGAAGAAGATGAGCATGGCAACGAGGATGCACGCTTCCAGCCACCCACTCCCCGGTAACGGATTCCTCAGGCCCGATAGCTCAAGAGTAGCGGCACACGAGCACGTGTTGGCTGCGGTGCTGCTGCTCGTGTTGGAAGCGCTACAGTTGCCAGTGAACGATTCGGCAGAATCAAAGTTGATCCGCATTAGCAACTGAGGAAAGGAGAGTGTTCGATATTGGGGGGGAGGGGGAAGGGGGGAAGGGTGTTGGGCGTGAGTGTGGTTGAGTGCAGGGGTGGTGTAGGCAGGCCGGAGAAGGGTAGGTGTGAAGAGAAGGAGAGGGGTGAAGGAGAAAGGCGATGTATGCTATGCTAGTGTGGAACAACATATGAGGCAAGGTCGCATATAGGAGGGGGGAAGGTCGCAAATATGAATGCCTACAAGGTGAGCACTGAACAGAAAGGAGGGAGGAGGCAAACCTTGTCAACGCAAGTCGAGAAGGAGTGGTAGTGAAGTGGTCCTTGGTCCCACCCTCAAAGTGAGGAGAGTGTGTGTGATGGAGTGCAGGAGGAAGACCCACCTTGTTGATGCAAGCCGAGAGAAAGAGAGGTAGTGCGTCCATCCCACCCACACGTGAGGGGGAGTGGTTGATAGCGTGCATGAGCAAGTGTGCACGCAGGGGAAGTGTGCACGCAGGAGGTACAAGGGAGACGACCCACCTTGTTAACATAGGTTGAGAAAGAGAGGTACTGCGTCCACCCCACCCACGCCGGGGGATTGAGAGATAAGAAATGCACCACCATAACCGACAGCAGCTGCAGAATAGCCGCAATCGAAATCGCCTGTTTCACTGTAGACGTCGCAGTCCCCACCGCCATGCCTATAGATGATGCCACCATTGTATCGAGTACAAGCACTAAAGTGAATAAGACGAACCGGCCGCCCGACGGGTTGAGCCCGGTCATCCAATAGACGATGCAGCTGTAGAAGACGGGCGGCAGGATCTCGTACGGCAGGCTGAGCAGCGTCCGGGCGGCGTAGTACGCGGAGATATGATACACTCCGTCCTCTTGCTCTTTTTGGACTGACTTGCGGTCCTCCAGGAAGGTGATGACGGAGGTGAGCATGGGGATGAGCCCCCAGAAGAACTGTGAGAAGAAGATGAGCCCCGCCATATCGCGAATGCCCTCGGCTGTGGTTGGATCGCGCTTGTACCAGAGGCAACCTGGGATGACATGGGGCAAGCGGTTGGAGGGCGGATGGAACTTGGAAGGGTGGGAATGAGAGAGGGAGGTGAGCATGGGGATGATCCCCCAGAAGAAGTGTGAGAAGAAGATGAGCCCCGCCATGCCGCGAATGCACATGGCTGTGGTTGGATCGTGCTTGCACCACAGGCAGCCTGGGATGAGGGGGATGAGGGGGATGGGGGGACGAGGGGATCGGGGGATGGGGGGATAGGGGGATGGGGGGATGGGGGGGATGAGGGGGATGGGGGGATGGGGGGATGGGGGGATGAGGGGATGGGGGGATGAGGGGGATGGGGGGATGAGGGGGATGGGGGGAGGGGGGGATGGGGGGATGAGGGGGATGGGGAGGATGGGGGGATGGGGGGATGAGGGGGATGGGGGGATGAGGGGGATGGGGAGGATGAGGATGATCCTTGAACATCTAGTCTGCTTGATTCACCTCTCGGTACGACCGCAGCTGCAGCTGCGCCTTAGTGCGTCAACCACTCTCACCTGCCAGCATGCCTCACCAGGCAGCAAGGTGCAGACGAAAAGGCTGACCGCCACGACGGCCACAAATATCCAGTCCTGATTCACCACCCGGTACGACAGCAGGTGCCCTAGGGTCTCTACCAGTCTCACCTGCCAGCATGCCTCACCTGGCAATAAGGTGCAAACGAGCAGGCTGACCGCCACGACGGCCACAAATATCCAGTCCTGATTCACCACCCGGTACGACAGCAGGTGCCCTAGGGTCTCTACCAGTCTCACCTGCCAGCATGCCTCACCTGGCAATAAGGTGCAAACGAGCAGGCTGACCGCCACGACGGCCACAAATATCCAGTCCTGATTCACCACCCGGTACGACAGCACGTGCCCTAGGGTCTCTACCAGTCTCACCTGCCAGCATGCCTCACCTGGCAATAAGGTGCAAACGAGCAGGCTGACCGCCACGACGGCCACAAATATCCAGTCCTGATTCACCACCCGGTACGACCGCACGTGCCCTAGGGTCTCTACCAGTCTCACCTGCCAGCATGCCTCACCTGGCAATAAGGTGCAAACGAGCAGGCTGACCGCCACGACGGCCACAAATATCCAGTCCTGATTCACCACCCGGTACGACCGCACGTGCCCTAGGGTCTCTACCAGTCTCACCTGCCAGCATGCCTCACCTGGCAATAAGGTGCAAACGAGCAGGCTGACCGCCACGACGGCCACAAATATCCAGTCCTGATTCACCACCCGGTACGACAGCAGGTGCCCTAGGGTCTCTTCCAGTCTCACCTGCCAGCATGCCTCACCTGGCAATAAGGTGCAAACGAGCAGGCTGACCGCCACGACGGCCACAAATATCCAGTCCTGATTCACCACCCGGTACGACAGCAGGTGCCCTAGGGTCTCTACCAGTCTCACCTGCCAGCATGCCTCACCTGGCAATAAGGTGCAAACGAGCAGGCTGACCGCCACGACGGCCACAAATATCCAGTCCTGATTCACCACCCGGTACGACCGCACGTGCCCTAGGGTCTCTACCAGTCTCACCTGCCAGCATGCCTCACCTGGCAATAAGGTGCAAACGAGCAGGCTGACCGCCACGACGGCCACAAATATCCAGTCCTGATTCACCACCCGGTACGACAGCAGGTGCCCTAGGGTCTCTACCAGTCTCACCTGCCAGCATGCCTCACCTGGCAATAAGGTGCAAACGAGCAGGCTGACCGCCACGACGGCCACAAATATCCAGTCCTGATTCACCACCCGGTACGACAGCAGGTGCCCTAGGGTCTCTTCCAGTCTCACCTGCCAGCATGCCTCACCTGGCAATAAGGTGCAAACGAGCAGGCTGACCGCCACGACGGCCACAAATATCCAGTCCTGATTCACCACCCGGTACGACAGCAGGTGCCCTAGGGTCTCTTCCAGTCTCACCTGCCAGCATGCCTCACCTGGCAATAAGGTGCAAACGAGCAGGCTGACCGCCACGACGGCCACAAATATCCAGTCCTGATTCACCACCCGGTACGACCGCACGTGCCATAGGGTCTCTACCAGTCTCACCTGCCAGCATGCCTCACCTGGCAATAAGGTGCAAACGAGCAGGCTGACCGCCACAACAGCCACAAATATCCAGTCCTGATTCACCACCCGGTACGACAGCAGGTGCCGCTGCGCCAGCACCCGAAACTGCAAACCCCACGACGTTACCCACCTCTTCCCACTCCCTCCTCCTCCTCGTCCGCCACCTCCGATTCCCCTCCCCCCCCCCCACTCACTCCCCTCCAGTCCATACTCGCATCGACATCCCTCACTCTAGTACCCTCCCCCACTCCCTCCCCCACCTCCACATCCCCATTCCCCTGACCCTCACCCCCCTCCCCGCTTTTAGCAGACGCCTGGGACACTGTGGCAGCTGTCGAGGGCATGGCAGCCCGCTCTATCTCCCTGGCAGCGTCCCCGGTGGCCCAGAGGCGGATGAGGTTGGTGGACGTGCCGAAGTGAATGGACGCATCTGCTGCTTCGGGGCTGTCAGATCCTGTTGGTGAAGGGGAGAGGGTTGGGAATGGGGAGGGGAATGTAAGGTCAGCATCGCCGGTGGCCCACAAACGGATGAGGTTGGTGGACGTGCCAAAGTGAATGGATGCATCTGCTGCTTCGGGGGCTGTCAGATCCTGTTGGTGAAGGGGAGAGGGTTGGGAATGGGAGGGGAATGTAAGGTCAGCATCGCCGGTGGCCCACAAACGGATGAGGTTGGTGGACGTGCCAAAGTGAATGGACGCATCTGCTGCTTCCGGGGCTGTCAGATCCTGTTGGTGAAGGGGAGAGGGTTGGGAATGGGGAGGGGAATGTAAGGTCAGCATCGCCGGTGGCCCACAAACGGATGAGGTTGGTGGACGTGCCAAAGTGAATGGACGCATCTGCTGCTTCGGGGGCTGTCAGATCCTGTTGGTGAAGGGGAGAGGGTTGGGAATGGGGAGGGGAATGTAAGGTCAGCATCGCCGGTGGCCCACAAACGGATGAGGTTGGTGGACGTGCCAAAGTGAATGGACGCATCTGCTGCTTCGGGGGCTGTCAGATCCTGTTGGTGAAGGGGAGAGGGTTGGGAATGGGGAGGGGAATGTAAGGTCAGCATCGCCGGTGGCCCACAAACGGATGAGGTTGGTGGACGTGCCAAAGTGAATGGACGCATCTGCTGCTTCGGGGGCTGTCAGATCCTGTTGGTGAAGGGGAGAGGGTTGGGAATGGGGATTAGGAAATGGGGGATGTAAGAGCAGTGCTCTATCTCCCTGGCAGCATCCCCCGTGCCCCAGAGGCGGATGAGGTTGGTGGACGTGTTTTGTTTTTGAGAATTCTCAAAAACAGAGGCGGATGAGGCTGGTGGACGCGCTGAAATGGGTGGACGCGCTGAAATGGATGGACGTGCTGAAATGGGTGGACGCGTCCGCTGCCTTGGGAGCTGTGAGGTCCTGCTTGGTGCAAAGTGGAACAGAGAGAGGGAGCGAGACGAGGGATCAGGAATATTGCCCTCTATCTCCCTGGCAGCGTCCCCGGTGGCCCAGAGGCGGATGAGGTTGGTGGAGGAGCCGAAAAGGATGGTCGCGTCCGCTGCTTCAGGGGCAGAGGAGGACTCTGGCGGAAGAGCTCAGCTCAGCAGCACTGGTATTGGCCCCCATGGTATGGCCGATGGAGTCAAAGTACAGCAGAGCAGAGCGGGCAGGCGCACGGTTCGGTTAGGGAGTAGGGAGGAGTGGAAGACAGCGAGGGCCATAGGGTTATGGCAGGGAGAGGCATATGGTGTACGGAGCAGGGGGCAGCGAGGAGTGGAGTGGAGCACTCACCAGGAAGAACTCAGCAGCGCTTGCCCCCATGGTGTAGCTGATGGAGTCAAAGTAGGGCAGCGCGGCGTGGGCAGAGGAACCCCCCACAGTGGGGCTAGGGAGCAACCAGAAAGACGATTTTTGAGTCGGCTAAAAAATCACCTGGCAGAGCGGCGTGGGCAGAGGAGGCCAACAGTGGGGCTGGGGAGCAACCAGAACGACGGTAAGAAAGGAGCAGGCACTCACAAGGAAGAACTCTGCAGCACTGGTGTCGGCCCCCCATGGTGTAGCCGATGG